>VDFB02281492.1:919334470-919413457 GCA_007258455.2 Sequoia sempervirens
CTTCTATATGCAGTGCCAGCGTTGATCCATTTGTTTTGGGATCGAAAGCTACTGGGCAATACATGATTCTCTTCCATGTCGATAATCTCATCCCAGAAGGCTCCCAACTTTATTCTGTACAAATTTACATGAAAATCTTTCCTTTCATCAGTCTTTTTGAAAGCATCATAGTAGCCGGTGCTCTTACAATGTATTTTGTACCATTCCACCTGTGCCATGTAACTTTGGTTCCTGCTCAACTCTACATTGAGTTTCTCAATGTTCATATCTTGCTCATTTTTTACCTCTCCAGCCTTTTTGAGCGCAAAATATGCATGACTGTCCTGCTTAAAAAACAAAAGTCGTCAATCTCAGTGTCCAATCAAAGGAAACAACATTAAGAGGAAAGAGTACAAACCACCGTTTCTCGTTAAAATCGGCGAAGCGCTGTTAAAAATAAAATCTTGGAACATAATTTGGATCGCAAATCGTTACCATAGCTGTTATAGCTGATAGCAGCTCTGCATATTTTATAAATGTTTTAACTTTTATATCGACATCTTATCTGCATCACTCCGCAAGGAAACATATCTGATTATATCTTTGATTTTTATAAAATATCACTGCTTTTTCTATAATATAAAATAAAGATTATTAATATTAATTTTAATAATTAATAAGAAAACAATTAATATTAATTTTAATTAAATTATTATTTTTTAAATATTAATTATATATTCAGATTAAAGTTGATTTGTTTCTTGCTCTCTCTGTATCACCGTATAGAGACGGTCAAGGATTGTCATGTGGTGTCCTCATTGTATCTCTGATGTGGGGTTTTAAAACCCCTTTTTGAAAAATGCAGTTCAACAGAGGTCGGGAGGGTAGTACATAATACACCCAGTATTTTGATTTTGAGTTTGGTCATATATTAGGATTAAACAAAACCCAACTTCTTTAGTGCTAACATTCAAAGCATGGGTTGGAGCCAGATGGAAGGCTCTTAGATTTGAGTACAAGAATCCGTTATTTCAAGTTGAAGAGTATGCCAAATCGCACATCTTCTAATCTGGGGTTAAATATTAGTAGAGTCGCCTTTGAGACTTCAGGGAAGGTAGGCTCTACTCCTTCCTGTTCGTGGCACCTCATCTCCTCTCTCCAGCTCGCCTTAATCTAACTCTTACTATGCAGTGGCTTAATAGTATAAAAAACATTTTTCTTTTTCATATATTAAATAATTAAATTCTTTGTGTTCGCTTTGGCCAAATTTCACTGACTAAACGAACTTACAAAGACTAGGCTAAACTATGGCACGAAAAAACTAAATTCGGGAAAAGTTCTAATTATAATGAAATAATAAAAAATAAGATAAATAAATAAATAAAACATTTTTTTGTCATATTGTTTCTATGATTTTCTGAGGACGAATCATACAACTAGGATACGTACAAAAGTTAAAGCACAACCACGAAGATTACCTGAGGTGCAACACCGATTGCTTCCAATTCCAAGGCTATTCCTATCTCAAAGGAGGAAATGGAGGAGTTAGATACAATGTTTTCAAACTGTCTTGCATTTAGCAAAGCTTCATCGAGACCATCCAACCTATGGCCATAATCTGTGTGCTCTGAAATACAGCTGACTGCCATTTGATCGAATTCTTTGCTTTGCATACTGAAATGTAGCAACTTGAGGACAGCTTCAGAGTCCTCAATACAAGCTGCACCGTGGGTTGAACAGAACATATAAGTACCGAATGGTACATACGGGCTTCTATGACCAGATTCTCCAGGGTAATTGTTTGATATTGTAGATGTGCACTTCAGGACATTGTTAAGAAGAGTCACGCCAGCTTCTGAAATAGAAAGATGTGATACATCAACACAGTCAATGCCCATTTGGCTCCGCCAGTGAGGTACAATTACATCCAAAGGCTCGGCAATTGATTCATATGGTGCAAGGTACATCCTAGGAACAATATCATACTTGCAGACAACATGAAAAAATCTGTCAAACCAATCCTCGCGCCCAATTGCCTTCTGAAATGTGGCATTTCCAACCAAAGGAGCACCGAATGTAATGCAAAAGGAATTGGAGCTTCTTAACCGCTTTTCTAGAAACCAGAGCGTGGCCAGGACTGCAACTGCACCTCCTATGGAATGACCCACAAATATTAAACATTGTTCCTTTAAACGCTGCATCTGATGAAAGAAACAAAAAAAAGGGTATTACATTCTATTTATAATCTCGACTAAATAAAGTAAAATAGTCTCTTTCAATGATGACATTGAACAATTGAGGAATATCTGGTTGACAATAAATGATGTTTGTCCCCCATTATGTGACTGAGTGCCAAAGCTGGAGCTCACCATGATGACAACATGGTTCAAGTCACACCTTGAACCATTGGGACTGCTCCTTATATTATTGCGGCTGAGACAAAGCGGGCCAAAAATTAAATGGGTCTGTTGTAACCCCTTATCGACCAAACCAATTAAATATTGCTATATGGAATAATGAACTCTATGAATATTACGGACACAACTACTGGGGAATATTGAAAAATACGGAGTTATAGAGTATACTAATATTGTGTACTGTTTCTCGAACCTGTTTTTCCCTTTCCTTCTCTAAAGTACTCTTCTTCTTTTTGGCGAGGTGATGATAAAATTCTGAAAAGATGTTTACATTTAGAGCTTCAAAGAAGTGACATAAATTTTTTAAAATCATAAATCTAAATATGACAGAAAATTAAGACTTACTGACATCTAACTATTTAATTGAGACATTTCTAAGATTTATATTCTAACAGATTTTCATAATTGAAATTAACATCACCAGTAACATTCACATATATTTATTCATTAATTCTAACACTCTTTGTTCATAAAAAATGAATTCTCTATGTTATATATAATGTCTTCATATTATATAAATTTTATCTTTCACCTTAAAATATTTTCAACATATTTCCTACAGTTAAACATCCACTAAACTATCAAATACTAAACTATCAAATAAAAATATCACTACTTCTTTTAGACATCAAGTACCCCTACTCTTCCAACATCTAAATGAAAGCATTTCAAGGAACCTAACTTTCTTTCGACAACCTATATGCTTTCATGATCCAACACATGTAATGATCATTCAAATAGTGTGATGATTTCTTCTTCATACCTTGCAAGCCCAACCAATCACCATTCGTCTCTCCAAATAAAATGCTTGATTGTAAAAAACTTTTCCTCTCAACAAATACCCTTGTTTTCTAATCTAATTGCAACTTTCCTTCTTTTATATGGCTGCTCTCACCATAAAAACGTGGTTCCTATTTTTGTTTTATAAAACAGCACTTTCTTCCACTCAAATTGATATAACAAAACTCTTTCAAACAGTTTTCGCATATACGGATCATCCCTCTCCTGTAGTGAATACAACATATATGATAGTCTTCAAGTAGGAGCTTTCACATTGCAAAAGAGTGTTTTGATGCATTTTCATTCATTGACAGCAGAGAAACTTTTGCTCAATAGATCTCTCTACTCTTTTTAATGGCTTCAACAGCTTTTTCATTTGGTCAGCCACATTTACGCTATTCTTCCTACAAAAATCACCTCTCAAAATGTTCTCATCTTCTTAGACACCTCTCAAAATGTTCTCATCTTCTTAGACACTTGATTAGTAGAATCACACCCAATCTAACTCTACTATCATGATAAAACTTTCAAATTTTAACAGAAGAAATAATATAACATAAATATTATTCAACAGAAAATTATTATTTTTATTCAAAAGGCATTATATTTAATAACTTCAAAGAAGCAAAAAAGAAAAAACACATCTACAATCATGAATCTGAATTTGACAGAAAACTGAAACTGACACTCAGTTTAGAAACCTCTAAAACTCATATTCCGTTTCTAGAACTGAAACTAACACCGCTAACAACATTCACAAACATTTATTCATTAATTCGAACAGGTGGAAGAAAATTTATAGTAATACATATGATAAAAGTCCTGTGAAATTATAAAATTTGTGATTGCATAAGTATCTGTATAGAAAGATTGAGAATAAACAAGCATACAGGAGTAATAGTCATAAAATTATAGACAGCTTTTGAAGCTACTTGAAATATTCCCCAAATTTCGGGCATCCCTTCTCTAAAGGATGGCATTTAAGCTCGTTGACTTTTTCTATCTGGAGCTAGCGACATATTCCTTCGATGCAATACACTGGCGATAATCGTAGTTTGAGATTTATTCAGTGGTTTTAATTTACTAAGGTTAATATCAATAAGTTTTGGGCTAATTTGTTACACTTTAGATGAATTGTAATTCTGTGTGTAGCAGGCTAGCAGCCATGATAATATATAGGGAAAACTTAAAAACAGGTATCAGTTTAATCAAACAGATATCTCATTAACTAATAGCATCAACATAGAAAATTGCATTAGATTAAAATTGCAGGTGGGTAGTGATCGAAACGTTATAATATGGATTAAAAGGTATATTTACCTTGGCCCTGAAATCTGAATTTTCCAGAATATGCAGGAATCGGTTAAGAGCTCCCCTATGAACAAGGGCCGGTTTAGCATCATCACCCTTTAGGCCAGCAGAGAAGATTCTCTCATTCCGGATATTGCACTCTCCGTATTTATATTTGCTATCTCGCACAATGAAATCTTCTTTATGAAACGAAGGGAAGGTCACCTATGCTACACCTTCATCTTTTATCAGAAGAAAGCTGTCTTCTTTTTTTTTGGAAATACTACATATCTCGTCCCAAGCTTTGGTCAGGATCCCTGAGGTAGCAATGAAAGTTGCAAGCTCTTGGCCAGTACTGAACCTGTAAAAAGAAATCTACAAATTAGCAACACAAGGGCATTAAAAATACAAAGCCTCATTTAGTTAGAACCCCCTTAATGGTTTTCTGATTAAACTCGCTTATAATTTTCAATAAAAAATAAACGACTCAGATTTCTATTGTCTTTTGATCATACAATAAACATTCTGATAGATTTTTCTCAAACTCATCTCTCACTTCCACTACACCTAGTTTTATGAGGTCTACATTCCCATCCAAATCAGTTAATAACCCAAAAAAAACTGAAAACTCATACTTACTGTGGAGGCTTTGGGAAATCTAAATCCATGGCTTTGAGAGTTTGGGACGTCCCTTTTACAGACTTCTTTTCTTCTCTATTATTTAAACAACAAAAGAAAAGTAATTTAGGAAGCAGCAGAGTAATATCTAAGAAAACGCGTTGGAAGAGAAGTCGTGGGGACCAAGTAAGCAGCGGAGGATAGAACACGGAAGTGTCAAATTCTATGCCGTGCGACGATTTTATATTGCATAGATTGTTAATATTCCTGCGGATTATTTTTTTATAGGATAAGATACAGAAAATATAAATGAATGCCCTTGGAAGCTCTGTGGAAGAGGCTGCCTGGTTTTAGGCCACACCATCTGGTTTTATATCTAGCGAACAAAATTGTCCTATGTCAATTATTTGGGCTGCTCCTGTTTTGGTAATGCAGCATTTGTAAATATACCTCCACCTTAAAGAAATAACCTCATGTCATCCTCCTAATCTGCTTTGACATTTGTAATTGACTGCTTACGTAACACATCCTTAACTTTTTTAATTCATCTCAAAGCCGAGTTGATTACGAGGAGGCAATTTTGGTCCAATAAGAAATCTTTTGGAATTTATATGCAAGGAGATTGGCATGAGGTTCCATGACAACGAAGCCATCGATCATTTCAATAAAGTTCTGTCACTTCGCACCGTCCAAGACGGTCATGAGGGTGACATCCACGCTGGAGAATGCAAATGGGGAAAAAGAATTCAAAAATAAATAAAATAATGAAAAAAAAAACAATCAAGGGGAGACTGAACATTAATACGGCATGGCAAGCTATAATGTCCCTTTCTCGAGCATGATCTTTTTAGTTGACCGTTGGCCTATTCCAGAGACCCGTAGGCTACTCGGATGGTGAAATTAGGGTTTCGTGTTTTGGAGGGTGCTATTGCTCTTGAATTGATGATTGAATGGTGGTTTCTTTGTGGGTTTTCAGAGAGCTTCGCAGTGGTGTGTTTTCTTGGCATTCCGAGCACCTTCAAGAATTTAGTATTTTTAGTAAATTCTATTTCTGGAAGTGGTCTTGTCGTTCTCGGCACAATTGGCTTTCCTCTTTAGTCGACTCAGATGGTTTGTTCAATTTTGGCCTTAAGATGCATTTTTGGAGAGATAAGTTCATTTCATTTAAACTATGTTATATTTTAATGTTATAATACCCCCTTGGCCTAGTCTCATAACTTAATGTTGTGTTAAAAAGGTTGTCTTTAAGGGGTGGCGCCTCAATGAGGTAATTATATATTTATTAAGGTCAAAATTGAAGCTTTAAGTTGGATGCCTATCTTGAAGAGATGAATTTCATTAAAAAGTCAAAATGAAGCCTTGAAGAAAAGTGATGCCATTTCTTGGAGGAAAAAGGATTAGGGTTTCTAGAAGCTTCTGGAGGGGTCTTCACAAAATTATAAAAGGAAGTCTTGGGTCTTCATTTGGGCATCTGATATCTTGAGTAATGTTATGCTGTTGAAATGGTAACGAACTGCTTCGAGGAATGAATGCCTCCTAACCTTGGCTCAACTTTGTGCTTGAGAGATAGCACCTAATGGAGAAGTTTGCTTATTGTTGAGGGATTTTGTAGCGAGGTTTGCATTGTAGCTTGAGCTTTGCTTGTAGTTCATTTTATTGCATTTTATGTCATTTCTGGAGTTGTTGATAATAGGGCTGAATCTGTAGTTTCATTCATAAATCAGAAAATAAAAATATATTCGTTCTGGGTATTGCATATTTCCTTTTGTCTATGTTGGGTGCCCCTTTGTGCCAATTTGTAGATTTTATTATGAAGAACTTGATTTTATAAAGGAAATTCGCCCTTCTTGCTAGGCCACCCCTCTTTGAAGTTCATTGGGAAGCATGTTAAATAAATACATGGGTTTAAGTGTGGTCTTTGGTATGCATCTTGGTCGCCCTTGTCATAGGAGTGCATTACATTAGATTTGAGGTCATTTGGTTGAGAGATGAGTGAGATATGAGTATTTTTGTAGGGTTCTATTTTGTTGGTTTTGTCTTTCAAGTTGTTGATCAGTCATATCAATTTGTGTAAAGTCTATCACTTGGGTTGGGTTTGGGGTTGAAAGCCTTTGTGATCATTGAGGAGACATTATACTAAATTGCAGCATGGTTAGACACTCTTATTCTATGTATTTGGTAGGAAAATCTCTAATTATTGTAAGCTGAACAATAGTACTGTCAGCCACCTTACTTCTTCTCTTATTTGCATTGTAATTCTTAGCAGCTCCGTCATATGGTAGCTCCAATTCCATCTCGGTTTGGAAAGCACATTCTTGATGTCGAGTTACTTAGCATAATAGTTGGTAGGGATCCTCTGAGCACATGCTCGTCATTCTCCAATGCATTCTTGGTTAGAGTTCTTTGAATCAGTATTGTATTAAGACCCTCTGACCACATGCTCGTCATTCTCCGACACATTCTTGGTTAGATTTCTTTGTATCAACATTACATTAAGACCCTCTAACCATATGCTTGTCGTCATTTAGCGCATTCTTGGTTAGAGTTCCTTTACCAGCATTGCATTGAAATCCTTTGACCATATGTTCACACCTTGCCCAAGTCGGGATCCTAATGTACATTCTTGGTTAGAGTTGAATTCTGCATCGTTTGGTTTAAGTGCTAACCCTAACAATTGTGTATTGCTATGCTCTTTGTAATTGAAAAATTGAAAAAATTGGTTCGGTATATTTCAGTGGTATAAGAGCTACACATCCTGCCATCCTATGAAACAAACCTTCTATGAGTGACAAAGAATGAAGATACTTAGCCAGGGAATACAAGAAGGCTACTACACAGTTTCAGTGGTATCAGGCTCCTGAAGGTCAGACAACTTGAGAGGTATTAAGAGAAAATTGGGAATCTTCTTCGGGAGAAGAAATGGGGGATAATGAAAGGACATCAGGTGGTAACAAAGATGATAGTGGGAAGGGAAGAGAAAGATCATTAAGTATGGGAAAGAGGTTCGAGAGGAAGATGGATGCCTTAATGGATATGGTATCTCTCATGATGGGGAAAGTAGGTCAGAACCCAATTCCACAGAACAATCCAGGACATAGGGGAGAACATAGTGCCACCAACCAACATAATGGACATGCTGCTCAGCCTACTTCAAATAGCACATACATTTTGTCCAGGACATTTAAACCCACCTTCTTGGCACTAGTAAACTCTCTACCTGATCTAGAAGAAAATGTTTCATTTGTTGAATAGTTGAGACTCGGTCGTGCTGAGTATGATTCTCTCCCTAATCAAATTAAGATAGATATGTCTTACACTGATTTTATGGATCATAAACGGAAGAATAGAGGACAAGGAATAAATTATGAACAAAGGAGAACAATAGTACATGGGGATTTGCATCAAGCTATCAACTAGGTTACACTTCCACATTTTGATGGGAGTCACAACAGTTTAGCCATAGCTTGGATACAAAAGTTAGACAACTATCTAGCTCATAGACCCACGGCAGAAGAGGAGGTGATTAAGTTCGCTATGCTACACCTAGATGGGGTGGCGCATGAGTGGTGGTACCATGGCCTAGTCACCTTGGGTCATCGGTCTATCACTACCTATGATGAGTTCACCAATAGGCTCATAGAGAGATTTGAGAAAAAAATCCAGAAGTGCATTTCAGAGAATTGGCATAGCTTAGACAATATGGCACAGTTGATGCCTACATAACTGAGTTTCAAAGACTTTCAGTCATGGTCACAGGAATCACTGAGAGGCATTTGGTGATCCTATTCAGTGAAGGCTTGGTGGAGCCACTCAAGGGTTGGATTAAAGCTTTTGACCCACCCTCCCTATAGAAGGAAATATAGAAAGCAAGAAACATGGAGTGGGCTGCTCCTAAAGCAAAGTTTCAACCCAAGCCATCATTTCACAAAAGGGATAAAGGAAAAATACCTCAACATAAGGAGTTCATACAACATAAACCTCATGTCACAAGATTGGATCCAGAGACACTTAACGAACTCAAAAGAAAGGGGTTATGTTTCCGGTGTAGAGAAAAATGGTCCCAAGACCATATTTGCCCAAAGGGAGTCAAATTTCATCAAATTGAATACTATTCAGCTGAAGAAAGTGATTCTGATTTTTCAGACTAGCAGTCTGATTTTGATGACAGCGAAGTGGAAAGAGCTCCAAAAGATTTCAAAGATGAAAAGGGAAGTGGAGGTACTTTGGCTCAACTTTCGAGCTTTCAAAAGAATGGATCCTTCAAAGTTTGAGGGATGATTAAGGGGTAGTGAATAGTTGCTTTGATTGACACTGGAGCAACGCATAACTTCATTGACAAAGTTGTAGTGGCAAAGAAGGGGCTACAAACAGAGTTTGAAGGCTTCAAGGTTATGGTTGTTGATGAGTTTCACATCTCATGCACCAAGAAGATCTCAAACATGACTATGCAATTGGGAAACTATGAAGTCAAGGATGACTTCTATGTAGTCAACATTGGAGATACAGATGTCGTTCTAGCATTCAATGGTTGCATTCACTCGGAGAGATCTCTCTAAATATGTAAACCATGGAGCTCAAGTTTCAATCTGATGGGAAGAAGGTAGTGCTAAGAGGAATGTCCAATGGTGGTCCTCGGATTGTGTCATTCAAGAGAATGGAAAGGCCGATTCATCATGATCAAGCTGAGTGGGCTATAGAATGTATGATTCTTTCTGCTAGTCTAGTTGAAACAAAGAGAGACTATCCTCCTGATATTAAGTCTTTACTCACAAAGAAGAGCAAGGTGTTTGCTGATTTACCTCCTGGACCACCTCTTGAACGGGGTTCAGAGCATGTCATAGAGCTCAAGGAAGGAGCTAAACCAGTTATTACAACTCCATATCAGTACCCTAAGAAGTAGAAGGATGAGATTGAGAAAAACATTCAGGAACTCTTGGAGATGGGCTTCATTCTTCTAAGCAAGAGTCCCTTCACTTCAACAGTTGTTCTTGTTAAGAAGGATGGTACCATCCGCATGTGTGTGGACTATCGTGCTTTGAATCAAAGCACCATCAAAAATTGATATCCCAGTCCGAGGATAGATGAGCTGATTGATGAGCTACATGGAGCCAATTTCTTTTCAAAGATCGATTTGAGATTGGGCTACTACCAGATTGGGATGAGAGGATCTGATGTTGAGAAGACAACTTTTAGATGTCACTATGGCCACTTCGAGTTTCTAGTCATGCCATTTGGGTTGACTAATGGTTCTTCTACCTTTCAATATTGTATGAATAGAGTCTTTTAGAAGCAGTTGAGGAAATTTGTATTGATATTTTTTGACAACATTCTGATCTTCAACAAGACATGGGAAGAACATCTCAAGCACTTGGAGGAAGTGCTTAGCATCCTAGAATCTAAGAGCTTGTTTGCCAAAGAATCCAAATGTGAATTTGGAATGAAGGAGCTACTTTACCTTGGTCACATAATCAGTGTTGAAGAAGTGAAGGTTGATCCTAAAAAGATCAAGGCAATTGTTGATTGGCCACCTGCTGAGAACTTGACTCATTTGAAAGGGTTCTTAGGTCTTTGTGGATTTTACAAAAGATTTGTGAAAGGCTACTCACAGAATTTTGCTCCTCTTACTGACCTCACAAAAAAGGGGGCTTTTTATTGGTCAGAAAAGGCCGAAACTACTTTTGATAAGTTTAAGAGGATCATGAGCTCTTGTCCAGTTTTCGCTCTTCAATATTTTTCCAAGCCTTTTGAGCTACAGTGTGATGCATCTAGTGAAGGAGTTGGGGCTGTTCTGATGCAAAACAAACATCCCATCGTGTTTGAGAGTAGAAAATTAAGAGGTGTTGAAAGGACCTACTCCATCTATGACAAGGAAATTATTTCCATTATGCATGCATTAGCTAAGTTCAGACAGTATTTAGTGGGGAGGAAGTTTGTGGTCAAGACTAATCACAATAGTCTCAAGCACTTCATGCATTAGAAAGATTTAAACGAGAGGCAACAAAAGTGGGTGAGTAAGCTTCAAGCTTATGATTTTGACATTGAATATGTCAAAGGTAAAAACAATATTGTGGCTAATGCTCTATCTAGGAGACCTCATTTGAGCTCATTTTGTGAGCTTACTGCTGATTGGAAGAACATGTTGCTTGCTGATTATGCCAAAAATCAGTTTGCAACCAGCATCATTGAGGGTACTTTTCTTGATGAAAGGTACAAGGCGATTGAAGGGATGATAATCTACAAGGGTAGAATCTTATTGGTGGCTAATTCTAAGCTCAAAAAGAAGATTTTGTTGAAATTTCATGACATTCCACTTGTTGGTCATTCAAGGGTTCTTCAAGACATATAGGCAGATTTGGGAAAGATTTTCTTGGAAAGGGCTGAAAGGGGAGGTTCAACGTTACATCTAGGAGTGTCCCACTTGTCAGATGAACAAAAATGAGCATACTCTACTAGCTGGTCTACTGCAACCTCTTCCCATTTCCAATCAAAAATGGGAAAGCATATCAATGGACTTCATCACTGGGTTGCCCAAGGTTCAAGGAAAAGATTGTATCTATGTTGTAGTGGACAGACTAACAAAATTTGCTCACTTCTTTTCCATTACCAACTCTTTTTTAGCAGCCCAAATTGCAGATCTATTTTTTCATGAGGTATTTAGATTACATGGGTTGCCAAAAAATATTGTGAGTGATAGGGACAGCAAGTTCCTAAGCACTTTTTGACAAGAGGTTTTTAGAATGAGTGGCATAGTGCTTACTCCAAGCACTAGTTATCATCCTCAAACCGATGGACAAACATAGATAGTGAACAAGTGGTTGGAAGGCTATTTGAGAAACTATGTTTCACAGCAGCAAAGAGCATGGGTGAAATGGCTTCACATAGGCAAGTATTGTTATAATTCTTCTTTTCACATGTCAATAAGGAAGTAACCTTTCATGGATCTGTACGGTTATGAGGCTCCTAGCTTTGTTGATTTGGTGTTTAGTGATAGCAAAGCCCCTCAAGCCAATATTTTTTTGTAATAGAGTCAAGATATCTTGAAATCGTTGAAAAACAATCTTTAGATTGCACAGAATCAGCAGAAGATGTACGCTAATCAATGACATGTTGAGTGCTCTTTTGAGGTTGGAAATATGGTTTATCTTCAACTATAGCCTTACAGACAGTCTACTCTCAAGAAGAGTGGAGTTGAGAAGCTCAAACCTCGTTTCTATGGGCCATTCAATGTTACTAGAAAGGTGGGAGCAGTAGCTAATGAGTTGGAGCTACCTTCGAATAGTAGAGTACACAATGTCTTCCACATGTCTCGCCTCAAGAAGGCACTTGGGAACAATGTTGTTGCTTCATCACAGTTACCATCTTTGGATGAAGAAGGACAGTTAGTTTTGATTCCAAAAGAGATTCTTGATTCTAGAGAGTGTTCTTTAAGAAAATTAACAATTAGAGAATACTTGGTCAAGTGGAAGAACTTGCCTATGGAGGATGCGACTTGGGAGAATGATGAGATTTTGCAACATCCTGGCATGCAATTGCTTGAGGACAAGCAATCTTGGGGAGGGTGGACTATAATGTCCCCTTCTCGAGCATGATCTTTTCAGTTGACCATTGCCCTATTCCAAAGACCTATAGGCTACTCGAATGGTGAAACTAGGGTTTCATGTTTTGGTGGTTGCTATTGATCATGAATTGATGATTGAATGGCTGATTCTTTCTAGGTTTCTAGAGAGCTTCGCAGTGGTGTGTTTTCTTGGCATTCCGAGCACCTTCAGGAATTTACTATTTTTAGTAAAAAAAAATTTTGGAAGTGGTCTTGTCGTTCTCAGCACAGTTGGCTTTCCTCTTCAGTCGACTCAGATGGTTTGTTCAATTTTGGCCTTAGGATGCATTTTTGGAGAGATAAGTTCATTTTATTTAAACAATGTTATATTTTAATGTTATAATACCCCCTTGGCCTAGTCTCATAACTTAATGTTGTGTTAAAATGGTGGTCTTTAAGGGGTGGCGCCTCAATGAGGTAATTATATATTTATTAAGGTCAAAATTGAAGCTTTAAGTTGGATGCCTATCTTGAAGAGATGAATTTCATTAAAAAGTCAAAATGAAGCCTTGAAGAAAAGTGATGCCATTTATTGGAGGGAAAAGGATTAGGGTTTCTAGAAGCTTCTGGAGGGGTCTTCAAAAAATTATAAAAGGAAGTCTTGGGTCTTCATTTGGGCATCTGATATCTTGAGTAATGTTATGCTGTCGAAATGGTGTTGGACTACTTTGAGGAATGAATGCCTCGTAGCCTTGGCTCAACTTCATGCTTGAGAGATAGCACCTACTGGAGAAGTTTTCTTATTATTGAGGGATTTTGTACTGAGGTTTGCATTGTAGCTTGAGTTTTGCTTGTAGTTTAGTTTATTGCATTTTATATCTTTTTCTAGAGTTGTTGATAATAGGGATGAATCTGTAGTTTCATTCATAAATCAGAAAATAAAAATATATTCATTTTGGGTATTGCATATTTCCTTTCGCCCTTCTTGCCAGGCCGCCCCTCTTTGAAATGCATTGGGAAGTGTGTTAAATAAATACATGGGTTTAAGTGTGGTTTTTGGTATACATCTTGGTCGCCCTTGTCATAGGAGTGCATTGCATCATATTTGAGGTTATTTGGTTGACAGATGAGTGAGATATGAGTATTCTTATAGGGTTCTATGTTGTTGGTTCTATCTTTCAAGTTGTTAATAAGTCATATCAGTTTGTGTAAAGTCCATCACTTGGGTTGGGTTTGGGGTTGAAATCCTTTGCGATCATTGAGGAGACATTATACTAAATTGCAGCATGGTTAGACTCTCTTATTCTATGTATTTGGTAGGAAAATCTTTAATTATTGTAAGTTGAACAATAGTACTATCAACCACCTTACTTCTTCTCTTATTTGCATTGTAATTCTTAGCATCTCTATCATATAGTAGCTTCAATTCCATCTCGTTTTGGAAAGCACATTCTTGATGTTGAGTTACTTAGCACAATAGTTGGTAGGGATCCTCTGACCACATGCTCGTCATTCTCTGATGCATTCTTGGTTAGAGTTCTTTGAATCAGCATTGTATTAAGACCCTCTGACCACATGCTCGTCGTTCTCTAATGCATTCTTGGTTAGAGTTCTTTGTATCAGCATTGCATTAAGACCCTCTGACCATATGCTCATCGTCATCCAGCACATTCTTGGTTAGAATTCATTTACCAGCATTGCATTGAAATCCTCTGACCATATGTTCACACCTTGCCCAATTCGGGATCCTAGTGTACATTCTTGGTTAGATTTGAATTCTGCATCGTTTGGTTTAAGTGCTAACCCTAACGATTGTGTATTGCTATGCTCTTTATAATTGAAAAATTGAAAAAATTGGTTCGGTATATTTCACAAACTAACCATTTCCTTAGTAATTCACGTGAATGTATGGGCATCCATTCTTTTGGATGAGAAAGCTACATTATAAGGGAAAAGAAATGGCGCCTGACAACATTAAAAACCCCGATGATCCTGTTCTCTAGGCATTAGTGTGATAATTTCAGGAAAAAAAAGGCAGCGAGCAGCAGAGAGAGAGAATGCAGAGGAGAAAGGAAGAAATGTGATGAAGGGGTTGATGATGTCTCCAAGGGAAAACACACGCTACTAGTAGAAGAATGTGAGAAATAGAGGCCTAAGGAGGGGTTGAGTGGCACCCATTTAGCATGGATATGGCGTCCCTGCCCAGGAGCTATCCAAAAATTGTAGATTCAAGGTCAATTTGGTATACAAAAGAAATCAGTCTTCCATCGATAGCCTCGTTAAAAAAGTGTTTAGAGCAAAATGGAAGGGAAGGCACCAAAATTGCGCAGGAGGGAGAAGAGGAAAATTTGCAGCTGGGAATGAAGAGATGCAGAGTCACAGAGAAAGAGAAAGAGGGAGAGTGCAGATGGTAGGAAAAATGCCTTAGAGAAATGAGATTTCACAGACTATAATGGTGACCACATCAACAGATACAGTTAGACCCTTAAATGAATGGTCAGGAATAGAAGGTGTCAATTGATATTTTGTTACAATTTCCTGCCTTACTTCTAGATGTCAACAACCCTATTAGATATTTTTCCTCTATGAACCCCATATCAAAATCTTACGGCCTGGGCTGTGTCAGGGTATATGGATTTGTAAATTCCTTCCTTCTCTACACATTGGTATTTTAAGCATATAGTTATATATCATTTTTTCTTGTATGTAAGGGGTGACGGGAGAGTGAAGACTATCATTTTCCAAGTTTGCAGTCTCAAGATTTTGTGACAGTCATCGTTTTATTTTCACATTTATGATATCTAACTTCAATGATGTAAATATTCCCTATTTTATTGGAATCGTGCTTATAAATTTATATACATAATGACCAAATACAGATCATTACCTCGCAAGATTTAGGTATTGTATGGTATTTGTCTACTAATATTTTGAGAAGAACAAAACCAGTAGTGTATGGTCCTCATGAAGTACTACTAATGATATTTTTTCTCTGGAAATTAACTAGATTCTATAGTAAGGTTGCTCAATGTGTTAGGTAATTAATTGCAAAATTAGTTCAATGAAAATACGAGCAAAGTTTTTATTTGTATGATATATTGTTTCTCTTTCAGATCATCTACTGTGAACCCTTAAGACACTATTAACTAGTTATAAGTGTCAAGTACAAATATTATCTACTCCCAAAACCAAACTATTGTAAAATTAATGGGTTACATTATAAGGTAAATGAAACTAGAGGTTAAGAATATAGTTATGAATATCATGGCGTGTATATCTTTAAATAAAGATAGGATGAGTGAAGTGATACCGCATTCATAGTTTACAAAAGATACCCTTAATGTTATAACTCAGTAATTTAAATAATTTTTTGATATGGTGATAAAGGCTTTATATGACTATAAAATTTATGTTGGCCTCTTAAATATGAAAACCTTCATATTGATCTATTAGATAAACTAAGGGGTGTGACTATATTAATGGAAAATAAGTGGAAGTTGACAATAAAAATTTGAATATAAATATGTATCTAACTCTTAAGGTAAATTAGACATATGAAAAAAGATTTAATTTATGGTTGTGTAATAGTATAA
This sequence comes from Sequoia sempervirens, assembly GCA_007258455.2. Classification (NCBI taxonomy): domain Eukaryota; kingdom Viridiplantae; phylum Streptophyta; class Pinopsida; order Cupressales; family Cupressaceae; genus Sequoia; species Sequoia sempervirens. The sequence goes on from VDFB02281492.1 coordinate 919,350,685, forward strand.
GTGATAAGGACTTCATTTAATGGCACTAGAACCACATTACATTGAACAAATTCTTAATGTTGCAAATTGATATTGTTGGTCACACACTTTAAGATTTAGGGGTAGGGTATTTATATGATTGCATGATCACTCTTAACCTTTCAAGCATAAGAACCCCATATGGGAACTATCGCATGAGTTTAGAGAAGGTTAATAAGGTGGTATTGGGTGGGGGTATCAATACCTATCAATTGGAAGATAATTATCATTTAATTTGATGGTGTCCTTAAGATTGAGTTAAGCGATAAACTATATGTAATCATACTATATAACATCTTTTGGTATCTTATTTTTCACTAATAAGGTTATATTTAGTTATATGTTACAAAAGTAACTATTATATTTTGTGATATGACTACTTTAGAAGTACGAGGTTTTGCCAAAAGGTAAAGAGATTGAGAATATATTATTATTGGAGGTATATCTTCAGATGTTGATCCAATGTATATAATGTAGTCAACCATCTAGAGATGACTTGTATATTGACTCTTCTTAGAGAAAATTTATAACTATGGTGTTATGTATTTCAAATTTTTAATAAGGTATGCATGGCCTTATAAAGAAATGACATTGTAATTAATATGATTGTGATGATTGACCATATCAACATAATATGATATTGTGAATAGATCTTAAGTATTGTTCCCCTTATTACAAGGAAATTTATCCTAATTGTTATATTTATTCTATTGGGCTATTCTCATACATGAATGTTTAAGGGGTTTCTTATTAGTACTATATATAGGTGCAAGATATCAAGAACCAATACACTCATAATATCTAAGATTATCAAATCATGCTGTAGGTTATCATGTTCTAATCCCAAATAAGACCCTGTAGTATAAACTATCATTACGGTACCAAATATTGAATGATATCCTTGATAGCTAATCATGAGAGATTTTAGGATGCTTTTGTTGGATCATGAATAATAAAGGTGGTAAGGTATAATTTGAGATCTTGACGTCCTTAGAGGGAAGTGTTATAGTTTAGGCTTTCTAAATGGGGAATTGTGCTAAAATTCTTGGTTGTCCATTAATACTATTAATTGGTGGGAACCATTTAAAGGAACCTTGTTGGAAGAAGACATAATAATTAATGAAAGCTTAGACATGGGAACCTATGTGTAAACATCCTTAAGAGATCTTGTAAGCATAACAACATGTGACTTTGATTCATTTGGAAGTGGGTACATAAGCGGTCCTTGGGAAAACAATTTCCTTGTGACCTCATGTCCAAAGGGGGAGGGTTTAGGGGATAACTTCGGGGTTGGGGTTGTTCCTAATTGGTTTGACCTACCTCCTTAACAAGCTTCAATTCGAGATTAAAATGGGTACCGAATGGGTAGGAAATGAGATAAGGAAATCTAATAACTTGTATTTAATGCATGATGTGTTTTGAATAGTAAATGAATAAATTAAGTGATTTAACTATTTATAATTAGTAATTGAATATATGTATATGTTGGGTAAATTCCATCTCATGTTGGCTCCATGTGATTTTTATGTGTTGTGAAAATTGACTCCATAACTAGGGGTCTCTATGTATAGGCCCATGTATCTATTGATTGTGGTTGTGATCCATGTTATGTATGACCCACATAAGTGTGAACCTCAAATATATTTGAGTAGTGATAGGAAATCATTGGACCATGTCAATCCCTGATGTCAGGGTGACTGCTAGGGACTAGCCCACATTCACCTGGTTCACAAAGGTGAATGTATATATGCACTACCCTAGTTATGATTAAGATAGAATAATAGTTGCATGAGTAGAGACCCATCTGTGTGGGTAACAATAATTCAACCCTAACCATTGTATCGAGGGGGTTCAATGGTTGTCACTAAGGCAACAAATACCAACATTACTTGGGATTGTGAAGTAGATAGCTAACAATATCACTAAGGTCTCAAGGTGGTATATGTCATGAGCTACTTCTTTTTGGGTGGATAGACTTGTTGTTAGTGGCCTATAGGCGATTGAAGTTAGAATCCACGAGGTTATGGTAGGTTCACTCTTTGTGGAAAGCCTTGGGATGGTGGACACACCCATAGTGTAGTATGGGATGCACTGAATCCCCTTCCTAGTTGTCAAACTCTATACTTTGCCTTGTGGGGTTGAGGATAGACCCACAGTGTAGTATGGGATGCATTGAATCCTCTTCCCATTTGTCCAATGGTGTAGAAGAATGGAGGAAAGGATAGGACCCACAGTGTAGTGCACAACACACTGATATTCTTTCTATCTGAGATGTAGTATGGACATGCACGTTAGTTAGCTATTATGATGTTTTCACTATCGATTGTGGATGTGATGTATGTTGGAGCATATCATTTTGTGTATGTCTTGAAGTATGTTGGAGCTTTCCACTATGTATGTGATGCATGTTGGAGCTCATCATTATGTGTATGTGAAGTATGTTGGAGCTTTCCACTATGTATGTGATGTATGTTGGAGCTTTTCACTATGTATTTGTGATGTATATTGGATCTCATTATTGTGTATTTGTGATGTATGGTAGAGCTCGTCACTGAATATATGTGATGTATGTTAGAGCTTGTCATTGTGTATTTTCAATATATGTTAGACCTAGTCACTAATGTAAATATGATATGTGTATGAGATAATCATCATTGTACTTGTGATGTATGCATGTGTTAATAAACATTATACTTATGATTTGTGTATGATCTAGTCACTGTTATACTAGTGATGTGTAAAAGCTATTAAGCTTGTGTATATGGAGGTATGCTTGTGACTTACATTGTGTATGATCTTTGGGATTATGGTATGATATGACTCTTGTGAATGTTGTGAATGTTTGTACACTAATGCTTGGTAATGTTTAGTATGGACCCAACACTTGATGGAAACTTTTTTATCATTATATTATAATTGACTAAGTTGATAGCTTACATGTATATAATTAATAGTCATAGGTTAAAAGTGAGATTAGAGATCGCATAGAAGAGGGGAGAATGAACTCCCTCTAAGATTGTGGGGTGAATGATGAATCCTTTGATTCCCATGAGGGTATATGTAGGAAGGGTCATCACGAACCCTCAAGGCTTAAGTTGTAGGTTTACGAGAGACCTTAACCTTGGGACCTTACCACTCTTTTGTACAACCATATAATTGGAAATAATGAGTTGATGCTACCATGGGAATAGAGAAGTATTGAAATTAACACTATTAAGCTTCATGGAAGGTGCTCAATCATTTAAGTTGGTAGATGTCGTGAAAGAAAAAAAATATTAGTGCCTGAGATGGGGATTTTACAATAACATGATGGGATGGTGTAGTGTGGGCCTTGCAAAATAGGGGATAAAATTGATGAAACTGGCATATGGGAGCAAACATTGCGGTGATGGAAGCAAGGAGATAACAATGTCATTGGGTCAGTTTTGTCACCTTTTGCTAGCTGTGACGTTGGGGTAAGAGTTGGACCATAAAACTTGCCAGCCCCATGGATTGTGTGAGAAGCTATTAATTTCAATGAGAATTGGAGGTTGACTAATGTGTGCAAGACTTCCGTTGAAAAATATAATTAGATTTTTTTTTCAACAAAGAAAGCAAAAAACACTGTGTTGTGATTGTTTTCAATTTGCATGTTGAAAGCTAAAGGTGAGGGGTGACTAACCAATTGGGTTGTAAATAGTTTTACAACATTATGTAGGTTGCTTGTTTCTTAACACCTAGGGTTTTCCAACATGGAATTTTACAAAATAGAATGATTTTATTGAATTTTTTTAATAATTTAGACAATATGAATGCAGTGAAAGGTCCCTTCAAAATTTATAAGGACTCTTAATTTGATTAAAAATTTCATTTAAATTTCCTCATGATTTAAAACAAAAAGTGCACAAGATAATTTTAAATTAGAAAACACAACCATCTTTACAACATTTTCAAAATGGAATTTTATTTAAAATAATATGAATGTCTTGAAAACCTTTTACTATATAGACAGTACAATTGTAGTGAAAGGTCCATTTAGAATTCATAATGACTTTTAATTAGAGTAAAAATTGCATTGAAATTTCCATTTATGACTAAAGAAAAATGCACAAAATAATTGTAAGTTGGAGAACCCAATGTGGGTTGTTAGTTATTTGATTCTCCATGTTTAAAGGGTATGGGCAGGATCATCATGGAAAAAACAAGCCCTTAAGTGGCAAAAAATTCAAAAAAATCAGACTTAGGCAACTTGACATAAAAATTTGAATAAGTTATCTATATGATTTCAAAAGTATGTAAGAATAGAATATGTAGAAAATTGAATGTAGTTTCTAAACTACTATGTTTATTTTTTTTTTTTAAAATCTATTTGGTGAAAATTTTCAAATTTCAATGCAAGAGTACTTAAATTTCAGGAAAAAATAACAAGTAGGTGTCTATCTAACCACCCTAACCACAATAAAATGATAAAAAAAAATTTATAAATTTTAGATATAAGTAGAGGATTCATGTCTCGATGTGATGGATATTTTTTTGTAATTTTTTTCCAAGTAAATAATTAATTACGAATTTTTTATTACAATTTTTTAAAATAAAAAATTATATGTCTAACCACCTTAACTTGGTCAAAACTTCATGAAATTCAATTTTTTTTATACTTATAGTATGTGAAGCATAAAATGTGACATATGTTTCAGATTCAAAAAGTGTGATACTATTTGAAAGCTATAGATGTTTTTCCATTAGCCTATCAATCACGACTTTAGTCGTAATTCAAATAGAAAATGAATAATAATTATTTATTAAATTCAAAGTAAAACATAATTTATATTGGTAGAAAGCTGAGAATCTCCTTTAAAAACCATAATTTTGTTTCATCAATTTTAGGTAAAGATAAAGTCGTCAGCCACATACCCTACACATACCCATCATATCGCCACTTTTTGGCCCATCATGATCCTGCACATACCCTAAATGTAAATGGTTGTCTCATGAGGAGGAGTTGCAGGTGGCAGATACATAAAACTAACCAAATTGAGATGAGGGGTGACTAACCAATTGGGTTGTTTCATCTAGAGGGTTTTACAACACTATGTGGGTTGAAGGTTTATTAACACCTAGGGTTTTGCAATGTGGAATTTTACAAAACAATATGAATGTCTTGGAAACCTTTTGTTTTTTAGATAGTATAAATGTAATGAAAGGTCCCTTCAAGATTTATAATCATTCTTAATAAGATTAAAAGTTGCATTTAAATTTCCTCATATGATTGAAAAAAAAAGCACAAAACAATTGCAAATTGGAAAGCACAATGTGGGTTGTCAATCATATGATTGTGGTTGTCAAGGCATCTTTATCTTTTATAAGTTGTGCAACTAAAACTTTGACTTTTGATCTATCAAAATGCTATACATGATCATTATAGATAAATTAAACATTTTCTAATTGAGCCTTGAGGTGCTTGATATCAACCTTCAACTTTTGAACTGCCTTAGATTCTTACAACCACTCATTTTGCAATGTGTCCATGTGCCCTTCTTCATAAGCAACATCTTCCATTGTTTTGTTTATTTTGTCAACTTCTTGTCTTTTGGATTGCAGTTGTCTATCAATAACATTAATTAAGATCCTTTTCTTTCAATGATAAAATATTCTTTTAATCTTTTAATTCCTTTTTAAAGTGGTTAATTATAGTTTTATGTTGTTTTACTTCAATTTTAGCACTTCTAACTATTGATTTTGCATCTACAAGTGGACCAGCCACACATTATTCTTATCCCCACTACTATTACTTATTATCACCCTCATGGTATTCCTTTTCATGAGCTTCTAACTTCTTTTTCATATCTTTTACTTTAAGCTTTAGAGCAAGTGAACTCTCATTAGCCCTTAGGACAACACCATCCATTTGTCTGATAGAGTTTTCAATGTCTTCAATACTTTTATGTAGCTTTGTAGCCGCTCTTTGCTTAGCTTTAAGAGTGTCTTTTTTATTAGAGAATGCAGATGTTTTCTTTTTGATAATTTGTGTACAAAACTTCTCTACCCTTTCGCATGGGACTTTAATGTCTCCAACCAATTGATTATATTTTTCTGCACTAATATATGATATTTCTTTTTCCTTATTATCTATTTTGAATTGTATTTATTCCATGAAGTTCATATTTTCAAGAATCTTTGACTTCATTTGTTCAACTCCACTTATAGCGCCATCTCTAACTTTCTTTTCTTGTAAAAATTCATATGCAATACAAAACCACTTGACTTTATTCACTTCTGCATTGGAATTTTCCCATTGCACATACTGCACAACACTCCATCAAGTTGTCAAGAGTAGGAAAAATCTCTTCAGTCAATACATTATCTATCCCATTCACTTTGGTATGCTTCTTTTCATTTGTTTTTAGAGCATATTCATTTTTCATTACATACTTTCTACTACCTCCTACTCAAGTTTTGTATTTCCATTTTCCCATTGCACATACTACACATGTGCACCTTCTAAAACTTCTCAACAACAAGGATTATCTTTAGTCAATACACTATTTGTCTCATTCACTTTGGTATGCTTCTTTTCAAGTATTTCTACACTAGACTCCTTTGTCATTTCATATATTATAGTACCTATTTCCTCCAATTTCACATTATCATTTTCCCATTGCACATAACTTATATGCTCCTTCCTCAACTTCTCAAGAGCAGGAAGAATCTCTTCAATCAATATGTTATTAATCTCATACACCTTGGTATGATTGTTTTAAAGTGATTTTACAACTATTTCCTTATTCATTTCATACATTATAGTACCTATTGCCTCCTGAAGTATTAAGAAGATCTCAAGTTCATGAACACTCATTGTTTTCCAAGCTTGAATTATAAATACACAAAATGATTGTAATGAAAACTTTTGGTTGTTTAGATAATATGAATGTAAGAAAATGAACCTTCAAAATTTACCAAAACTATTGCTTACAGTATGAATTATGTTTGGATTTCCTCATATAATTAAAATATAGGTAAGTAGGAAAACACAATGGGTTGTGAGTTAGTTCATCTTGATTGTTCAAAGCTCAAAGGTGGAGAGTTCGAGGATGACTTGTAGTTGGGAGATACATAAAACTAACTAGATTTAGGTGAGGGGTGACCAACAAGTTGGGTTCTTATATATAGAGCATTTTGTAACACTATGTGGGTTGTAGTTTTCTTAATGCCCAGTGTTTTTCAACCTCTAATTGCATAGACAATATGATTGTAATGAAAACCTTTTGTTGTTTATACAATAAAAATTTAATCAAAGGCACCCTTTCAAACTATAGAATAAGTCTTCGATAGACTAAAAATTGTGTTTCAATTTCCTCAAATCAATAAACTATAGGGAGATTGGAAAACAATGTGGGTTGTGATTTATATAAGTTTCTTTTTCTAAGCTTAATGGTAGAAAGTGTAATTTCCCCTCCTAGCCTTTGAGATTGGATATAACCTTTAACCTATTCCAAAGTTCCTATAGGCTAAATGGTGTTGGTAAGGGAACTTAGTTACAGTCCTTTTGTGGAGTTTTTAAGAAGTTTTGGTGGAATTTCTATTTTTAGCAAGGGATTGAGTTCAACACTTACTGTTTATAGCAAGTCACTTCAATGCATATGAGTTTTCACAACAATTTTAGTTTTTAGTGTATTCGCTACTTTTAGTAGTTACTAATAATAGTAAGTCTAGTTATGGAAAACTGGTCTAGGTTGGGATACTTTCAATAGTATAATTTTAGTTGAGGCATTGGATTGCTAATGTATGATTATTTTAATACATGATTTTCCTCTCTTGAAATATTTTAATAAAGCTATTTTATAATTTTGTGTTGATGGTCTAAGGGGACATCAACTTGTACCTTGGAGCATAGTTGATGAACTTAAGTTGTTTTAAGAAAAAAATTAAAATAGAATGTTGGTTAAGGGGCATGCCTAAGATGGATTTTAGTGAATTTTAAAATGTTTTCCAAATCAAAAGCATAAGAAAAGGGTGAGGATTTTAGAAGAAAATTAGGGTTTTCATATGTTGATCACCCTAATTTCTCAATGAGACTTTATAACCTCATTTTGGAGGCTCATTTTAGTAAGTTGGAAGTGGATGCATAATAGGATGCTACTGGTTTTTCACCAAGGGTTTGTAGATCATCGTTGAGGATGAAAAAACTCTTTGATCAAGAGCTTGTTTTGGTAGTGCAATACCTACCCTAGCTGGTTGGGGTGTGATTCCATTCAAGGATCACTTAAGAGCTTCACTTTTCTCAAATTTCAATGATAGGGAGTGGGGTTGGAGGAACCAATCACTGGTTCCTACTCTAGGTCTTTCCTTATATGACCTCCTTGGTGCTTGGCTTCACCAATCTAACCTATAGGCACCTACTCATGACTAGGTACCCCTGGTTTTTCTGATCAACCTCTCTCCTACCAACATGTTGTCCTTCTACCAAGATAACCTTGTTGCTTCGCCACATTCTCTCCATTTTTCCCTTACTCTGCCTTAAAGACCAAGTTCACTCCACCTTCAACTTGATAAATTGAAATGGTGTAACACATTTAAAAAGCTTCAAGGGACTCTAAATAGGGTTCTTGTACTTCCTCAAGACTCCCTTTAACCATCGCTTCCATTAATCCCTTCCTAGGGTTTGAAAAGGCTACAAGCCTTGAGCCCCCAAGTAGGCCTTTAAACAAGGGTAAAATGCAATTTTAACCTAAACCCACCAAAGGAACAAGACTCTTTGATTAGGGTTTGTGTTTATCATGCCCATGCCTCAAAGATTCTTAGGGTTTTGGCCTTGTACAGCTCGTACACAACTCAAACATAGAAAAGGTTTAAAACCTAGGGTTTTTAAGTTTACTCAGGCTAATTTAAGATTGTCAGAAAGTTATCCTAGCAAATGAATTGATAGAGGCTCCTCCTGATCACCATGCATATCCAAGACCACCAAAAAAATTCACAAGAAATAATTTCTTCAAAATATCAAATCCCCTGCAAGTTATGATTATTTTTCTCCAAGTCTGCCCCAACCGGACCTACACTGGCTCGCCTAGGGAAAAACATTTCTTGCAACTCCTACACTGCCAAAAAACCTAAATGATACCATATTTATAATGAGGGAGCCTAGACACAAATCCCAGAGGGCCGTACAATTTTTACGGTGAAAAGGTGTTCTAGGACTCCATTCTTTCAAAACTACCTGATACAGGCCAGAAAAAGCTGAAAACAAACTATGTATAGGTAAAAGATGAAAAATGATTTACAAAGGTAAATAAAAGGCACAACAAGCTCTAAAAAAATTAACACTACATTCCACAAATAGAACAACAACACATTTACTCCATTAAAGATCAATATGATAACAAAAAAATAGAAAACTGTCTTCTTGAATGTTGTTTTCCTCAGCTTCTCAAAATGTCACCTCAAAATAAAACCTCTAACCCTATTCCATGGTTGAGGTATGCCATAAATAGGCCTCAAAATAGTTTATTTTCATGGGCCGAGCCTTTTAGAAGACCTAAAACAAAATTTATAAAACCCACTGTGTTTTGCAAACTTTGGCAACTTTTTCCCAATCAGCAAAATGAGCCTCTAAACGTTTAGAACTCTTGACATCCTATTTCCCAAAGACCAAAAAACACCTTAAAATCAACACAAAATGGTCTATAAGACCTTATAAAAGCAAAAAAATTTAACCCCCTAGGTTTCTTCTTTACGTAGGAAACTGCCAGTTGTTCCATAGGTGTTGCTGCACTATTCTCCCCCTCTTAGCAAAAACAACTAATTAATTTTAGGAGAGAGCAGAGATATATCAATGCATTTCTTCTTAAAGTCTTCTTCTTCTACCCAGGTAGCTTCAAACTCATGCTTGTTCTTCCATTTGACAAGATGCTCCATGTCCACCTTGTTACTTATAGCCTTCTTCACTCTTGACTCCAAGATCTTCTCTGCTTGTAGCTTGTCTAGAGTTGGTCGTGTCATATTGCTGACATCCTTGAATATATCCCTTCTATTTTTATCCATGTCAGTGACTGCCCCCTTATACTTGATCAAATCAGCCACATTAAACACTAGAGAGATGCCTAGGTCTGCTGGTAATTCCACCTTGTAGGAATTCTGTCCATACTTGGCTAATACCCTGCATGGTCCCACTCTTTTCATCTATATTTTGGTTGACATACACTTCTGAAATCTGTATTTATTAAGGTGGACCATGACATGGTATCAGAGCAAAGGTTCTAACACTGGGCACTCTAGTTTCATATGAGCCCATTATGTTGTCCGGTTTATATATTCTTTCTAGAAGAAAAGTTAGTCTACATAGGCATATGTTATGAAGGCAAAAATGTTATACTGAATGAATAAGAGGTGAATGTGAATTTATTAATTGGAGTTGTTAAGTGATCATAGTAATCATGATATTGGCTTGTAGCATCATGAGATATATGGAAAATAGTACTTATGGAATGTGATCTTTGGAAGAGTAATGGAGTTGTGCAGGTAATTGTAACCCCTGTAAATGTGAGAAGCCAGTAACTGTGCATTGACTGAGTGTTGTGAGTACCCTGTGCTTGCCTTGTGTGCCATGCGATGGTGATACTATGTACCCATCCATGGGAAAACTATTGTTTTTCTTGGTGTGGAAATAACCATACCATTCATGTGTCGCATGTTTGTTACCTGATTGAGGGCCAACCCACGTGTGGTTGAAATTTATATATGAGTAGCCAAAAGATAGTTTCACAGATTCTTTTCTTTTGGTTCTCCAGTCCCTCAATCTGTGGAGGGGTAGTAGCAGCCACAAAGTTCCTTGGGCGGAGTGTGTAGCGTACGCATATTGCGACGCAGAGTATTCTTAGCTCAACCGATCCCGAGGAAACGTACTCACTACTTCCCCTTATGATGGATCAGGGTACTTGATTCATATGTGCCAGCCTAAACCCCACAGTTTTGAGTATAGCAGCATTGGTTGTTAGTATTGGTCTGGCCGTCCATAGGGATGTTGAGCTGACATTAGCGAGTGAACCTCGTCCGTATGAGAGGTGAAGCTCGAGTAGCCCCATATTGATATGCCCACATATGTATTGCATACACCGTATTTGCACATGTTCCGACATGATGCAATGGATACGATGCCACACCCCACTGATGTTCCGACATAGTGCTGGTGATGATGCCGTGTTGTTGATGGTAGCGAGCTGGGCTCGAGGACACGATGCCACGTGCTTAGACACGTGAAGGTGCACTATGAGATGTGCTATGATAGCCTACTTGTGTGATGAGCATAATGGGGCCTCACACATTTGTAGAGGGATACTCATGTTTGCTTTCGACAGTGTTTGGGTCGGTTAGCATATGGGTAGGTCCTGGCCATGTATACCTCTGGCGACGGCGAGTACCTGCGTGTGCCTTTTCCATGAGGTATCGCTATGCGGGGTGTGTCTAGCGCGTGCCTACTTCCGCGGAGCCACGGACACACTGCCATGCGGCATATGACCAGTGCGTGCCTTCTCCGGCTGGTGTATGACCACGCCGCACTGAGATGCGATGCAGGATGGAGGCCGAGGTGCACATCCTATGCGGGCAACCAAGGAGTGCGAGGGCCACTTGGTTAGTCCATGTCGCGTGACGACGCGAGGCAGAGTGTAGCCGAGGAGCACACTCTGGGTCATGTGGATGGCGTGCTCACTCCGCACCACATGGGGGCTATTGTATAGCCGGACGTTGTTCCCTCCTTCCTCGTTGGTGGCTAGTATCTAGTCACGCAGTGTTGTATAGTGCAATTTCTAAGGCTGTGAGCTTTCTTTATAATTATTGATGATTTTCTAGTGATTGTGAAAGCCGACACCTTGTTATATTTGATTGTGATGGTTTAGCTACACTTTGTGATTTTATTTGCTCGTAGCCCTCTTGGTTACATTTGATTTAGTGTTGAAATTGTGCACATTTGTTTCTTTATTGTTGAAATTGAATACTTGTTTTCTTTAAATTATGGCTTTGGTGGCTAAACTAGTTTATCCTTATTATTTTCGAGGTCGGCTATGTGTTGTATTGTGATTCCTCTCCAAGGACGTATGAGACGGACTTGAGAGAGTGTATACGAGGAAGTAGACGCAGGGAACCTTGAGGATGGGGGTATGTGAGGCTATTTTAATAGCTAGGACCCACTACCCACCTATGTGTGCTGACTATCTTTTGGAGGCTAACCACCTTGTACAACAAGAGATGGGTCATAGTGGTCTTGTTTGGATGGTCTCACCATGTGAGTGTGGCCTAACACCATCAAGCCACTGAGTGTGAGGTATGATTTATGTGAGATGGATATTGGCTCTTGGCTCATGGATTATGTATCATGGATTAGTATGCTGTTGTCCGGTGTCCAGATGGACCCTTGTGTAGCCTTGTGATGTGCTTTTCCCGGTGAAGTGATTGTGTATGTATGTGTTAGATGTATATTTCTTATCTGTTATTGCTTACTGATGTAAAAGAGGGATAACCATGTAGTGTTAAAGGTGGGTATATTGTGACTTTGTGGTATAAATGGATTGGATATTATTGAGAATCATAAATTGTGACTTAAATATGTTACTGAAACGTGATATGGTGTGTATCTTTGTTAATTTCAAGTAATCATTGATGTGTATTCTTTCTATGATATTTTGAAGATGCTTGTTGTGTAAATGAAAAATTGAGTTGATAAGAGTACTGGCTTTGTTACTAATGCCGAAACCAAGGAGGTTATTGTAAGAGATGTAAGGAATTATAAATAAAAGTAGTTAAGAAGATATGGTTTTCAAATGTGAAGTCGAATAGTGATTCTAATTGCAATGATTCAGAAAGAGGGTGTACATCAATTATATATTAGAGAGAGATTTTGGTACTAATGTGGTTATGTTCCATTTTGAACCATGTGACTTCCAGGAGTAAGTCGAGTTTTAGGGGGGGAGGATGTAGTACCCCTCCATTCTCACCTGAGTTGCAGGTAGTCTGGCTAAGGAGTTGGAAGAGAAAGATAGGGCAAGAGCGGCAAATGGTATTTTATATGTGGTGATTGGATTAATTATATAAGGGTAATATTGTTTATTAAAATGTTAGATTAAATTACATTTAAATATTTAATTATTTAATTTATTTTTAGAAAAAGTTATGAGTTTATTAAATGTTAATTAAATAATAAAATTGTGTTTATTATTTTAACTAATTATCTTGTTGAGGATAATTGTTAGAATAAATTAAATTAATTAATTAGATAAGGTGCTTTGTAAGTAAAAGTTGTAAAAAGCGGAAATTAAAACAAAAAAAAATATTGAAAATAGAAAAATAAATAAATAAAAGAATGAAAAATATGAAAGAACGAATGGGAATTGATATTTAACGGAAAAGCTCGCTTTTAAAAAACCCACAAACGGAAACAGCAGGGCATACATGCTCGGGTCTCTCCTCTTATGAGCAGGGGAGAACATAATTCAAGGAAGTCTGACATAACAGGGAAGGAGAGAGGTGTTTTAAAAACACAATGTCTCAGAACGGTAAAGGAATTCCGTAGCTAAGCTAGCAGGCCACCAACGACTCCAATTTAACTGTTCTTCAGCGGATCGATCGCCATGTCGAAGAAATTCTCTCCACGGCAGCTCACGTGACTTTGTACAACTTCAATGTCGACCTCACTCAATGGAGTCGAAAAGATGTGGAGGGATCTCTATTTGTTGTCAAGAGGAGGACCCAACCACGGTTTCAATTCATTGTTATGAATCGGCGTAGTACTGAGAATCTGGTGGAAGATCTGCTCAGTGATTTTGAATACGAAGTACAACTTCCTTATTTACTCTATTGAAATGCAAACCAAGAAGTGATTGGGATTTAGTTTTATAATCCAAGAGAATGTGACGAGGTTGCAAAGCTTTTCTCGAGTTTTGGCGATGGCTCTCATGCTCGATGCTCTTCACATTTTTTTTTTATCACTGTGTTCACCTTGCATGGAGGAGGGTTTTCGACTGCGTTATAGTTTTGGAGATCTTGCTCAAGAGGGGTGGCAAATTGCTCATATCTCTGTCCAGGAATATTGCGCAGCCAGGTATGGCCTGTAATCTCTATTCTTTTTAAATGCAAAGGAAAATAGAATAAAATTAAATGTATTACGTGAAAGGGCACTGAATGTATATTGAGAAAACCCATCTATACTTGTCCCTTCACATCATCATGTCAATGACTTATATCTAGCCAATACCCTGTCGCCTTTTTATGCTATGTCATTTTCTTCAACCTTGTGTGTGTATTCCGTTTAAGGATGCAACCTGTTTTCTTCTCATCAATGTGTGTGCCTTCTATTTGCTTTCTATCTAGCTGCATTAGAATGTTTTTAATTCTTCTATCGGTCATTAAATCTCCCCGCCTCTTTGCACCTTGTAAACTTGGGGGCGTTTTGCCATTGTTGGCTGCATTGTTGATGGCTTTCCTTTGCAAGCTGGTCGGCGATCATATTTACGTCGATTTGTTTCCTTGATTGGTATCCGCCTTGTACAGTTGGGACTGAATTCACTTTGTTGGAGTTTGATTAAATCTTATACTGGTATTGCTTCCATTTTTTGTTCTTGTTGTGTTCTCCCTTATGGTACCTTGTTCTGTGTGTTATCTCTGCATGCGCTCAGGACACTAGCAAAGCTTACAATGTTAGGATGTGTTCTAGAGCTCTACATTAATTCAAATATTTTGAGGCTTTCCTTGCAAAATCCTCTTTGAACGTATTCTGCAATTGGGGCATTCTTCCAAACCTGCGTGACTGTGTGCGCCTAGAACATAAGCAAAGCTTACAATGTTAGGAGGTGTTCTGGAGCGCTTCTTTAAATCAAATAACTTGAGAGTTTCCTTGCAAAATCTTTTATGCATATCTGGCAGCCAGTCTCAGGTGCTTGAAAGTTTCTAAAGCCTACCATTAGATTAATTCTTTTAGCATCACCGATTTCCTCGTGGAGTGTCGTTCCTGTTCATTTGTTAGAAAAGGACCATATTTCTCAAGAATAATTTAGGAGCTTATTTAGGATTTTGACCTCTCATATCAGCTATTGCGTTGCTTGGAATTCAATTGCTAATGAGTATTCATCATACTTGTTTTCTGTTGGCAATCGATGAAAATACTTGTGGGTTTGTAGTGACAGGTTTGGAATAAGAAGTTAGCATGCATCTTATTGGAAATTCTATGAATACATTTAGTGTTGTTCGGATAGATTCATCATTGGCACTGATTATGTATGTGTGTGTTCTCCTTTGACTTACGGTTTCCATATTTCGATATCCCATATGCATATGTCAAGTGATAAGTTCATATATGTAGACGTAAGGAATAAGTGTTTATCAAGTTGGTGTGGATTAAAGAAGTGAACGTTGTGCGTTTTTGTATATATATATATATAATTATTAAGGCATAGATTTTATTTAGCATGTTAGTTACAACAGAGTTTATGGGGGGAGAAAAGAAGTGTTGAATTGTTGTATTAAGGGAAGGAGTGTACACTAGATAGTAGGTTTAGGTACTTGTTTTAAAAAAAAAAAAAAAAACTAAATATGGTTCTATGTTTCTATAGGAGGAAGGTGTTATTTGGATAAGGTTATGGTCTTGTTGCTTGAATATAGTTTTTTTCATTTAAATAATTTAATAATGGAAATTTGTTTACAATCATTGATCTTCATCTGTCATTGATTAAATAAGTTAATCATGTTAAGGGGAATGTAAACTAGGGGTATGGATTTAAAGGATTAGATTTAGATGTTATATAAAGGATTATTTTAAAAGATTACATTAGTTCATATAATGTTGAGTCTTGACAAATTTACTACTAGAAATTATTATGGGTTAATGTTTTATTTATATTAGCAATAGAATGATTTGCTATGGAATTTGATTATCAATGGTAAATAATTGTGATTGTAGATACATCCCTTATAATGGATTTAGCAATTATAATGATCCATTATTAATAGAGGTTTTAGTAGAGAATGGTTCTCCTCCTAGCTAAAAATTCGAATAGAGGATAGTTACCTATGAATCCCAAGGGTCTACTTTATTATTAAGTATAGTTCCTTAAAATAGATCTCACACTCATATAATTTTAAAATATTATCTACAAATTAGTCATTATAAATGATTAAGTAAGCATTGGTGAGTTTAAATAAATTTTTATGTCTTTTAGTAAAAGTGATAATCAACAATTAAAGGAAGAATCAATTAGATAACAGTTTTTTCTTTTTTGTGTAAAATACAACATTTAGTTATCGTTATTATAAATGGCGAGAAAATGTTTGTGTAGATGATATGTTAAATTGCAAGTAAAATGTTTAATAACCATATGTTATCATAGTAGATAGAATGTTGGCGTATGGTTGAAGTTTTATGTCAAAACCTTATTGCTTCGTTCCTTGTTGAGTTTTATTTTGAGAACCCCCTATAGTTATTGTGTTTATTTTTGCAAGAATATGCTTACCTAGTTCATCAGTCTTTGGCTTCACCTTAGTGGGTGGCAGCCGCCTCTGAAACTGTCTGGGGTGATGGACCCTAGAAAGGGTTGCATACCCACTCTTCTTGTATGTAATTTTGTAAGGGTCACATTATGCTTATGATTAGAGGCTTGAGTTTAGCGTGTAATTATGGTGTTGTGTTACTTTGTGTTGGAATAGTTTCCTCCTTGAATGTCTTATGAGTGAACCCTTGGTTGGTCAGTCAATGAGTTGGAGCAGCTCAAGTTGTCGAACTACGGTGCCTCTGCGAATTATATACGTAGGCAAGGCCATCGAGTGATGAGCTCCCGAGGAATTAGGTCGGGCCCCTAGGACTGTTCTTGTGAGTCTTGTTTGAGACTTGTCATTTATTTTCGGTAACGTAAAAGCTATCCATTGATTTACATAGCTTCTCTTAGTGATCACGTGCTAACTATCTTTGTTCTGAAGTGTGTGCCAAGTCATGTAGACCTTGCAGGTATAGGCATTGGGAGCAAGGACTTGTTGATAAAATAGAATGTAAGAGGTATGTTAAGCTGACCTAAGTAAGTAGACTCTATTGCCAAGTTAGTAAATCACTTCTATCTTTTCTTGTAGCTTGTGTGATCATTGAGTATAGCTATAAGTAGTGAATAGTGTTGTTGTTATCCTTGTTTCGTTGTTAGTTGTTTGTGAAGTAACCTCGCATGCTCCAGAGAACTAAGTGTACTAGTGTAATGTAATGTGTTATATGTTTATGGTTAATGATCTTGTATGTTCAATTGTAATGTTTAAAAAAAAAAAATTAGTTGCTTTGTCTGTGTTCTCTGAGTTGCATGACGGGCGTTACACATAGTCCCCTACTGCAAATTGTATATCCTTCCTTGACAAATCAACTTTCTCCTTCAACTTTTGGGTTGCTGCTATGACTATCCTATTGACCTGCTCCTGAATCTCTTTCATGGTATGAGTGAAGTCCTCTGCATGTCCACTCCTATTCTCCATAGATCCAAGTTCTTTGAGCTCACAAATGCCTCTTCGATGCATTCCATACATAACCTCAAAAGGAATTTTCCCTATAGTTCTGTTGACACTGTCATTATAAGCATACTCAGCTTGTGAGATAACCATATCCCATGTTTTTCCATACTCCTTAGTTAGACACCTTAAGAGATTACCTAACACTCTGTTAACCACCTCTATTTTACCATCGATCTGAGTATGGTAAGCTAATCCAAAAGACAAGTTTGTACCCAATCTGCTCCATTGAGTCTTCCAAAAGTGACTCATGAACTTCACATCTCGATCAAAAACAATACTTATAGGCAAGCCATGGATCCTTACAACCTCCTTGAAGAAAATGTGAGCTATATAGCTTGCATCATGAGTAGTTTTGTAGGAAATAAAATGACTCATCTTACTAAATATGTCTACCACAACATAAACACTATCAAAACTAGTCTTGGTCTTAGGAAGGCCAACCACAAAATCCATGCTCACACACTCCCATGGTCTATTAGGAATGGGCAGGGGTTGATATAAACTAGCATTGCTAGCTCCTCCCTTAGCTTTCATACACACAACACACTGTTCCACCTACCTCCTAACATCTCTTGCCAACTTAGGCTAGTAATAGAACCTTTGTACTAGCTCTAAGGTCTTATTGATGCCAAAATTCCCACTAAGACTGCCATTATGCTTTTCCTGAATCAGATTTTCCCTCACTGAACCTCTTGGAACACATAACTAATTACCCTTAAATAACAGTCCATTTTGCAATGTATACTCAGAATATTGGCTATGAAAATGATTCTCAAAATCAGAACATACCTTGTAAGCTTTTGAAAATTCTTCATCCTCTCCATATAGATCCTTGAAACTCTCTATGGCAATGCTCTTGAGCTATATTTCTTGCATGGTCAACAATCTTCTGCTTAATGCATCTGCCACCTTGTTCATTTGTCCCTTCTTATGCTTGATGGTAAAAGTAAAAGCTTGGATGTATTCCATCCATTTCAAATGCCTATTACTTAACTTCTATTGGTTGTTGATATAACTAAGTGCTTGGTTATCAGTAAAGACCACAAACTCTTTGGGTAACAAATAATGCCTCCACTTCCTAAGGGACTGTACTAAAGCATATAACTCTAGATCATAGGTAGAGTACTTTTGCTTGGCTTCATTGAGCTTTTCACTAAAGAAGGCCACATGCCTACCTTCTTGACTAAGTACTCCTACTGCTACTCCAATTGCATCACACTCAACAGTGAACAATTTGTCAAAACTAGGCAATAATAGAATAGGTTGAGTTTCCACTTCTTGTTTCAGTTTCTCAAACCCTTTATCAGCCTCTTGAGTCCACTTAAACTTTGTTTTCAGACCACCTTTGATAGTATCTAGGACTGGTGCACATATACCACTAAAATTCCTTATGAATTTTCTATAAAATTGGGCCAATCCATGAAAACTCCTTACCTCTGTTGCTATGGTTGGTGTAGGCCAGTTTAGGATGGCTTCCACCTTGCTTAGATCCATCTTTAATGAGCTTTTGGACACTACAAAACCCAGGTATACAAGCTCTTGCTTGAATAATTCACATTTCTCAAGATTGATTGCCAACTTCTCATCTTGTAACCTTCTAAGAACCATCTCCACATGCTTGAAGTGTTCTTCTGCTGTCTTATTGAAAATTAGTATGTCATCAAGATATACTACCACAAAGATCCCTATGAAATCCTTAAGCACTTCATTCATGAGTCTCATGAACATGCTAGGGGCATTTGAGATGCCAAATGGCATCACTTTCCACTCATATAACCCATCATTTGTCTTAAAAGTTGTCTTCCACTCATCACCATCCTTAATTCTGATCTGATGGTATCCACTCTTGAGATCCAACTTTGTGAAGAAATGAGCATCTCCAAGAGAATCCATCAAGTCTTCAATTCTAGGAATAGGAAACCTATACCTAATGGTGATCCTATTTATTTCCCTAGAATCAGTACAAAGTCTCCACTTACCTCCTTTCTTGGTTGCTAAAACCGCTGGCACTGCACAAGGGCTGATGCTCTTTTGAATCAATCCTTGATCCAATAATTCTTGCACTTTCCTAGCTACTCTAGGTTCTACTCTGGTGTAAGTTTGTATGCTGCTTTGTTAAGCAATGAAGCTCCAGGTATGAAGTAAATTTGATGACTGATGGCTCTCCTTGGTGGTAGAGTTGCAAGTGTACCATCACTGACTATACTCTTGTACCTATCAAGTAACTTTTGGACTGCTTCCAGTAGGACTATCTTTTCAGGCTTATTTTCCTCTTTAGGTTGCAACACAACCACATATCCTTCATCCCCTTGGTGTAGGTCCTTAAGGAACTCCTTACCACTTCTCAACATGATGTTAAGTGTCTTAGACTGTCCTTCATCTTCTTCTGACAATGACTGCAGCTTGAAGGTTCCTCCATCCTTTTTGAATGAAATGGTATTCTCCTTCCCATCATACATAACACTTATGTCATACTGCCATGGTCTGCCCAGTAGTAGATGGCATTCATCCATAGGAAAAACATCACAAACTAACTTGTCTTTCTATCCTCCAATAGAGAACTCCACTATTACTTTCTCATTCACCAAAACACTCTACCCTTTGTTTAGCCAAGTGACCTTGTAAGGGTTAGTATGAGGTGACTTCTCTAATTTCAGCTTAGTTATTGCCTCCTCTGAGATTATATTGTCTATTGAACCTAAATCTACAATGACTTTGAACACTTTTCCAAGTATCTTGCACCTTACTCTAAAAATAGCTCTTCTTTGTTTAGGTTCCTCTTTGACTAGCTCTCTGATCAGAATTCTGTTAAACATCAGATTCTCTCCAATTTTAGATTCTATATGATTGATCTCAGTTGCCTTAAGACTCATGGTGTCCTCTTGTTCATAGGCCACTCTCTTTTCATTGCTTGATGAGTAAGCTTTCTCCGGGCATCTATAAGCAAGGTGACCTAGTTGGTTACAATGATAACACTTCATATTTGCAAAGTAGGAAGTACTCTGCCTACTCCTCTTCCTCTGTTTGAACCTCCTTAAGGTCCTCTACCTCTGTTATATTCTCCTCTAGAAGATGTTTCACCTCCATGCTCTATGAGTTTAGACTCACCTTGATTTCTTTGGTCACTGCCCCTTCCTTGGTAGCCACCATGCTGTCCTCTTTGATCTCTTTGATCTCTACCTTTTCCTTTTCCCTTGGAAGTCTGATCTTGCTTCCTCTTGTTCCTTTCCTCAATCTTGATAGCTAGCTGATAACATTGATGTACTGTTGTAGGACTCAAAAGAGCCATCTCTTCTTGAATGTTCCATTTCAAGCCATTAAGATACCTAGCCACTTTAAGACTCTCATCCTCTATCACATTAGACCTCATACAAAGCTTTTGGAACTCTTCAGTATAAGTGTTTACATCTTGGTCTTTTTGCCTTAGAATTTTCCCCTTCTTGTGCAATTGAATCTCATAGTCATCTAGCATGTAGGCCTCCTTTACCTTAGCAACCATTCCTTTCCAAGTTGATATGGGTTGTTTGCCTTCTTTTTCCCTTTCTGTCTGAATTAACTTCCACCATGTCAAGGCTGATCCTCTCAATCTTGACTTAGGAACCTTCACCTTTTGAGCTTCAGTGACTCCATCACACTCAAAATGATTTTCCATGCCTTCTATCCAGTCCATGACTAAATCAGGTTCCATTTTTCCACTAAACAGTGGTATGCCCTCAAGTTCTTTCCCACTCAAATCTTTCAATGCCTTCAAGAAAGGCTCCTCCTACAAAATAGGGTCAGGTGCAGGGGTCTTATCTTCCTCTGCAATCTCTTCTTCCTTTGGTATTCTTCCCTTAGACTATGCACTCCTCACCACTGCCTCAAGTTGGGCTATTCTTTCCCTTAATTTCCTATTATCTTCTTCTTGTCCTTCAACCATCTTAGCCAGTTTTGCATTGGTCACCATGGTGAAAGAATCACTGGACTCAACCTCTGACATATAAAATGGTTCCCAAATCTTTAACTTGCTCTGATACCAATCTAATAGGGAGTGGGGTTGGAGGAACCAATCACTGGTTCCTACTCTAGGTCTTTCCTTATATGACCTCCTTGGTGCTTGGATTCACCAATCTAACCTATAGGCCCCTACTCATGACTAGGTACCCCTAGTTTTTCTGACCAACCTCTCTCCTACCAACATGTCCTTCTACCAAGCTAACCTTGGTGCTTTGCCACATTCTCTCCATTTGGCCCTTACTCTGCCTTAAAGACCAAGTTCACTCCACCTTCAACTTGATAACTTGCAAGGGTGTAACAAATTTAAAAAGCTTCAAGGGACTCTAACTAGGGTTCTTTTACTTCCTGAGGACTCCCTTTAACCATTGTTTCCATTAATCCCTTCCTAGGGTTTGAAAAGGCTACAAGCCTTGAGCCCCCAATTAGGCCTCTGAACAGGGGTAAAATGCAATTTTAACCTAAACCCACCAAAGGACCAAGACTCTTTGATTAGGGTTTGTGTTTCTCATGCCCATGCCTCAAATATTCTTGGGGTTTTGGCCCTGTACAACTCGTACACTGCTCAAACACAGAAAAGGTTAAAAACCTAGGGTTTCTAAGTTTACTTAGGCTAATTTAAGATTGTTAGAAAGTTCTCCTATCAAATGAATTGATAGAGGATCCTCCTAATCACCATGCATATCCAAGACCACCAAAAAAATTCATAAGAAATAATTTCTTCAAAATCTCAACTCCCCTGCAAGTTATGATTCTTTTTCTCCAAGTTTGCCCTGACCAGACCTACACTGGCTCGCCTAGGCCAAAACATTTCTTGCAACTCCTACACTGCCACAAAATGTAAATGCTACCATATTTACAATGAGGGATCCTAGACACAAATCCCAAAGGTTCATACAATTTTTATGGTGGAAAGGTGTTCTAGGACTCCATTCTTTCAAAACTGCCTGTTATAGGCTAGAAAAAGCTGAAAAACAAACTATCTACAGGTAAAATATGAAAAATTATTTACAAAGGTAAATGAAAAGCACACCAAGCTTGAAAAAATTTAACACTACATGCCACAAATAGAACAATAGCACATTTACTCCATTAAAGATCAATATGATAACAAAAAAATAGAAAACTGTCTTCTTGAATGTTGTTTTGCTTAGCTTCACAAAATGCCATTTCAAAATAAAACCTCTAATCCTATTCCATGGTCAAGGAATACCTTAAATAGGCATCCAAAACAGTTTATTTTCATGGGTCGAGCCTTTTAGAAGACCTAAAACAAACTTTATAAAACCCACTGTGTTTTGCAAACTTTGGCAACTTTTTCCCAATCAGCAAAATGAGCCTCTAAACGTTTAGAACTCTTGACATCCTCTTTTCCAAAGACCAAAAAACACCTTAAAATCAACAAAAAATGGTCTATATGACCTTATGAAAGCAAAAAAAAAATTTAACCCTATAGGTTTCTTCTTTGCCTTAGAAATTCCCAGTTGTTCCATAGGTGCTCCTGCACCGTTCAATCAAGAAACATGAAGATATTTTAGTACATTTGAGGTTGGGTTTTAGCTTATGTAGGTTTGGATTCATTTTGGATTGTTTTTTACGTGTTTTTTAATGTGGTTTGAGATAACTTTCAAAGTTTTCTAAGAAGTATCATATTAGGTCTGAATCTAGTTTTTGATTCATAACTCTCTAATAGCATGAAATTCCCTCATGGGAATTAATTCATTTGATGCTACTCATCAAGGAAGCTCCTCCAACTATTTACATGTATTTTTGAAGCAATTACCAATTTTATAAAGGATTTTTCCCTATTTTAATTAGCTGCCTATTTGAGGATTACTTCTAGTTTTGTTGAACATTTGGAATACTAAGAGGGGGTGAATGAATACTCCATTAAATAATTCACATAAAATCCATCCAAATAGTATCACAGTTCTAATAGAAATAATAAGAGAAGACATGGAATCAAGACAATGCATCAACACACATGAACACCAGTATTTTTATTTGGAAAACCTAAAATGGGAGAAACCACGATGAGGGTTAGCTCACAAAATTCTATATCCAGATATAGAATATTAAAATGGCTCACTTCTAGGACATAGTGTCCTCAAAGGATCATAGCCTAAAGTAATTTACAGAATAGAGAATGGCTCACTGCCAAATGATGAACAAAGATAGAATGCACCTTCCTTGTGCTAGAGTTCAGTTCTGGTGAAGCACAATACATGAATAACTTCTTTGTATACAACACATCCATTTTCTGATCCATACAATTTCACACATATATACACATTCTTCCCTATACTCATATATATTTGTTGCTACACCTTTGCTACATCTATATCCCTTCAAAAAGTGTCTTATATATATATTCATATTCATCCATATTCACTAATTAGGTCGGGTCGGCCTAATTAGAGAAACCCTATTTCAAATAAACTTTGTTAGCATCCTCAAAGCATATTCATCTTCACATATAAATAGTTGGTGTGGACCTAAGATAGATCCCTTTATCATTCTTAACACATATTAAAACTCCTTAATACTAATACATAATTAGGTCAACCAAAGTTAGACCTGACACATGAAAACTTTCAATCATGCATGTAATTCATCACGTGTACAACACAAATTTTTTTTAATACAACAAATTCTCCTTTATATGAAATCGAGCTATTTATCTTCAACACCACACATTATGGTAATCAAATGAGAAAATTCAAAATCTCCCACACTAATGTACTATATAGAAATTCACTGTAGTCTTCAGATTAGAATATTGTTATCTATATCTTAAAAATTCCTTCATATATCATTATGAAACTCCAATTTTGAATGCATCTTGTAGTCTCAAATCTATGTACAAAGTACCGTACTAATATATTTTTCTAATATAGAATTTGGACCAAAAAACTGATGTGTAAAGCCAATGTATAAGCATAGCATTATTTCCTAAGCTAATGGTAACCATACCTTTCCAACCATATAATCTAGTCAACTAAAACCTTTCTAATGGATGCAACTAATTTCAATATAGAATATATTGTTAGCTTATGAGAAAATATTACAGAATAAGATAATCTAGATTAGAATATTGGATCAACATACTTCTTGTACTAGAGTGATCATAACTACTGAACGATGTGCATCAATGACAATCTTCCTAATTCCATTGTTGACATCAATGACAACCTTCCAATTTCCAATAATCTCCTCCTTTGTCATTGATGGAAACACACGATGTGAAAACCAAAAAACATCAAAATACTTCTTCCCAAGTTTTCAATTTTCTTAAAAAATACTTCTTCCCAACTTTAAATTTTCTCCCCTAAAAACTATTAGTGCCTTCTCTCAATTTTCCCATGATACCTCTCTCTCTCTCTCCCTTTCTCTCCCCCATAAAAATCAATTTTAAAGGAAAAAAATTAATGTTTCTAACAATTCTGTTTGAATACCTGAATACTCCCCCTAAGGAGTACATTCAGAATAGTGATTGTAATTTGATCAACCAAAGGTTATTGTCCCTTGAATTTTTCCAAGGATACCAATCCATAAGGATCTCCCTTCATCCCAAAGCCTTTTTTCCTCTTACAATGAATTGCATAGATAGTTGAGATCAATTAAGCTATCCTTTCCTTCAACCACAGTTTCGAGAGTAATATTAGATTTTATAGTTTTGTCAGCCATATAGAGAACATGGAGTGCATTTAATCTTTATCAAATATTTGATCTGCCCATACAATTCAATCATCTCTCCTTTCTCTTTATGTGATGCAAGGTATTCTTCATGTAGCTTTGTCAAACCATACCAAGTCTAATCATCCAAATCAAGAGCATGATTAAATGTGCTAGATGCAAACTTGATCCATGTTTCAACTATGTTCTCAACATCCTCGAGTCTTTGAAATGCATCAGGCCATGTCTAATGGAATGTGAATAAACTCTTGACCTCTTACTCACACTCTTGAACAACTTTGAGTCTTTCAAGTATAATATTGTGAGTAGACTTGCATTTCTCTACAATTTCCAACAATCCTTTATCTTCAACCCAAGTGACCATTTCACTTACTTCTTTACTCTTTAATTCATTAAATCTATTAGTTAATGAACTTTTGTTTACCATAGTGACCTGTAAGGAACTAGTGACTACAGTACAAACTATTTAAAGTTGTGTGCTTCTCCTAGCTAGTTGCTTAAGTCTTCTTGGAGCAGGTTCAACCTGAGCAACTAATGCACAAACCTTTGTGACTTTTCTCTTCTCTCCAATGGTAGAAATTGATTTACCAAAGGTTAACTCAGACTTTTCAAGAGCTTTAGCTACTTCAGAATAAGTCCCAAGCCTAGGTCTACTGGGGTCTTTAGGGCTGTTAATCAACATTTCAATGCAACCAACAGCATAGTCCTTCTCAATCTCATATCCAAACATAGGAATCCATGAGAATTCCTTGGTTCAAATTCCTTGATAATGCAACTATTAGTGGTTACCAAAAATGTTATATCATTCTTATGCTTTGTAATCAATTCTCTTGGAACTCTCCTTTTGTTCTTTTTCCCCTAGAGTTTTCCAAAGAATGCAAAAGGGCATCTTCTTGTGCATCCAAATCTCTAATGTTTCTCATAAGTTCCTCAATTTGATGAGTGACTAGTATTGTATTTACCTAACTAACTTCACCTATTCAAGAATATCCTTCATAAAATAGAAGATTAGGCATAATACCAATGTACCATACCTAAATGTACATTTCTTCTTCTTGATATCTCTTGGATTCTCCAATAGCTATTGCTGAAGCAACTCATAAAAGTCATATTCTATTATGTTCTCAACCATATAAAATGCTAGATCAATTACAATGGTGGAGACATCATTGTCACCAAAAATTAGTTGTGAGATAACTAGACTTGCATAATGAACTACCTGGTTAGTGATTCCAACTCATGTGTTGCTTATTAAACCTTTTCCTCTATCAAGGTTGTATTCAGGAGTCAGTTCAGAGGATGATAAGCCAAAAACTTCCCTGATTACTTGTTTAGATATTGTATATGAGTTTTCAGGCCACACACATTGATCATGAAATCTACTAAGAGCCATTATGATACATCTTTCTTCATTACTAAAGTCTAAGAAATAGTTCCATACATCTAATTTCATTGTACTCTAGTTTCAAGATAAGATCATTTCCAGTTAATTCTTCAAGCCACAACATGTGAGCTTTTTCATAGGTAGTTTCTTCCAATTTTCCATGAATGCATATCCCAACATCTTCAATCGGAATAACACAAAAAGGGATATCCAAAAAAGCACCCAATGGGTCGAGTTCTAAGGGTTTAATAGGGTACATTTTAAGTTGTGGTTCTTGTCTCATTGAATTGTCTATGATTCAAGGTATATCCATCGTATCCTAAAAAATTGATAGGTAATTTGGATGAAAGAGTGTATAGCAATAATGACTTACCTCTTTCATGTACACCAATGCCAAACGTTGAATTTTTGTTGTATGGAATAGCTCTGGTTTCTTCAAAATTCCTCTAAATGCTTCTCTTCTTTCACAAGTTCCTTTTATCAAATGTATTTTGCTTGAAATTATTTCTTTGATGTCAAATACTTTAGCAATAAATTCTTCAAAATGCAAGTAGATGTCCTCAAAATTAGTGTATAATTTCATCCTTTCAAACTCTGTGGAATTCATTCTTCACATATGTGTGTCTAAAAATTCCTTTCACATGAAATTTGAATTCATTATCTTAATAAATGCTTTTATCTCATTATGTGACATCTTAAAAAAAGGGGGGGTTATTAATTTTCTGATTATTGACCCCCTTAGCCACAACCTAGATTATTTTTTGATGGGAATATCTATACTAAAGTATGGTACAAATGAAATCAATACTTTTGATTCTACATGTTTTTCAGATTCTCCTTCCTTTCTCTAGATCCTTTCCATTTCCTTCTTAACTTCCATTTGATCAATCCTAATGACCGGTTCATATCTCTTTACCAAATTTTTACTTCTCATGTTTATGCTTCTGTAGTCTTTGGAAAAGTGTCCCAGATTGCTGCAATTATAACAAACAACATTCTTCCATTCAAATTGTCCTTTCAATCTATATTTTCACTGGTTATCCTTGTGTCCAAATAAATTATAGTGATAATAGTAGCCATTGAATGGATAAATCATATTGTTTAATTTCTAATTTTTGCATTCCTTAGTTTTATGTTCAATCCTCTTGCATTCAAAACATTGATTGGAGAGTGATAAAGCATCTTGTTTCATTTTATTTTCACAATCATTTTCCCTATGTCCAAACTTATTGCAAAAATAATACACACCATCAAAAGATAAGAACCTTTGAGCATTTAAAGGTTGTCTGATAGAAATCCTTTCATTATTTTTTCTGATATTCTTGAATTTTCCACCATTTCTTTGAGTCTTCATGTTTGAGGGTTGATTCATCTTTGAAAATTTTCCTTCTTCAAATCCCAAACAACTCTTATCCATAGAAGGTTTCTGAAAAGCAATCAACTGATCAAGCATTGTAGTGCTTGATTTGAATTTATCGTCATGTCTTTTTTCCTTTTCTAGAGTTGATTTTAGAATTATCACTTCTTGCTCAAGCTTTGCAAATTCATCCATCTTCCTTTGAACTTCATATTTTTGACAACCTTTAATTTTTCTCTTCTCTTAAAGTTGTTATTTTAGTCTGGTGATGTCCCCATCTACTTTCTTTAATTGATCATTCATTTCTCCATATTTTTATTTCAACTTTTTAATGCACTCATTTTCATCCTTAGTCTCTCCTTAAAATATTCATATTCTTCTATATGCTCAGTAGCAATATCTTCTAGAGGAATAAGACTTTTTTTATCTTACATATATTTGAATTTCAGGACCTTCCCCAAGCTGTTAGGTATCTTCAAAGGAACAAAAATCTCATACCAATTGTTGAAAATTCAAAATACTAAGAGGGGGGGTGAATTGATATTCCATTAATTCACATAAAATCCATCCAAACAATACTTATCATAGTTCTAATAGAAATAACAAGAGAAGACATTGAATCAAGACAATGCACCTAGACATGTGAAAACCAATATATTTGTGGAAAAACTAAAATGGGAAAAGCCATAGTGAGGGTTAGCTCACAATATAATATATCCAAATATAGAATATTACAATGGCTCACCACCAAGACACACTGTACTCAAAGGCTCTTAGCTTAAAGTAATTTACAAAATAGAGAATGGTTCACTACTAAGTGATGAACTGAGATAGAATGCACCATCCTTGTGTCAGAGCTCAACTCTGATGAAGAAGAATACATGAATAACTTCTCTATATACAAAACATTTGTCTACTCATCCATACCATTTCATACATATACAAACACTGTTCCCTATCCTCATATATCTTTGTCACTACACCACTGTTGCATCTATATCCCTTCAAAATGTGTTATATATATATATATATATATATATATATATAATTATATTCATATTCATCCATATTCACTAATTAGGTTAACCAAATTAAAGAAACTATTTCAAACCAACTTCGTCAACATCCTCAAAGCATATTCATCATCACATATAAATAGCCTATGTAGACCTAAGATAGATCCCCTTAAATCATTAGTAGCACATATTAAAACTCGTTAATACTAATACATAATCAAGTCAGCCAGAGTTAAACCTAAAATATCAAAACTTTCAATCATACATGCAATCCATCACGTGTGCAACACAAAAATTTGTTAACATAATGAATTATCCTTTAGACAATATTGAACTAATTATATTCAACATTACATGATATGATAATCAACTATGAGAAAATGTGGAATCTCCCATATCAGTGTAATGTATAGAAATTCACTGTAGTCTTCAGATCAGGATATTGTCATTCATATCTTAAAAATTCCTTCATATATCATTATGAAACTCCAATGTAGAATGATCTTTTAGTCTCAAATCTATGTGCAAAGTGTTGTAGTGATCTTTTTTTGAGAAAAAATCTAGATCAAAAAATTGATGTACAGAGCCAGTGTATAATCATAACACTGTTTCACAAGCTACTAGTAAATGTACCTTTCCAACCATATAACCCAGTCAACTAAAAAATTGTTAGTGGATACAATTGATGTCAAGATAGAATATATTGTGAGGTTCTAAGAATTCTTACAAAATAAGACAATCTAGATTAGAATATTGGATCAAAAAACTTCTTGTACCAGAGTGATCATAACTGCAAATCGATATTCATCAATGAAAATATTTGAAATTACTTTGTTGACATCAATGAGAACCTTCCAATTTCCAATAGTTTTATCATCTGATCAGAAATGTTTGCTTTGTTTCCAATGTTGGGACTAGTATAGAAATGTTGGCACTGGTATAGAGATGTTTGGTGTTGAGATTTGCATAGGATTCGATGGACCTTTCCCTTACTATAAACCATTGCAAGTTGGAGTTCTTCATTGCTATTATATGCTTCAAACTACGTTTGAACTATATTTATGAGTTTTTTGAGTGTTGGAAGAATTCTGAAATTTTTTGGTGTAGTTTTTGCATGATAAATATGAAAATTATCATTTGCAAGTAAATCTATTTCATGTTATTTCCTATACTTGTTATTTTCATTTCATGTATGTAAAAAATTGATTGAAACTTGAAACAAAAAATCAACATCCTTAAACAAATATAGTTGTAAAATCAAAAAATAAAAATAAAATTAGGGGCACCTATTACAGTGGTATTAGAGTTCATTTCATCCTACCAACAAGTGGATAAACTTATTCTATGAGTATTAGTGATGGAGAAAGGAGGTATCACGAAAGAGTTAGGAAGAAGGTTGTTGGGAACATTGGAATTCTTCAAAAGAGGGACAACGATTATAATCACATTTAGTTGAGTCATCTAGTTTAGAAAATATGGGTGATAGGGGAGAAGATGTTGACAGACAAAAGGCTCCACCTGATAGGATGATGTTACTCCTATATTCCTTGGTTAGAGGGCAAGGGAGAAAAACCTAACAACTTAATAAATTGATACATAGAATGGATCATTTAGGATAGGGTAATGAAGTAGAAAAAGAAAGAGTAGTTAATCAACGAAATGGGGGAGAAATGGAAAGACCCTGAATGCTTGTATTTGCACCCAAAGTTGAGGATCAACCTAATCTAGAGATGAGTTTTGTTGAATAGCACAAACAATTTAGACAAGATTGGTTAGATGTAGGGCTTGGGTTTCAATAGGATATATCACTCAAAGAGTACATGGATCTAAGGATGAAGCATATACCCACCAGGGTTAATAGGGATAAAATTAATGATCTATGTAGGAAGGTTGGGAAGCTTAATCTTCAATATTTTGATGGTTCAAGAAAGATGTCACTAAGGGCTTGGGTCCAAAAATTGGACACATACTTCACACAACCCCATGCTAGAGTTGGAATCCATCCAATATGCCTTTATTCATCTAGATGGTATTGCACAAGTTGTGGTAAAATGGGATAGCTACCTTGGGACATGCACATATAACCTCATATGTAGAATTTATGGAAAGATTAATAGAGGGGTTTGATAAAAAAAGATCCAAATTTACATTTCAAGGAACTAGCACAACTAAAATAATGGGGAACCATTGCTACTTATGTTGCAAATTTTTAGATGTTATCAGTGTTAGTGACTAATTTACCAAATAGAAGACTTATTGTACTCTTTGTTGATGGGCTATCTAATCCTCTTAGGAGTTGGATTAAGGATTTCAACCCACATACTCTTTAGGAAGCTATCAAGAAAACAAGGGAATCCATCTATAGAAAATACCTTCACAAATAGAGAGGAGCACTATGATACTTCACTACAAAAGATGGAAAAAATATTATATATAATAATTTACATAATGTATATGCTTATAAATCCACAAAAAGCACAAACAGGTGAAAAACTACCATACGGGAAAAAAGCGCCTGAATAACTAATGCATAATTATGCCTAAGTTAAAAATTAAGATAGTAAATGTAATTTACTCTAACACCCTCCCTTAAGTGCAACTTAAGGAGAATGAAAATGAAAATATATGAATATTTAATATGGATGCTAGATACACAACCATGTTAGGTACCCATTTACAATGCAAAAAGGAAATCTCTCACAATCGAAGAAAAGGAGATAAAACCTATGGGATAAAACCCATCTCCAAAGGAGAGAAAAGAAAAGAAATGATGCATGGATGGAGGACTCAATCACACCCCCAAGGACTACATACATCATGTATACAATCAATGGCCCCCCATAAGAGGGAATGAGAGAGGCTATGTAGCCACCCCACAATGTGTAATCACCTACAAAAATGGTAAATGCTTGTAGAAAAAACATGATCAAGTGTCAACAAACAATGTGTCTCCCTTTTGGAAGAAACAAAACCAAATACAAATACATGTATTATTCCCATTCCATATAGGAATTGAAAGAAAGAAGCATTAAAATGTATGATAGTGTCTCTAAAATCTGCTCATGTGTCACCAAGACCTTTGAAAATGATGCCATGAACCAATTAGGAACATGCCCAATCACAAAAGAAGGTGAAAACAAGGCACCACTTGAAACTAATCATAACCACTCTCTTGCAACTAAGATAGAGTGAGAAAATTTGTACCACAAATATCATCAAATAGGAGAGATAACCCTTCAAATGTGTCCTCAAAATATAAAATGTGAGATTCCATGAACAATGAACCAATTTCTAACAAATAAGAATCCCAATCAGGAAGGAAATGAGATAATAGTTGTGATGAATCACTGGATGTGCTCAATGAATCACCAACACAAAATGAATGGTCATGTAGAAAAAGAATAATAGGATCCTCAATTAATGACTCTACACAATGAATCATTGAAGGTGAAGGTACATCAACTGTCTCTAATGGAGAAGGTGCACCTGAAGAACCCTCATCATCCTCATCTAAAGATTCAAAGTATTCCAACACTTCAAACTCTCGTATAGTAGCATGCTCATAGGGTATCATGTCTAAAAAATGAAGAGGCACAGGATAATCTAAAATAGGATCATCTAGGAATAGGAGGGTATCAAGATCTCCATGTATTTCCCAGATTTTAGTGCAAAGAATATATGGACACTCAAAATGATCAATAACATCCAAAATGGCATCATCAATATGCATTTCAATAACTCCTAGGACATGATCCCATTTACAATTCCATGCAAATTCCTTACTATCAATACTAGGAAGGGGAACCCGATTATATAGATGTGGCAAATCAAATGAAGCCATCCTAGATGTTTTATGATACCATCTCTCCATTGTTTATAGTTTCCCCTTTTCAACATAATCACAACAAGATGCAATGAAACCCCATAATCAACTATGACCAAACTCCAAAAATATAAAGACAATAACCTTCAACAATAATTAGAAAATTCCAAATAGTGCAAATGAAGTGAAATAAATATTGAACTTCAATGGATTAAAAGAAAAATTAACAAAAATATATGAGAGAAATTCCTCAACCCCTACAAAGGTGGTGAAAATACCTTTCCATTGATATGTGGTATGCAAAAAATGACTTTTGTTTACAAAAAATATACAAAAATGAAAAAAAAACTATAGAGGCACTTTGGAAGCTCGGGCAAGCACTATGTCAAGCCATGTGACCATGTTAATCTTTGGTAGAAAAATAAATGCACACAACAAATCAAGGCTCATCAAACCACCAACAAACCAAGTTCCATCTAGGCACAATCACTGAGCACCACCACAATCCACAAGCATACAAGTTAGCATATAGTGTCTCCAATCACCATGCGTGAGGGACTTAAGATGCCACCATGAGACCTTCTCACACCGAATGAGGGCACTACAATGCTTTATAAACAAAAAAATAGGCACCCACGTTGCCAATGTGGGATTAAAGTTTCACAACCAAATTCAAAATACTAGGGCCCACTTCCTCTGATGCGCACTTGGAAACCCTAAAGTGAGATATTTTCTCAAAAATTTATAAATAATAAAATCTATTCACAAGTATATGGCCAATCAATGGCTTGCAAAGTTCCTTATTTGGTCAAAAATAGAAAATCAAACTCATATGCTTGGCTGTAGATTCAATCCTTGCCTCAAAACAACAAACATGCCTCTAATGATTTGAATCACTTAGAAGAAATGAAAAGGAACACATAAATATTTCAAAGTGATGCTACAAAATTAGTCTAAGTGAAAGATGCCTCCTCAATAGTGAAGAAAACATGACCTCCTCACTTGTAGATTTCAACATTCCATCTTCACAGGTAACGTTACATCTATCCCCCACTTTGATAATGCAAATTTTGGTATTTGATGAGCCTGGTTTTTGGTCGAATTTTGGGTAGAATCTATAGTTTATTTGTTGATAGATGTCATGGAATTTAATATTAAATATTCATATTTTTGTAATGTTTTCCTCAAACCATTCAATTTGGACTTAATCCTATCTCTGCAAGCTTTAATGACATTTGGAATATTATGTGGATTAAATATATTGATTTTCCATGTGGTTATTGAATGTTCCTTAAGGTGGTTATAGATGTGCAATTATTGTGTGTACTGACATTCCCATGTAGATTCAATTTAATGATGCTAAGTTGAGGAAGACATCGCCAGCTAGGCATGTACGATAATTCCCAACAAAGGAATCACTCCAAGTCAAAGGAGGAGGTCGATGACAAAAGATTCTTCATGCAATATAACGTAACTTCCTTGTAGTTGAATTTAATGATCGAGCATGCACGGGCATTATTTCTATGCTCGATTTTCATTTGGACATGCATGTTTAACCATATTCCATGTGTAGGTAACCACCATCACTCCATTTTCTTTGCTTTCCCTAAATGGCGTCCTCCTAGTCGTGGAGTTGACTGCCTTGTTTAGTTATTAGTATAAATAATGATCTGATGCTCCTTCTTTAGGAGGTTGCATGATTTTATATTGTACTTGCACTCTCTAGTTTTTAGTAATATAGATACACTACTCTTTTTTACTAATGATTTACAATTAACAAAATAAAGTTATGAGTTCAAGCATTTGAGTTCTCATTAGTTTTAGAGGATACTTATCCAAAGGGGCCCACTTGGTGAGTAATTTGTCTTCTTAGTTTAGTATTACTTGTTTTTTAGTACTTAGTTAGAAGTCTAGCACCAACTGTTCCTGCAACCACTAAAATTCCATTATGTGACTATTCCTACAGCCAAAGTAGACAGAGTAGTTTCCTATTTCTCACTCAGATTTTCATTCCTACTATGCATTTCAGTTTAGCATAGTTGTTGATTGATGTTTAGCATTTGTCTCATTCCTTTTCAAGCAATTTAATTTCAGTATTGTGTGTTCCTTAGTTGTAGAATAAGCTGGCTACTTTGAGTTCCTAGAGCACATACTGTGTTGACCCATTTCAAGTTCACGTCCCTAGGTTGACATGTTAAATGAACCTTCATAATGATTGAAATAACTATTTAGGTTATATGTCTAATCTTTGAATCATGGTTGAAAAGGCTTAGTTGTTAAAATCACTATAGGAGGCCAACATTTTTGGCACCATTATCGAGGATGGTGTCAAAGTAGAGAATATTTTGGAGGCATTCATAGTTTTTCTTGTTGTAGTGTTTTTGAAAGTTTTTTTTAGTATATCCTCATTTGGGAAGTAATGACCCCCCTTATTCTTTACCAATTATTTGTGTGAGTTGACTAATAGTGAGTGATACTACATGCATAGAGGAAGGTGAAGGGATGATTATGGGAGATTCCTTCCTAAAAATCCTAATCAATTCGAGCTAGTTGAATATCAGAATCTACCAAAAGAAGAAGAAGAAGATCCACACCCCTTTGTTGATGCATATCCT
Source organism: Sequoia sempervirens (assembly GCA_007258455.2). Classification (NCBI taxonomy): domain Eukaryota; kingdom Viridiplantae; phylum Streptophyta; class Pinopsida; order Cupressales; family Cupressaceae; genus Sequoia; species Sequoia sempervirens. The sequence goes on from VDFB02281492.1 coordinate 919,386,092, forward strand.
GATCTTACAAGTTCTCTCCTATGAAGATCAAAATCAGCTTGAGAACCCCATTGCTTTGGAACCACATCAAGTAGACATGGGTGATGCCAATGGGAATAGACCTAACCAAGTAGCTTTTCCTTTCTACATTGCCCATCAGAATGAAGTTGAAAATATCAAGAACATTCCTGCCTTAGCACTCCCAAATTTTTATGGACTTGTCACAGAAGATCTTGTTACTTTCTATTTGAGTTTGACATAATCTATAGGAGTTATGATTATACTACTAATTCCCATAGGATTAAGCTATTTCCTACCGCTCTGAAAGAGGCTACATTAAGATGGTTCATGAGCCTAGGTAGAGATATTGTGGAAACTTGGGAAGACAGGAAGACAAATACTTATTTTTGAAAGTTGTTCTTAGTATATCCTCATTTGGGAAGTAATGAACCTCCTTATTCTTTACCAATTATTTGTGTGAGTTGACTAATAGTGAGTGATACTACCTGCATAGAGGAAGGAGAAGGGATGATTATGGAAGATTCCTTCCTAAAAATCCTAATCAATTCTAACTAGTTGAATATTAGAATCTACCAAAAGAAGAAGAAGAAGAAGAAGATCCACACCCCTTTGTTGATGCATATCCTGATCTGACTAGTTCTGAAGTCTCCTATGAAGATCAAAATCAGCTTGAGAACCCCATTGCTTTGGAACCACATCAAGTAGAAATGGGTGATGCAAATGGGAATAGACCTAACCAACTAGCTTTTCCTTTCCCCATTTACCATCATAATGAATTTGAAAATATCAAGAACATTCCTGCCTTAGCACTCCCAAATTTTTATGGACTTGTCACAAAAGATCTTGTTACTTTCTATTTGAGTTTGACATACTCTATAGGAGTTATGATTATACTACTAATTCCCATAGGCTTAAGCTATTTCCTACCACTCTGAAAGAGGCTACATTAAGATGGTTCATGAGCCTAGGCAGACATATTGTGGAAACTTGGGAAGATAGGAAAATAAATTTCCTTGAGAAATACAAGGAATATTGCAGGGGCAGTGACATGAGAGGAGGTGCCATTTTTAGGATGTAGCAAAAGGAAGATGAGAGCCTAGAAGATTACATTGCAAGGTTTTTGTTTTTCCTACAAAAATTTCCACACCATGCACTTAATGAAGACTCACAAAACTTGCTTTTCTCAGAGAGGAATCAATGATATATGCATTGATGCCTTGGACCTCATGGTAGGAGGAGATATCTCCCAAGTTTCTTGGGAAGACATCAAGAAAATATGCTAGAACTACTCTAGGGTAGCTTCAAAGAAAGGGACAGCTAACCAATCTTCCATGGGTAAGTCAACTACCGGTGGAGTTTCAAGAATGGAGATTATACATTTGTTAGGAGACTTCAAGGAAGACATTATAAATAATCTAGCTACTCAGCTAGATACACTTTAGGCCAAGAAGAAGCAAGAGGAAGCTGAGGCAATGTTAACTAAGTATTTCCCCCACTGTAGACAAAAGAAGGACTGTAGATGTAAGATGGTAGCTAATCTTGAAAGAAAGTAGGTTCTACCTGAGTTCAAGCCAATCTACATTGAAGAATACCAAGTCTACTATGTTTCACAAAGGAAGCCTTGGGATCCAAGACAAGGTATGCCATTGGATCCATTATCCTATTCTAAGCCATATTTTAATTCCTATTCATGTGGTAACCAATGGCAGCCCCCATATCCACCCAGTTATGAAGGATATCTACCACAACCTTGGAGTAACCATCCAAATTCATGGCCTATTCATCAAAGTTCACCAACCAAGTGATGGAAGAAACCTTAGGGGAATCGACAATAATTTCAAGGGCATTAGAAACCACCTCTAAGAAATTGGCAGCAAACAAATTAGTGGAGAGGAGGACAACAATGGCCTACTCAGACAACCAATTACATACAACCACCTTCTCATCCCCAGCAGCCTACCATAATTCCTCCACCTTCTAATCCAAGCTCAAATGCACCTAAACCTACTTAACTACCAACTCATCCCACACCCAATCCAAATAACAAACCACAACAACAACCTACATACTTTGTTGATTCAAATCAACTCCATGCATATGCTACGAGTGTAAGTGATATCCGCCTATGTTTAAGAAATAATCTACCAACCCCTTCCAAGCCCATTATAATTGAGCTTCCTATGGAAGAGGAAGAGGTACCTCTAATTGATCCCATTCATCCAAGTGTACCTAAAAAACCTGAACCAATCCAAGTCAAGCATACTAAACAAGAACCACCATTTCCTTAGAGATTGGAAGTTGCCAAGAAAAAGGAAGAAAAGGAGGATACAAATTTTGATATTTTGGATCAACTAAAGCATATATGTGTCTAGATACCTCTATTATATGCCATAAAGGATGTTCCAATCTATGGCAAGGAAATCAAGGAAGCCTGTCTCAAGAAGCCAAGTAGGAAAAAGAATGACCCAACTATAGTTCATGTGGTGGGACAACTAGCTGACATCGTGCTAGGAAAAGTAACTATTCCCAAGTACAATGACCCAGGTAGTCCTATGGTAGCAGTTGTCATAAATAGGGTCCAAGTAAAGAATTCTCTGATTGATTTAGGAGCAACAATAAATGTAATGACCAAAGACATCCTACAACAACTAAACATTGTAAGCATGAGATCTACTCCTACTATCCTGTAGCTTGTTGATAGCTCTACTATTAAACCTAATGGTGTAGCAGAAGATCTTGTGGTAGTTTTAGATTCTTGGGAGTACCCAATAGACTTTATGATTCTTTATCCTAAAGCTACTCTAGGAAGATATCCCATTATTCTTGGAAGGCCATGGTTAGCAACTATAGATGCATACATTGGATGTTGGTTAGGTGACATGACTATTTTAGATGGGAGGAGCACTAAAAATTTTGTTCTTTATCTGCCTACTCAACCATCTCAAGATGAAGATAATCCTATATGGCCACAAGTTGGTGAAGAGGCCAAGGAAGTTAACTCTATGGTACAACTTATGATGCTAGGTAGAAGCTATTTTATGCAGCTCCAAGATGAGGATGAAGTATTGGCTAACATCATTTAGAACCATTGTGAAGTGGAAGAAGCATCATCTTCTGCCTATTCTTCCTACAACCACTATTCCTACAGCAACAAGTATGTCCCATACATTGCTTCCATATCAACTAAAGGTACCATGTGTTAATGAAGCAACAAAGATAGAGTTAACTGCACAAGTACATGTGTTAGAAGGGAAATATTTGAATATTAATAGTAAATTGAATGAAGAACAACAATTGCTATTGGAAAACTTGTTAAAGACCCATCAGCATGCATTTGCATGGGATTATCATGATATGAAAGGACTGGATCCTAAACTCTGTACACACAGAATCTACATTAGAGATGATTGCACCTAACTAAGGATGTCACAAAGAAGAATTAACCCTGCACTAAGAGAGATTGTGAGAGGAGAACTGTAGAAATTACTAGATGTAGGATTTATCTACTCCTTTTCAAACAATCAGTGGGTGTCTCTATTAGTGATTGTGCCCAAGAAAGGAGAGAAATGACAAGTTTGTGTTGAGTATAGGGAACTTAATGCTACCACCAAGAAGGACCACTTTCATTTACCCTTCATTGATCAAGTTTTAGACACAATTGTAGGAAAGAAATATTCTTCTTTTCTAGATGGATTCAACGGCTACAACTAGATCCAAATTTCACCTGAGGACCAGAAGAAGACCACATTTAGCTTTACATTGGGAAATTATTCCTCTTTGGTACTCCCATTTGGCTTGTGGAATGCATGTGCAACTTTCCAAAGGGTAGTCATTAGCATATTCTCAGACATTTCTCATGATTACATGAAAATTTATATGGATGACTTTACCACTTATGGTGTTGATTTTAACCAAGCATTGGAAAATCTCAGAAGAGTCCTATAGAGATGTGAAGACCAAAACATGTCTTTGAACAATGAAAATTGCTTCATGATGGTGCAAGAAGGTGTGGTTCTTGGCCACATCTCCCATAAGGGAATTCAAGTAGATCCTACAAAGATTGAGGTAATTTCAAATCTTCCCACACTTGCAAAACAAAAGGATGTTAGGATTTTATTGGGTCATGTAGGATATTATAGGCATTTTATTAAGGATTTCAAAAAGGTAGCAGCATCATTGTACACTTTTCTCACTAAAGATACTGAATTCCAGTGGACTGAAGCTTGTGACAAGGCATTTTATGACTTGAAGAAAACTTTGACTCACGAGCCTATACTCAAAGGAACTAATTGGGAACTTCCTTTCAACATCCATACTGATGCATCAGATTATGCCATAGGAGAAATCTCAAGACAAAAAGAAGGAGCTATTGAAAACGCCATTTACTTTGTCAGCAAAAAATTACAAGGAGCTAAATTCAATTATACAGTGACAGAGAAAGAAATGTTGGTAGTGATCTATGCACTAAAAAATTTAAACATTACATAACAGGCTACCAAATATTTGTGCACACTGATCAGGCAAACATCAGATATCTCATGAATAAAACTTTGATCACAGGTAGATTGGAAAGATGGTTATTGTTGATGAAGAGTTTGATATAACCATTGTGGATAAGCTAGGGAGGCCAATGTTGTTGCAAATTTTCTTTCAAAGCTAACTACATCAGAAGACAATCAACCCATAGATGACTCTTTCCCTGATGAGAATCTATTCTCCCTAAGTGGACAAACACCATAGTATGCAGAAATAGCCAAGTACTTGGTCTTCTCACTTCTCTCCAAAAGAGAAAAGGAACTCATAGAAAAATATTTTCCCTTCTCTTCGATTGTTGGATGTTTGTTCGATACTAGACCTAACCATGTCATGAGGAGATGTGGGAGAGAAGATGAAAAATATAAAATTTTGAATGCATGTCACAATGAACCATGTGGAGGAACTTTCCAGCCAAAAGGACAACAATGAAATTTTGAACACAAGATATTACTGGCCAACACTCCACAAGGATGCATGAAGGTATACCAAAAAATGTGATAGATATCAAAGAATGGGAAAACCAACCAGATCTAATGAGATACCACTGTGACCTCAAGTAGTAATCACTCCCTTTGAAAAGTGGGGATTGATTTTGTGGGACCAATTGACCCTCCATCAAATGGTAAGTCTTATATATTGGTATGCACTGATTATGTGAAAAATGGGTAGAAGTTAAGGCCATGAAGCATGCAAGAGATAACAAGGTTGCAAATTTCTTTATGAAGATATTTTTTCAAGATATGGAGTCCCAAGAGAAATAGTGACTAATCAAGGGGCTCAATTCACATCAAAAATTGTTGTAGCACTAGTTAATGAGTAAAACATAAGGCACAAGAAGTCTACTCCTTATCAACCACAGGCTAATGCCCAAGTTGAGGTGACCAATAAAGAAATTGAAGCCATTTTGACTAAAACAATAGCTATTCATAGAAAGGATTGGGAAAATAGATTACCAAAAGTTGTGTGGGTCTATAGGACAACTTGGAAAACAACTACAAGCTTCACACCATTTGAGTTGTTGTATGGAAAGATAGCTATGATGTTATTTGAATTTGAATATAAGACTTTGTGGACTGCAGCAGATTTGGGGATGGATATTTATGAGGCGTAGAGAGAAAGAATCATGCAGATAAATGATTTGGATGAGACAAGAAGAGAAGCCCTGCAACATACATAAGTGGTGCAAAATTAGAGGATCAAGTGGCATGAAAATTTTGTCAAGGACAAGAAATTCAAACTAGGAGATTGGGCCCTACTCTATGACTCAAGATATCGGGACAATGTAGGAAAATTGTAGACAAGGTGGCTAGGACCATACGAAATTTTTGAGGTCTTTCCTAATGGAGTTGTTCAACTTACTACCATTGACCCTGTCAGGTTCAAATTACTTGTCAATGGTCACCATCTCAGATTATATCACAAGCCATCTTCCAAAGAAGAGTTCCTGCAATAATTTACCCAACATTTAGCACCTGAGCTTCTTGTAGCCAAAGGAAGTGGACCTAGTGTCCCTCCTTCTGGTTAATCAAGGTATGTACTTTTCATAATAAATACTTTCATTTATGTGGAAGTCCATTTCTTTTTCCATCCGCCCATACACCCATCCATTACCACTTTTCTCTATCTTCCATCACTTCATTCCACCTCACCTCATTCCACTTCATTCTCATTAATTGCTTAATTTATTCCCAAAAGGTGAGCTATACTTTCTCCATGATCTTTGTAGAAAATCTTCCACACATTTAGGTATGTGTGCATTAATTTTTCTATCTTTAATCATCATTTAAGTGTGTTTGTTTAATCATTGTACATTAGTATAGATGTTTACATAAAATTCCATTATTCCCTATCAAATCACCACTCCCATCCTGCATGTGTGTACACATGTCCAAATTTAGGTTGGAGGGAGGGGAAAGAAAATTTAAATATATTGCTCATGTGTCAATTTATGCTAGGCTATGCTAGGAATTTAAAATGAGCTGATTTGAAATCTAAGTGAGAGGATGACTTGCATGTGTGAAGTGATATTACTACAACCTCCATTTCTTCCCATCATAATTTTCCTCTATCACTCCTTTTCTTGCCATTATTGACTCTATCGTAATATTGAGTTGCAAGAAAAAAATTGAAATAAAAGAAAAGAAAATTTAGTCAATATTAGCACTAGAAATTTAGCAGGTACTATAGGAAAGTGAGGTTAATCTTAAAACAAGAATTGTAGGAAAGAAATTGCAAAGAATTTATTTGATTGCAGACAATGGGAGGTGGGTTAATTCAAAATGAACCCATAATGCATGACGTTTTATTGCAAGATGCACAATGCCTAGCCGAATTTAGAAACTATGGATGGTCGGCTTACTTCCTGAAGCTAGATGGCTTTGATAAAATAATTTCCCTTGAACTTTCCCATAAATTTTTTGAAGGGAGAGCCACAATAAAAGGATTGGAAGTTGTGAAAACTGGGGAAAGAATTGTAGAGGTCATAGGGTTACCTATTATCAGCTAGGGTTGAATTTACAAAGCCGAACAAGCCCCCATTGAGCATTGATAAATAGGGTGTAAAGAGAATGTCTCTCCCCAATCCATGGAAGTAGATAGTTTTTTACATTATCAAGTACATCACCTGTGAGGGTTTCCTATCAAATTGGCATTTTGTTCATTTCAAGCTTTTGAATCACATAAGGCATGGAAGAAGGATGAGCGTTCCTAACATGCTATACAATCTTCTCTCAATCATAGCGGTTGAGACCCAAAATGGTAGGGATAATTCTATTTCCCACCATTGTCTGATTAAATTGTTGGTTGAAAAGTCTTTATATGATGTATTTGGAATGACCTAGGAAGAATTTATAAATTTTGATCAAATTAGACCTGAGTAGTTGCAACCTATGGTTTTACCTCAACCCTGTAGGTCCAACAAGAGATTGAGCATGGCTAAAGCCACTCTTGATGCTTCAACCTCTAGTGTTGGCTCTAGTGTGAATCCTCTTGCAGCAAAAGAAACCATAGAAATTAGTTCTAGAACAAAGCACTTAGAAAAATAAAGCTCTTAAGATTCTAATGATGAAATTCCACTTGAAACCTTGATGAAAAATAGGGCATAGAAAAGAGAAGTAGAAATGAGAAAAGGAAAGGCTAAAAAAAACCTATAGAAAGGAAGGTTCCAAGTTCTAAGAATAGGAAGGTTGACACTGTTCATCCTACAACCAAAGAAAAATTTGAGAGACCTTCTAGGAAATCAAGACTAGCTAAGCCTGCAATTGGTACACCTCCACAGGAAAGCCCTAATCCTTGTGAGACATCACACAAAGACCCTATAGATCCAATGGGGTAGGGGAATATTGAAGAAGAATACATATTTGGGAGAGCAACAAATAGAACACTAGCCGATCTTGGTAAAATTGCAAAAGATTTTGAGGAGAATAAATATTTCCTATATCATGAGAAAGAAGTCCTACATCAAGATGTCTTGCAACAACAAATAGAACTAGAGTAGGAAGTTCCTTCAGCCACAACAAGAACAAGAATGAGAGTCCCTGCAACAAGAGGTGAAAGAATAAATAGTATCCTTGCAACCAGAGATAACTAGACAATCTAAGTCCATGCAGATAGTGCCATATGAGGAGCTGCCATCAACAAAAAGACTATTCTAAATTCATAATCCTCCTTATTTTATAGTACATGCAGCAATTTTGAATTTATGGAGAGAAATACAAAGAAGGGAAGAAGAATGGAAAAAAGAAAAATAGAAATTGAAGAAGGAAATTCAAAAGAGGGATGAAGAGATTGAGGATAAGAATGTAGAAATTTCCACCCTAAAGTAGAGGGTGGATGATATGGCAACTTTGGCACCATAGATTTTGGAATGTAGGATGGTCTCTAGGGTCTATGCTTTTCTCCTGAAAGAGAAATATCTCTTTTAAGCTTCCAATATCACCTAAGGTTGGAATCCTCTCTATTGACACCTTGTTGAATTTTTCAATGCTTATAGGATTTCCTCCCCTGAAATCAATAATTTGTTATGTGAGTTTTATTTGCATAATTGTTTTGTAACTCAAGACCATGATTGGAATCCGTTGTTGTATGTTGGGGATGTCCAATTGAGGGAATTCATTTCTTGGGTACAAAATGAGATTAGTTGGGGATAGCAACATGGATCTTATAAGCAATCAGAGTCTGATATCCCTTTTCCTATTAGGGCTGAATCAGGCAATCCAAGGGATATTTACAAAGAATGGCATAGAATGCTTCTCAGACCTAGTTATGGAAATAGGATTATCCCTTGGATTGAGGTAGTTTATAGTTAGTATGAGGTAAAAACAACAACAAAGGAAAAAACTATGAGAAGGTGTCTATCTCAAAGATGGAATAGTCTATCTGATGAGCTGAAATAGGCTAAACCTCATTCCATCTACAATTATGTTGCAACACTAAAAAGGATTGATAGATATATTCAGATTGGGAGAACATAGGGGTGATCTTAGCTTCCCCTAACTTTCCAACCACCCATGCTCATGTGACCTATGCCAAAATTCAGATTCTACCAGTATGACATTGCTACAAAGAAACAAATATGGAACAAATTTGATAGATTGGGAGGATGCTATTGGGATCTTGATTCACACACTACAATCACTAATGTTGGACAACTATTAGTTGTAAATTTTAGAGCCTTGACCAAGAAGAAGAACAATCTTTCCCTTGTAGGAGGACCAACAAAACATTAGGTTGGGGGGAGTGATGAGCCTATTTTTGGTCCAATTTTGGGTAGAATGTATAGTTTATTTGTTAATAGATGTCATGGAATCTAATGTTAAATGATGGTATTTTCATAATGTTTTCCTCAAACTATTGACATTGGACTTAATCCTATCTCTACAAGCTTTAATGACATTTGGAATATTATGTGGATTATCTATATTGATTTTGCATGTGGTTATTGAATGTTCCTTAAGGTGGTTATAGATGTGCAGTTATTGTTCATACTGACATTGCCATGCAGATTCAATTTAATGATGCTAAGTTGAGGAAGACACCACCTGCTAGGTAGGCACCATCACACCCAACAAAGGAATCACTCCAAGTCAAAGGAGGAGGTCGGTGGTAGAAGATTCTTCATACAACTAAATGTAACAACCTTGTAGTGGAATTTTATGATTGAGCATGCATGAGCGTTATTGTTGTCCTGGATTTGTGTTTGGATCTGCATGTTTGACTAGATTCCATGCATGCATAACCATCATCACTCCATTTTCTCTACTTTCCCTAAATGGCATCACCCTAGTTGTGGAGTTGAATACCTTGTTTAGATGTTAGTATAAATAATGATCTGATGCTCCTTCTTTAGGAGGTTCCATGATTTGATATTGTACTTGCACTCTCTAATTTTTAGTAATGCAAATACACTACTCTTTTGTACTCATGATTTATAGTTAATAAAATAAATTTATGAGTTCAAGCATTTGCATTCTTATTAGTTTTAAAGGATACTTATCCAAGGGGCCCCACTTAGTGATTAATCAATCTTTTTAGTTTAGAATTAGTTTAGTATTACTTGTTGTTTAGTACTTAGTTAGAAGTATGACACTGACTGTTCCTACAACCACTAGAATTTCATTCTATGACTATTCTTACAGCCAAAGTAGGCAGAGTAGTTTCTTGTTTGTTGCTCATATTTTTATTCTTGTTATGCATTTTAGCTTAGCATAGTTGTTGATTGATGTTCAACATTTGTCTCATTCCTTTTCAAGCAATTTACTACTTTCAGTATTGTGTGTTCCTTAGTTGTAGAATGAGATGGCTACTTTGAGTTCCTAGTGCACATATTGTGCTAACCCATTCAAGTTCAAGTCCCTTAGTGGACAAGTTAAATGCACCTTCATGAGGATTGAAATAACTATTTAGGTTAGATGTCCAATATTTGAATCATGGTTGTAAAGGCTCAATTGTTAAAATCATTGTAGGAGGCCAACAATATGAATGATCCCTTAGGAAACAAGTGATCCAAATAGTCTTGGGAAATGGAAGGAAGCACAAACACCACCTTAGATAGGCTTTGAAGTGTTGGAAAAGTGATCCATACCATGTCTGATGGCACTGTCCACTCTTACTATGCTATACCTTCTGATCATTCCCACCAAGAGATTCATAGAAATCGCATCTCTACAAAATAGGTGCCTCCAAATTTGTGAAAATTAGGAAATGACTGTTCTCTCTTAGTATTGCCTCAAATTCTAGCAATAGGCAGATTGTGGTAGAAGAATTACATGTAGTCACCAAGAAAAATAGGCTTAGAAATTTTGACCTCCAATGTGAAAGTTGGGCAGCCAAATATTGGGCTCTTCAGAATGATTTCACCTTCAACCAAACCTCCAATGCCTAGTGACTAAAATTTGATTCCAAAATACCATGCCTCTATTTTGCTAGAAAGAATAGTGAAATCCTAAAGAAAATCATTCAAAGTGGAAAATATGCCTCCAGGTAGTCCTCCCAAGTGTAAATCGATTTCAAATTTCAACAGCATCAGGAGAATCAATAATCAAACAAAATTTTGAAATTTAGCAAATTTCAAATGCCAAGCAAATTAACGATCTCACACTCTGATGAAAACTCTCAGGAAGGATTCAAAGTTGGGTGGCTTTGATACCATGTTAGAGCAACCAACTCAGGAAATCCATCTACAAAAAATACCTTTAGAAATAGAGAGGAGCACTATGCTACTTCACCAGAGAAGATGGAAAAAATATTAGATCTAATAATTTACATAATGTATAGGCATATAAACCCATGAAAAACATAGACAGGTGAAAAAATACCCTATAGGAAAAAACTAATCAAAATAATTTCCCTAAGTTAAAAATTAAATACTCTAATAGAATCAATTGTTTTCAAGAGTAAATTTCAGACTAACGGGTTGTTGTCCAAGAAAGAAAAGGAAAAAAACCATATTACAAGGGAGCATGAATAGTCTAAGAAACAATATACTAAGATTGATAGTGAGACCTTCAATTATCTTAGGAGGAAGGGATTATGTTTCATGTGCAAGGAGCCTTGGACCAAAGGTCATAAATGTTCAGCTAAGGGGACAACACTCCTAATAGAGTCCCAATCTAATGTAGAAAATGTACTAGAAAAATAAGACAAACAATTTGAATCTGAAGAAAGTGAGGATGAAAAGGCACCATAAGAGGGGGAAAAGGAGGAGACCAAATATGGGAAGCTAGAAAAAATCATAGCTTTTACAAGAATGAGTCTCTTCATACTAGAGGAGTACAAAAGGTTTAGTGAATGGTGGATTTTCTTGATACATGAGCTACTTATGATTTCATTGATGAGGGCTTGGTTGTTCATAGGGGCCTTCAAACACAAGAGGTGAGTGGTTTCTAAGTAATGGTAGTAGATGGGTTCACTATCAACTGTACTAATATAGTCCCTCATTTGAGTATATAGATTGGGAACTATGAAGTTAAGGAGGATTTCAATGTGGTTAGTATTAAAGACATTGATTTAGTTATGGGGATTCAATGGCTATGTTCTTTGGGAGAGATCACTCTTAATTTTTAGACCATGGAGTTAAAATTCAAATCAAAAGAGAAGATTGTGGTCTTGAGGGGTATGTCAAATGGAGGATCTGGTGTCTTTCAAATGAATGGAGAGAAATTTTAGACATGATTAGATTGAGTGGGAAACAGAGTGTGTGATTATGCCTATGGTTACTAAGGAGGTTAAGAGATCTTATCCACCTAATATACGAGAGTTGATTATAGAGAGGAGTAAGGGTTTTGGTAGCATTCCTCTAGGTAGGCTTCTTGATAGAGGCATTGAGCATATGATAGTGTTAGAGGAGGGAACTAAAACAGTGATCACTACCCCCTACAGGAATCCTAATAGACTTAAGGATGAGATTGATAAAATCATACAAGAGCTTTTGGAGATATTTGGCCAAGGAAGAACCCATTTGCTTCTTCAGTTTTCTTGGTGAAGAAGGATGAGACCATGCAGATGTGTGTGGATTACAAGGCACTTAACAAGAAGAAAATTAAGAATAGATATCCCACCCCATGCATTGATGAGATAATTAATTAGTTGCATGGAGTAGTTTATTTCTCCAAGATAGACTTGAGCTCAAGTTGCCATCAAATTAGTTTCAAGGAAGAGGATGTGGAAAAGACTACATTTAGATGCCACTTTGGACACTTTGAGTTTCTTGTCATGCCTTTCGGTTTGAAAAAATCTCTAGCTACTTTCCAATCATGCATGAATAGGGTGTTTAGCAAACTAATTTGTATGTTTGTATTAATCTTTTTTTATGACATCCTTATTTTTAGTAGATCATGGGAAGACCATTTGACACACTTGGATGGGGTGTTGGGGATTTTGGAGAGTGAGTCCCTTTTTGTAAAAGAGTCCAAGTGTGAGCTTTAGATGACTGAGTTGTTGTATTTGGTTCATATAATCAGTGTTGATGGTGTTCGTGTGGACCCTAATAAAATAAAAGAAATATTTGATTGGCCACTGCCCACTAACTTGACATAGCTTAAGGGGTTTTTTGGCTTGTGTGGGTTCTACAAAAGGTTTGTAAAGGGATTTTTACAAGTTGCATTTCCACTTATTGATTTCACTAAGAAAAGGGAATTCTCTTGGTCATAATCAACATAGAAATCATTTGATTAGTTTAAGAAATTGATGAGTTTGTGCCCTATTTTGATGATTCTTGATTTTTTCAAGCCATTTGAGCTTGAGTGTGATGCTTTTGGTGATGGTAGAGGGGATTTCCTCATGAAAATCAAGCATCCAATTGAATTTGAGAGTGGAAAATTAAGAGGAAGTGATAAGTTATTCAATTTATGGTAAGTAGATGTTATCCATAATGCATGCTTTGGCTAAGTACAAATAGTATCTTGTTGGGGGTAGATTTATTGTTAAAATTGATCATAATAGTCTAAAATACTTTCTTAATCAGAAGGATTTGAGTGAGAGACAATAGAAGTGGGTGAGTAAAGTTCAAGAATACAATTTTGACATTGAATATTTCAAAGGGAAATGAAATGTGATGGCTGATGCACTATCTAGGAGACCTCATTTTTGTGTATTTTTTGAGATAGCAACAGATTAGAAAGAGAATATACAAGATGATTATGCAAAAAAAACCTTACCAAAAACATACTAAATGGTACATTACAAGATGATAAATATAGGGTAAGGGATGGTTTCACATTCTACAAGGAAATGATTTTATTGGTGCCTAAAACAAAGTTGAAAGAGCGGATTTTTAAAAAAAATCATGACACTCCAATGGTTGGTAATTCAAGGTTTTATAAGACTTATAGGAAGATCCATGAAAGATTGTCATGGAATGGGATGAAGGAAGACATTACCAAGTATGTACGTGAGTGTCAAGTGTGCCAAGAAAACAAAATGAGAAAACATACCCTACTAGTCTGCTACAACCCTTGCCCATTCCTACTCAAAAGTAGGAGAGTTTCAATGGATTTCATTATAGAGCTTTCCAAGGTGCAAGGGAAGGATTTCATTTATGTTGTAGTAGACCATTTCACCAATTTTTCTCATTTTTTCCATATTAGTAGGATATACAACACTACAAGTGGCATATTTATTCTTTAACAAGGTGTTTAGACTTCATGGGGCACCAAAGAGCATCATAAGTGACAAGGACAACAAGTTTATGATATTTTTTTGATAGGAGTTGTTTAAGTTATGTGGTATCGAGTGGAATCCTAACACTAGTTACCACATGCAAATAGATGGTCAAATTGAAATAGTCAACAAATGGGTGGAAGGCTACCTTCAAAATTATGTTTTAGGACAACAAAATACAAGGATTAAATGGTTAGATGTGGGGGATTTTTGTTACAAATCCACATTCCACATGCCCATTTAGATGTCACCTTTCATGGATTTGTATGGTTATGAAGCATCTGGATTCATTTATTTTCTATTTGGTGATTGTAGAATTCCTAGGGCTAAGGATTTTTTGCAGGAGATTCAAGAAACAATGAGATCCTTGAGAGAAAATATTTAGCATGCACAGAGTCAACAAAATTTGTACACTAATTAGCACTGTATAGAGTGAGAGTTTGAAGAGAGTGACATGGTTTATGTTATATTGCAGCCATATAGATAGTCCAATCTCAAGAAGAGTGGACCAGAGAAGTTGAAACCACATTTTATGGTCCATTTAGGGTCTCTAGGAGAGTTGGAGAGGTAGCTTATGAGGAGTTACCTAAGGGAAGTATAGTGCACAATATTTTTCATGTATCTTGCCTTAAGAAAGTTCTTGGACACAATGTGACTCCAACAATTTTTCCCCCATTGGATGAGGAGGGTACGTTGGAGCTTGTTCTAGAGGTAGTGATTGATTTGAAGGAGAGGAATGTCAGGTAGAGAGTGATCATAGAGTACCTAGTGAAGTGGTGAGACTTATCAGTTAAGGATGCTACTTGGGAGAGTGAACAAATTTTACAACACCCAACAGTGCAATTGCTTGAGGGAAAGAAATATTTTGGGAAGGAGGATTGTAATGTCCCCTCCTCGCCTCTAAGTTGTGGGTATAACCTTTAGCCTATTCTAGAGTTCCTAAAGGCTAAATGGTGTTAATAAGGGAACTCAGTTCGAGTCCTTTTGTGGAGGTTTTTAGAATTCCTGGTGGAATTTCTATTTTTTGTAGTGGGCTGAGTCCAACACTTACTATTTATAGTAAATTAATTTTCTTATAAATTTTCACACCAGTTTGATTTTTTAGTGTATTTTTGATTTTTATTAGTTACTAAAAATAGTAATTCTATTTATGGAAAGTTGTTCTAGGTTAGGCTACTTTTAGCAGTTCCATTTCAGTTGAGGTGTTGGTTTGCTAAGGTTTGATTATTTTAATATGTTATTTTAGTTGAACAAGAAAACTGAGAGGGGGTGAATTAGTTGTAGAAACTCTAACCTTTAAAACTCTCACTAGAAGTTAGATCAATAAGCGTTCACAAAACCATTACTTTGTTGATGTGTTTAATCATTAAATGTAAAAAAAGAAACTTAAAGTAGAAAGACCATGCACATGAGAACACCAGATTTACATGGAAATCCCAATGAGGGAAAAACCATAGTGAGGATTAGCTCACAAAATAAAGAATTCTAAAAACAAATAAAAAGGCTCACTACCAGAGAGGCTTACTTATTGAATAGGAAACATTGTCCAATGATGGCTCACTACTTGGGCTTACTACCATAGAGTTACAAAGAAGATAAAAGAGATTTGTTACAAGGAGAAAAGTATCTCAATGTAATAGGAAATTTGTCACAATTTTCTCACACTCTTCTAGAAATGCTTGAAATATAGAGTGCACTATCAACTCACTGCCTTCTAAAACTCAACGCTTTAAATTCACACTGACCTACTCTAACTCACATCACACATCACTATCTTGCATATATCTTGTCTTCAACCTTGAAACCCTTCCAATGTTGACCATACACAATTTCTATTTACAAATTCAAATTAGTTCAACACCAAGGAATTCTTGTGGTGGAAGGGAATGAGGGTGACCTATACATATTCTTAATAAGGACCTAAATGAGTCCCAACATGCTTCACAAGTAGTGTTTAGAACAAGGTTCGCCAACACCTATGCAAACACACAAGAAAAATAAGCATAGGAATCCTTAACCTAGTCTAATATTTTTAGACAAAAAACTTCACTTGAACATGATTTGAAATAAGTAATGAACAAATGTAAATTCATCTAGAAGCTTCACAACAAAATTCACTTGAAAAGCATTATCATTTTATACATTTGAATAACCCTGTCAAACATTGTAATATGTTGTAACTCAAAAACTCATAAACAACACCAAATCTCAATTCCTCTTGAACAAAGAGATAGAGAATCTTATAAAATTATTCTTTGAACCACAATTATTGAAACTAAAATTCAAATAAATATAGAGCAAAAATATTTCTCCCAAACCACAACCAAACACACTGAGATGCATAATTCACATATTGGTAAAAACATCTCACATTGTACGACAATCTAGAAGCCCAAATTCTAGCTATAGAAACTACCAATAGCCATGAATAATACCTCAAATCTACACAAGCATAGCATCAACCTAGAAGAAACATGGAGCACATCTTGGAACACGCATTGAATACTTGCATGACAGTGTTTTTACCATTTGTCAAATTTTCTCAAAAGTACTTGGAGACCAAGTACTAAAGACATTACTTTAGCACATTACTTCACTCTAACACACTTCTAGACATAGCAACATATAAATAACTCTATATACTCACAACACTTCTTCAACATCTTAACTATACATGCACAAACTACAAACCTTTTTTATTACAATTTTCTCCATATACTTGACATATAAAATCATTAACTAGCTTCCTTGATTTCAATGACAAAAGAAGCCAATTGACATCAATGGAAACACCTTCATACTTGTAACAATATTCCCCTTTGTCATTGATGGCAACACATGATGTGAAAAACCATCGAAGACAACACAACAACTTTGAACAACTTTCCTTGTAACTTTTCTTGATTTTTGAATGAAATTTTCAACATGATACTTTATCTCTTTCTCTCCCCCTTTGAAATCAATGGAAAAGGTAAAATATCTATACTAGTACTAAATACTTCCCCTTTGGAGTATACCTAATCAACTACACAATGACAACACATGATAGTACCTACTCCCCCTTAGAGGTAGCCATCAAACATCAGTCCAAATGGAAGATAGATCCTTAGATCCACTAGATCGATGCACCTAGTTCATCAAAATGAGGGTCAATATCCCCCAACTTCTTCTAGAGATACTCAAAATTATCTTTGGGAAGAGCCTTAGTAAAAATTTTAGCAATGCGAGCCTTTGTAGGAACATAATCTGAAAGTTTTACTTCATTCTCCATAACTTTCTTTCTCAAAATGTGATACCTGATTGATATATACTTTGTCCTTGAGTACATCATTGGATTCTTTTAAATGTTAGTTTCCCTTGTATTATCATAGAAAATAGATATTGTATCATCATACATTACTTTGTTATCCTTCAATGTTTGGATCATCTACAAAACTTGTGTTCAACAGGATGTAGCAATAATATACTCAGCCTCTATAGTGGATAAGGAAACCTAATCTTGCTTTTTTCTTAACCATGACACCAATATACATCCAAGAAATAATGCACCACCACTTGTACTTTTTCTATCATCAACATAACCTTCCCAATCTGCATCTGTATAAGTACTTAGATTAAAGTCAGTATCCCTAGGATACCATAAGCCAAGATCTAGAGTGCCATTTAGATATCTTAATATCCTCTTGATAGCTACAACATGTGTTTCTTTTGGGTTCTGTTGAAATCTAGCCACAAGAAAAACTACATGCATGATGTCTAGTCTGGTAGTAGTTAAATACAGGTATGTGCAGGATCATGATGGGCCAAAAAGTGGCAATATGATGGGTATGTGGTTGACAACTATTTTTTACCCAAAATTGATGAAACAAAATGGTTTTAAAGGATATTCTCAGCTTTCCACTGATATAAATTATGCTTTACTTTGAATTTAATAAGTAATTATTATTCATTTTCTATTCAAATTATGACTAAATTCTTGATTGATAGTTGAAAAAGTCTATAGCTTTCAAATAACACATTTTTGAATCCAAAAATGTGTCACATTCTATTGCATACTATAGTATTAAAAAAAAAATCATGTAGTTTTGACCAAGTTAAGGTGGTTAGACATATGAGTTTTTATATTTTTAAAAGTTGTAATAAAAAATTCATACTTAATTTTTACTTGGAAAAAATTACAAAAAAATATGCATCACATTGGGGCATGAGTCTCCTACTTATTTCTAAAATATTATAAAAAATATTATCATTTTATTGTGGTTAGGGTGGTTAGACAAACACCTACTTATTTTTCCTTGAAATTTAAGTACCATTGCATTGAAATTTTAAATTTTCACCAAATAGATTTTTGTTTTTAAAAACTTATTAGTTTAAAACTACATTCAATTTGCTATTCTTACATATTTTTGAAATAATATAGATAACTTATTCAAATTTTTACATCAAGCCTAACTCTAATTTTTCTAAATTTTTGCCACTTAAGTGCCTATTTTTCCATGATGATCCTACACATACCCTACAATAGTCCACCAATCATTGATCTATATTTTCTTTGATCAGTCTTAAGTGAGTCATCATCCTTACTCAATTTGCAGCCAGTTATGATAGAAGTGCATACCAGTTTGGAATCATCCATCCCAAATTTCTTCAACATTTCTTTTGCTTAATTTGATTGCGGAATAAAAATACCTTTGTTTTTTATTGATTTGCAGTCCAAGGAAGAAATTTATCTCACCAAAAATAGACATCTCAAACTATTTTTTCATTTCTTTAGCAAACATCTTACACATAGTTTGATTTCCTCCAAAGATAATGTCATCTACATACACAACTACTATCAAGATCTTGCCATCTTCAATTTTGAAATAAAAATCTCTATCTATAGTACATTTGTTGAAACCTTGTTGAATCAATTACCTATCCAACCTTGCATACCAAGTTCTAGGAGCTTGCTTTAATCCATATAAATCCTTTTACAATCTGCAGAGCATATCTAGTTAATCTAATAACTGGAATCCCTCTAGTTATTCCATGTAGACTTCTTCTAACTCACCATTCAAGAAAGTAGAATTCACATCCATCTGGTAAACTTTAGAGTCTTTATGAAAAGTGAATGCCAAAAAAATAATAATAGCTTCCATTGTAGCCACCAAAGCAAATGTCACTTGAAATTATATACCTTGTATTAGACCCCCAAAAAATCCTTGATTTTTTGAGGTCCTCTATCCCCAAAACAAGGATAGTATGTTGATTACACATAGGGTTTAGGGTTTTATTTGAATAGCCTTGTCATCCAAAATCCCCATGTAATCCACAGGTGTCTTTATGTGTTGACTTGTTTGTCTAGTTACCAGTGATATAAGTTACCTCTTAAGTCATCATTTAACATTTCTAACTAGCCCCTTCACTTAGGACTATTCAGTCATCCCTAGTCGCAAGGTGTTTGAAATATTACCAAAGTCATCCTTTAATATTTCACATACAAATGACATGTCTAAGTCATAAATCCCCTAGGGGTAAGTTCTTATGCGCCTAGTCAAGGCCCCTTTTTAAGACTAATTGTTGTGTTCATGCAGGATTGATGATCACAAGATGACAAGATTTAATCTAAGCTACTCCTCATTGGCCCATCTGTTTGAAGTGAATGTAGTTTAATTATAGTGTGGTTAGAAAAATAATGCCACATGTAAGTGGGTTTGGCCACTATGTCCCATCTCAGTGCCCTAAGCTTTGAGATCGATGGTGCTAATCAAGCAAAGGAAAATGATCATAGTCATTCCCCACCAACTTGTGGAGTAAAGATATAATTTCTTTAAAAATAGAGAGACACGCGAGATGCTACCATGTGCATTCTACAACTACTACAGTTTGGGGCCCTCACATACATGGGGAGAGTCTGGTCAGTGAATTTCTATTGGTTGTTCATTTGAGCTAGAGTGGTCTTGTGAATTCAAATATGTTTGACTAAATTTGAGTCATTCAAGATGCCCAAGTCAACAATGAATCAGTGGCATGTATTCAAAAATGCAGAGTACGCCCATTGCAATTGTTTTGCTTCACGTGAATCGACATCAATGGAGGAGGTGACATGTTAACCTATTCAATTCCCTTCAAAAAAAAATTATACGAATGACTATTATTTATACGAGATTTGAAGACATGAACAAAGGAAATATGAAGAGTTGAGAAGTGAATTACAAAAGTTTTCTTGGATGAAGTAGGGTTTTTCACAGTTGAAAGTAGTAAGTACAATAAACACAATCTTATGCCTTTTCAGTTTTCTAAGTTAGGGTTTTATTTTAACCTATTTTAAAATGAGTTTTTTTTCATTCTACTTTCATTGCTTTAAATTAGGGTTAATATTTAATTTTAAAAATCCATAGCCCTATGAATTGTCTAGAATTATCCCTCGTCCTAAGTCATAAATTACAATTAGGAAATGAATAGTTAAAATTCCACCGTAAGAACTCTTGTATATTCAAACCCATGACTCCCAAAATTCAAGGTGCTGCTTCCTCTACCTAGTCTAGAACCCTTTCTAAAGATGTGATTGATTTTCTACCCTAGCCTACAAGTAAGAAACTAGAGGGTAGGGTCTTATTTCGTGGCCCTACTATGAAGGAGGGGTTAATAGATAAGTATTTTTTCATCAAGGACCTCAAAGTACCTTCCATAGGATGGAAGATGTTTTAGAATTGGCTTGGAAATAGGAACCTTGGGGCTCTGAATGTGAACATGGATGTGGATCTCTTGAAATATATTGCATAAAAATATGACCCAGTTTCTAGGGTAGTCAAAGCATTTGATGGAGTGGTTATGGTAGAAATAACTAGGGAAGAAATTGAAAAAGTATTTGACTTGCATGAATGGAGTCAAGACATGGTCCCTTTGAACATGGATACTATTAGAATAGAGTACAACAATACCAAGGTGTTTATTAGAAAAAAAGATGTTGCCTCTACATACTATAGTTATTGGCATTCTATAAACAAAGAGAGGAAGTGCAGAGAGAATGGGGTCACCCTATTTGAAGCCATCCACCTTCAACTTCTCCAATGACATCTGTGCAACATTCATTTCATATCTAAGATTTAGCAATAGTATAGTATTGTCGGAAACAATAATCAATTTTAGAGGAAGAAGTAAGTAGACCAAAGAGTAGCTCACCTGACAGAGATCAATTGCTTCCACAAATTAAGACATATAAGAAATTGCTAGAGAAATATCAAGACACAATGTATGAGAACATATCAAAAGTTGTCTACATTTCCTTAAAGCATATAAATGAGAAGATTTAGGATATAATCAATAGTGTGCATGAAAACTATGCTTTGATGATGTGCTCATTGAGATTGTCCCAAAGAGATAAGGTGTTTTCCATAACGGCCTTGAATAAATGGGTCTTGAGAGTTAAGAGATTGAAGTTGATATTAGTGGGAGCTAGCCAACATGAAGATAAGTACCCTCTAGTGCTTCTATTTTATGAGTTTTTTTGTGAGTTAAATGAGCATAAGTTTTAGGGATATGCAGCCCCATTGGAGAAGAAGATAATAGAGTTGATGGCTTAATATAACCACATTGATTTGGCAAAACTACCACATATTGAGGTGGCCAATTATGAAGTAAAACCATTGCAGGTGTGGAAGAGGGAACTAGATGAAGTTATTGATTCCTAGGTAGATAAAATTTGCAAAGAAGTTAATATTGATGTCTTCAATAACACTTTGGGGAGATTAACATTTATTATCAACTTTCTAGAGGATATTGACAGGGAGTCCAATGCAGTGGTAACTAAGTACTCCCCTTATAGGAAGGCCATGGACAAAATTATCAAGTTCGATTGGATGTATAAGGAAGATTATGAAGAATGGGGAAGGTTGTATGTTGGCAAGTTTGGTTTGTGAAACATATATTGGGTCACGGATTGTACATGTCTAGCTTTAGAGGTTACAAGGTTAAAACATATGTTTCACAAGGAAGTATCGGTTGTTGATGATGTGGAATGTTGATTGAGATGCTGACTCACTTATGGTCTACATCATTTTGTCATTTTTCTTGATAGATTGGATATGTTCCTTTGACATGTGCTTTTGAAAAGGAAAAGTTTCTCTTTACTACAAATGTAAATATTATGTCTTATGTGTATTCCCTCCATTTTTTATTACAAATATAATTGAATTTAAGAATATACCTTGGAGCAGTCTAACTGAAGTGTGACATGTGTACATTTTTCCTATGGCTTTTTTTTCTCCCTTATTCTATAAAGGGGAATTTAGGGCCATTTTTGTGGATCGTTCATTGAAATTATGGAGCTACAGAGAAATATGGAACATAGAGTAGATATGTTGAGTCTTTATCTAATGCTTTGAGTCTAGACAGTGAATTTAGTTAAATGTATGGTTTCTAAGTATATTTGAATGATAATGGAGATTTTCTGAGTCTATAGTCTCTCCATTCTAGTTTTGTATTAGAATCATTAATGAAAATTTTGATAAACAATCATTTCATTAATTGTCATCATGTTATACTTTGATATGTGATCTAGTTTTTCCTCTTGTTCATGGAATGAGTTAAAATGCTTGGATTAGATCATGGGTTCATATATGAAGTCATTTGGATTTGATAAGTAGTCTTTAGTGCTCAGTCATTGATTTTTGAATTAAA
The DNA here is from genome assembly GCA_007258455.2 of Sequoia sempervirens. Lineage (NCBI taxonomy): Eukaryota > Viridiplantae > Streptophyta > Pinopsida > Cupressales > Cupressaceae > Sequoia > Sequoia sempervirens. Next base: position 919,408,949 of record VDFB02281492.1, read on the forward strand.
AGGTAATATCAATAGATCATAATTGCTCAAAATTAAACATGCCTTATGTTTTAATTCATGTAGACTCCTAGCCCATAGATAATGGCACTAATCTCTAACCCATTGAACCTTTCTCATGGTTTCAGTCACCCAACTTGAGAGAAATCTTTTAAAATAATCGTTGACCCTCCTATTATTCATTGTTGTTTTGTATTCTTAGGTTAAGATACATAATTAACTCAAAGAATTGCCATCTTTGTGAGTGATTTCATCTTATAATCTATTAATGAGAGTCTATCTACCTTGATTTACAATGTATGTGTGAATTGTTGAGATGAGTTATATATTTGGCATTGTGGGAATACACTCCTAGGTTTGGTAGAACCTGAAGTGTAGGAGATAAGGTAATATATGCTTTGTCTCATTTTTTGGCAACTCATCTAGTAGGTATTTGAGAATTGGGTTTGGAAAACTCATAGGTACTTGCTATGGCCTATTTGGTTCATTAAAATTAACCAAAAGAATGATGACTTTGCTAGGGAGCTTTCACAAAATTTAGCATCTCTAGTGCAGATCTGGTACAGTTTTAGTGAAGTCTTTATCATCATTTATTGAACTAGGTTGCCATTCACTCTTTGGAGTTATATAAATCATTGTTTTTTCATGTGTTATCTTTTGGTTAGTTATGTCACCTTATGTCAGGTTATGTTCAAAATTCTATCTAAAGTTTCCAATAAAAAGTCTAGATATAGTCAAATCTTATTTCCCAGTATCCTGGGTGGTGACTCTGAATTTTGTCACACTAGTGCAACAACAATGTCTCGCAAAGAAACTGATAAGGAGAAATTTGATAGCTCAGAAAGCATCATGAGGAAAAATAGAATTCAATTGAAGAAAAATCTTGAATAGAAGGTAGAATTGGAGCCTGCAAAGGATAAACAACCTTTACGGATCTGTATTTCATGGGGAAAATTTTAATCCTAGAGGAGAAAATACCAGTCCACCAACACTTACTTTCCTTGGCGAAGATTTTGTGGATCAAACATTCCATACTCCAACTCAAAGTGAGTATGGGGATTTCCTCAAAAATGAGGAAGACGTCAATAAAGGTATACAAGCCTTGGATGAAGAGGTTGAATGGTCGACTAAACAAGTGGAGAAAAATGAATCCCAAGATCTAAAAGAAAGAGAGGATAGAATTAAGGATAAGAAACTTGAAAGGGATGAGAAGAGAGAAAGAGTAGAGAAAATGAGAGAAGAATATGCTAAGCAAAGAGCAATAGAAAAGGATGCTCAAGAAAAGGCTGCTTGAGAAAAGATTGTTAAGGAGAAAGTTGCTAAAGAAGCTACTCGAATTATCCCCAAAGTTTCAAAATCACAATCATGATGGGAACTTCTATTGCTTGCACTTACACATCAACCATTGCTACCACTAAGACCTCTAACCCCACTAAGAAAACATCCTTCATAGATCATGGGAAAAATATTGCTGACTATTCTCAGTAAGATGCCTCCAATGCTCTTAATACTAATACCAACACAAACACCCTTACCTCTACAGCCAAGACACCTATTACTAGTCCTGAAGTCAATCCCTATCCATCCACCTCTAGATCCTGACACAGTGAATTTGCAATTGAAGGGTGAGAAATTGTAAGAAGAATTGAGGAGGGTAGAGAAAGAAGAAAATAATGCAGAAATTTCTAGAAGAATTGAGAAGGGTAGAGAAAGAAGAAAATAATCCAAAAATGTTTAGAAGAATTGCTTTCCTCAAAATGTTAATCCCAAACTCAGAGCTTTCAAGTTCTGGGAAGAGTGACAATGGATCCCATGAAAATAAGCCTAAGGGACATACTCCTAGTAGAGGGGATGGTGGTAATAAAGGAGGTCGAAACATAAGCAATAGTTCTTATTCTTATGATGAGGAAGAAGGTAGGAATAAGAATGATGGTAGCAAAGGAAATGGGAAAGGTAAGGAACATAACCAAATGGATAATAAGAAACAGGATGAACAAAATGATAATCACAGGGATTGGTGTCCTAGAGGACCACCTCATAATGACCGATATAGGCAATTTTGTTTTGATAACATCCTTGGTTTCCCAAATCCTATCCCGAATAATGCTAGGAAGCATCTCCCTAAATTTATAGGAAATAATGCTCTTAGTGGAGAAGATCATCTGAAATCCTTCTAGAGTTTTATTGAAGACTTTGAATTATGGGAAGATGATGTAGCAATGAAATATTTTATGCAATCCTTAACTAAGGATGTAAGGGATTGGTATAGAGGATTACCTGATGGAAGTATTGACTCAAATGAATCATTCTACTAAGCCTTTAGGGAACAATATGGGGACCAAATTGATCCTAGATTTAGATTGAATGATTTCAATAACATCACCAAAGGGAATAATGAATCTTTTGTTGAATTCAATACAAGATTTAAGAAGTCTATGAACAAAGTACCCACTTATTTGAGACCTAACCCTGATGCATGTTTGGTAGCATACTGCAATTCCTATGATTCTAAGATGTGTTACTTAGGGATAAGAATCCATAAAATTTTCCTAAGGTGTATAAAATGGTTGTGAATATTGAGAACAACAAGAGGGCTTCTAGTAAAGTAGGAAGGAGAGATGGCCCTAAACTTCTAAAGAATTCCAAAGCTCAAAATGAGAAATCTAGCAAGACTACGACTCTTGATGAGAAGCTTGATCAAGTTCTCAGTCTATTAAAAAAGCAAGTAAACAATGATAAACATCAATTTTAGAGAAATGATAGGCCTCCTAGACTTCAAGATTTCCCTATCATACAAATTGTCATAATGACAAGCCAATTCAGAATAATTAGAAGAATTACCAAGCTACACCTGGTCTTCTACATAAGAATACCACAAATGTAGTTGAAGATTTACCTTGGTGTGAAGCATGTGATATTCCCCATGCATTACAACAGTGTTCTATAGCTAGGTCTATGTTAGAAATCCAACATGATCAAGGAGAATCCTATTCACCTTGCAATCCAGATGAGTCAACAAATGTGTTCATGACTAGGTTGGATTCATAATATGGTGGTTATTCTTCTAGTGATGATGCTGACACAAATGATGTGGATACACAGAGGTGACAAGAAAGTGTATACCATCAATAGGTACTATCAGATGAGGAAAGGGAGGATGAGTATACCACCTACAATCTTGAGGCATCAAAATTTTCTATGAGAAGACCTTCAAATAAGGAGATAGAGAGATATATAGCTACATTAGCTATAAGATCTCAAGCACGAAGTGATCTCCATTTGAGGAATAGAGTGGTGAGTGGATATCAAGGCCATCCTAGTGGTTTATTTGTAAAAAAAGGTAATACGGATAGTAAAGGAGCCGAGGAAAAGAATAAGAATGAAGAAACCAAGCTTCAGGAGCCAAAATAAATAAGAATCTAGGTGAAGAAAGGTAGAAAAGCTAAGGCTAATGTTGAAATTGCACATCATGGCCCAAAAGCTAAAGAGTCATAAACCACTATTGAGAAAGCTAACAAACAAGTTGAAAAGACAATTCCCTAAGAAACAATATTTCTTGAGATGCCTAGTTATTCTGCCATTGACATGTTTCAAGTCTTATCCCAAATTCGGGTCATAATCCCACTCCTTGAAATGATGAGGATTGACAATCATAAAAATAAAACCGTGGCTATCATCAAAAGTATTGCAGGAGGAAATAAGCACAATGTCGAGGCTGTTGTACCTAACACAAGTGTTGGTCAAGAAAAATGTATTGAACTAGAAGCAATAGTCAGTGAGAACCTTGAGATCTACTTAGGAACTACTATTACAGCTAACCCAAGTTTGGTCAATCCTTTATTTTTTCCTTTAATCATTGATGGAAAGATACTCAGAAATCGTATGATAGATTTTGGGGTGTCAAACAATGTCATTCCTATTAAGATCATGGAGGAAATGGATTTAAAAGTTGATAGTACATATGGGAAATTTTATGCCATGGACTCAAAGGAGGTCACTATCATTGGTGTAATCTATGAGGTTCCATATAGGCTGGTTGCATTTCTTGAAAAGGAGTTAGTCATGAGTGTTACAGTATTGGGTATTCCCCCAACTTATGCGATGTTGTTATCTAGACAATGGTGTGCTTCCATGGGGGGAAGTATGGAATGTGATTTATCATTTGCTACATTCTCTATTGACCATAAGGATGTTAAAATTACAAGAGAATCAAGATTTAGACCTAGGATTGAGCTAGTTGAAGAATCAAAGGAGCCCCTGATGGTTAATGTTGTGGACACATGGCTTGACACTTTCTATCTAGAAGAGTTAAAACAAGAAGAGGAAGAAGCTAAGCCTAATCCAATTTCCAGAGAACTCTCACAAACATCTCAAGAAGATGCCCTATGGACACTCTATTTTGATGGAGGGTATGTGCAGGATCATGATGGGCCAAAAAGTGGCAATATGATGGGTATGTGGCTGATGACCTTTTTTTTTACCCAAAATTGATGAAACGAAAAGGTTTTTTAA
>VDFB02281492.1:919414565-919439927 GCA_007258455.2 Sequoia sempervirens
AAACATGGAGCACATCTTGGAACACGCATTGAATACTTGCATGACAGTGTTTTTACCATTTGTCAAATTTTCTCAAAAGTACTTGGAGACCAAGTACTAAAGACATTACTTTAGCACATTACTTCACTCTAACACACTTCTAGACATAGCAACATATAAATAACTCTATATACTCACAACACTTCTTCAACATCTTAACTATACATGCACAAACTACAAACCTTTTTTATTACAATTTTCTCCATATACTTGACATATAAAATCATTAACTAGCTTCCTTGATTTCAATGACAAAAGAAGCCAATTGACATCAATGGAAACACCTTCATACTTGTAACAATATTCCCCTTTGTCATTGATGGCAACACATGATGTGAAAAACCATCGAAGACAACACAACAACTTTGAACAACTTTCCTTGTAACTTTTCTTGATTTTTGAATGAAATTTTCAACATGATACTTTATCTCTTTCTCTCCCCCTTTGAAATCAATGGAAAAGGTAAAATATCTATACTAGTACTAAATACTTCCCCTTTGGAGTATACCTAATCAACTACACAATGACAACACATGATAGTACCTACTCCCCCTTAGAGGTAGCCATCAAACATCAGTCCAAATGGAAGATAGATCCTTAGATCCACTAGATCGATGCACCTAGTTCATCAAAATGAGGGTCAATATCCCCCAACTTCTTCTAGAGATACTCAAAATTATCTTTGGGAAGAGCCTTAGTAAAAATTTTAGCAATGCGAGCCTTTGTAGGAACATAATCTGAAAGTTTTACTTCATTCTCCATAACTTTCTTTCTCAAAATGTGATACCTGATTGATATATACTTTGTCCTTGAGTACATCATTGGATTCTTTTAAATGTTAGTTTCCCTTGTATTATCATAGAAAATAGATATTGTATCATCATACATTACTTTGTTATCCTTCAATGTTTGGATCATCTACAAAACTTGTGTTCAACAGGATGTAGCAATAATATACTCAGCCTCTATAGTGGATAAGGAAACCTAATCTTGCTTTTTTCTTAACCATGACACCAATATACATCCAAGAAATAATGCACCACCACTTGTACTTTTTCTATCATCAACATAACCTTCCCAATCTGCATCTGTATAAGTACTTAGATTAAAGTCAGTATCCCTAGGATACCATAAGCCAAGATCTAGAGTGCCATTTAGATATCTTAATATCCTCTTGATAGCTACAACATGTGTTTCTTTTGGGTTCTGTTGAAATCTAGCCACAAGAAAAACTACAGTGTGATGTATCGCCTGCAGTAGTTAAATGTGGTATGTGCAGATCAAGGATGGGGCCAAAAGGCAATATGATGGGTATGTGGTTGACAACTATTTTTACCCAAAATCATGTCAAAATGGTTTTAAAGGATATTCCTCTAATCGATATAAATTCTCATGTTTCTTTACTTTGAAATCTAATAAGTATTTTCTAGTCCAAATTATGACTGGAATTCTTAGATTGATAGACCTGATTGAAAAGTCTATTAATCAGTAGAACAACACATTTTTTGAATCCAAAAATGTGTCACATTCTATAAGCTTTGAAGCATCAGTATTTAAAAACGGTGTTTTGACCAAGTTAAGGTGGTTCAATATTATGAGTTTTTATATTTTAAAGTTGTAATAAAATTGATAATTTAATTTTTAATTTGGAAAAAAATAAAAAATATGCAGGCTCACATTTAAAATATTCCCTACTTATTTCTAAAATATTATAAAAAAATATTATCATTTTTATTGTGGTTAGGGTGGTTAGACAAACACCTACTTATTTTTTCCTTGAAATTTAGTACTGTACGGTACCTTTAAATTTCACCAAATAGATTTTTTGTTTTAAAAAACTTATTAGTTTTATAAGCATTCAATTTATGATTCGGCTCCTATGGATATTTTGAAATAATATAGATAACTTATTCAAATTTTTACACATCAAGTCAGCTTCTAACTCTAATTTTTTCTAAATTTTGCCACTTTAAGTGCCTATTTTTCCATGATGATCCTACACATACCCTAAGCAATAGTCCACCAAATCACATCTTTGATCAATCTTAAGCATCTATCACCTTAAATTAAACTCTGCACGTATGATAGAAGTGCATACCAGTTTGGAATCATCCATCCCAAATTTCTTCAACATTTCTTTTGCTTAATTTGATTGCGGAATAAAAATACCTTTGTTTTTTATTGATTTGCAGTCCAAGGAAGAAATTTATCTCACCAAAAATAGACATCTCAAACTATTTTTTCATTTCTTTAGCAAACATCTTACACATAGTTTGATTTCCTCCAAAGATAATGTCATCTACATACACAACTACTATCAAGATCTTGCCATCTTCAATTTTGAAATAAAAATCTCTATCTATAGTACATTTGTTGAAACCTTGTTGAATCAATTACCTATCCAACCTTGCATACCAAGTTCTAGGAGCTTGCTTTAATCCATATAAATCCTTTTACAATCTGCAGAGCATATCTAGTTAATCTAATAACTGGAATCCCTCTAGTTATTCCATGTAGACTTCTTCTAACTCACCATTCAAGAAAGTAGAATTCACATCCATCTGGTAAACTTTAGAGTCTTTATGAAAAGTGAATGCCAAAAAAATAATAATAGCTTCCATTGTAGCCACCAAAGCAAATGTCACTTGAAATTATATACCTTGTATTAGACCCCCAAAAAATCCTTGATTTTTTGAGGTCCTCTATCCCCAAAACAAGGATAGTATGTTGATTACACATAGGGTTTAGGGTTTTATTTGAATAGCCTTGTCATCCAAAATCCCCATGTAATCCACAGGTGTCTTTATGTGTTGACTTGTTTGTCTAGTTACCAGTGATATAAGTTACCTCTTAAGTCATCATTTAACATTTCTAACTAGCCCCTTCACTTAGGACTATTCAGTCATCCCTAGTCGCAAGGTGTTTGAAATATTACCAAAGTCATCCTTTAATATTTCACATACAAATGACATGTCTAAGTCATAAATCCCCTAGGGGTAAGTTCTTATGCGCCTAGTCAAGGCCCCTTTTTAAGACTAATTGTTGTGTTCATGCAGGATTGATGATCACAAGATGACAAGATTTAATCTAAGCTACTCCTCATTGGCCCATCTGTTTGAAGTGAATGTAGTTTAATTATAGTGTGGTTAGAAAAATAATGCCACATGTAAGTGGGTTTGGCCACTATGTCCCATCTCAGTGCCCTAAGCTTTGAGATCGATGGTGCTAATCAAGCAAAGGAAAATGATCATAGTCATTCCCCACCAACTTGTGGAGTAAAGATATAATTTCTTTAAAAATAGAGAGACACGCGAGATGCTACCATGTGCATTCTACAACTACTACAGTTTGGGGCCCTCACATACATGGGGAGAGTCTGGTCAGTGAATTTCTATTGGTTGTTCATTTGAGCTAGAGTGGTCTTGTGAATTCAAATATGTTTGACTAAATTTGAGTCATTCAAGATGCCCAAGTCAACAATGAATCAGTGGCATGTATTCAAAAATGCAGAGTACGCCCATTGCAATTGTTTTGCTTCACGTGAATCGACATCAATGGAGGAGGTGACATGTTAACCTATTCAATTCCCTTCAAAAAAAAATTATACGAATGACTATTATTTATACGAGATTTGAAGACATGAACAAAGGAAATATGAAGAGTTGAGAAGTGAATTACAAAAGTTTTCTTGGATGAAGTAGGGTTTTTCACAGTTGAAAGTAGTAAGTACAATAAACACAATCTTATGCCTTTTCAGTTTTCTAAGTTAGGGTTTTATTTTAACCTATTTTAAAATGAGTTTTTTTTCATTCTACTTTCATTGCTTTAAATTAGGGTTAATATTTAATTTTAAAAATCCATAGCCCTATGAATTGTCTAGAATTATCCCTCGTCCTAAGTCATAAATTACAATTAGGAAATGAATAGTTAAAATTCCACCGTAAGAACTCTTGTATATTCAAACCCATGACTCCCAAAATTCAAGGTGCTGCTTCCTCTACCTAGTCTAGAACCCTTTCTAAAGATGTGATTGATTTTCTACCCTAGCCTACAAGTAAGAAACTAGAGGGTAGGGTCTTATTTCGTGGCCCTACTATGAAGGAGGGGTTAATAGATAAGTATTTTTTCATCAAGGACCTCAAAGTACCTTCCATAGGATGGAAGATGTTTTAGAATTGGCTTGGAAATAGGAACCTTGGGGCTCTGAATGTGAACATGGATGTGGATCTCTTGAAATATATTGCATAAAAATATGACCCAGTTTCTAGGGTAGTCAAAGCATTTGATGGAGTGGTTATGGTAGAAATAACTAGGGAAGAAATTGAAAAAGTATTTGACTTGCATGAATGGAGTCAAGACATGGTCCCTTTGAACATGGATACTATTAGAATAGAGTACAACAATACCAAGGTGTTTATTAGAAAAAAAGATGTTGCCTCTACATACTATAGTTATTGGCATTCTATAAACAAAGAGAGGAAGTGCAGAGAGAATGGGGTCACCCTATTTGAAGCCATCCACCTTCAACTTCTCCAATGACATCTGTGCAACATTCATTTCATATCTAAGATTTAGCAATAGTATAGTATTGTCGGAAACAATAATCAATTTTAGAGGAAGAAGTAAGTAGACCAAAGAGTAGCTCACCTGACAGAGATCAATTGCTTCCACAAATTAAGACATATAAGAAATTGCTAGAGAAATATCAAGACACAATGTATGAGAACATATCAAAAGTTGTCTACATTTCCTTAAAGCATATAAATGAGAAGATTTAGGATATAATCAATAGTGTGCATGAAAACTATGCTTTGATGATGTGCTCATTGAGATTGTCCCAAAGAGATAAGGTGTTTTCCATAACGGCCTTGAATAAATGGGTCTTGAGAGTTAAGAGATTGAAGTTGATATTAGTGGGAGCTAGCCAACATGAAGATAAGTACCCTCTAGTGCTTCTATTTTATGAGTTTTTTTGTGAGTTAAATGAGCATAAGTTTTAGGGATATGCAGCCCCATTGGAGAAGAAGATAATAGAGTTGATGGCTTAATATAACCACATTGATTTGGCAAAACTACCACATATTGAGGTGGCCAATTATGAAGTAAAACCATTGCAGGTGTGGAAGAGGGAACTAGATGAAGTTATTGATTCCTAGGTAGATAAAATTTGCAAAGAAGTTAATATTGATGTCTTCAATAACACTTTGGGGAGATTAACATTTATTATCAACTTTCTAGAGGATATTGACAGGGAGTCCAATGCAGTGGTAACTAAGTACTCCCCTTATAGGAAGGCCATGGACAAAATTATCAAGTTCGATTGGATGTATAAGGAAGATTATGAAGAATGGGGAAGGTTGTATGTTGGCAAGTTTGGTTTGTGAAACATATATTGGGTCACGGATTGTACATGTCTAGCTTTAGAGGTTACAAGGTTAAAACATATGTTTCACAAGGAAGTATCGGTTGTTGATGATGTGGAATGTTGATTGAGATGCTGACTCACTTATGGTCTACATCATTTTGTCATTTTTCTTGATAGATTGGATATGTTCCTTTGACATGTGCTTTTGAAAAGGAAAAGTTTCTCTTTACTACAAATGTAAATATTATGTCTTATGTGTATTCCCTCCATTTTTTATTACAAATATAATTGAATTTAAGAATATACCTTGGAGCAGTCTAACTGAAGTGTGACATGTGTACATTTTTCCTATGGCTTTTTTTTCTCCCTTATTCTATAAAGGGGAATTTAGGGCCATTTTTGTGGATCGTTCATTGAAATTATGGAGCTACAGAGAAATATGGAACATAGAGTAGATATGTTGAGTCTTTATCTAATGCTTTGAGTCTAGACAGTGAATTTAGTTAAATGTATGGTTTCTAAGTATATTTGAATGATAATGGAGATTTTCTGAGTCTATAGTCTCTCCATTCTAGTTTTGTATTAGAATCATTAATGAAAATTTTGATAAACAATCATTTCATTAATTGTCATCATGTTATACTTTGATATGTGATCTAGTTTTTCCTCTTGTTCATGGAATGAGTTAAAATGCTTGGATTAGATCATGGGTTCATATATGAAGTCATTTGGATTTGATAAGTAGTCTTTAGTGCTCAGTCATTGATTTTTGAATTAAAAGGTAATATCAATAGATCATAATTGCTCAAAATTAAACATGCCTTATGTTTTAATTCATGTAGACTCCTAGCCCATAGATAATGGCACTAATCTCTAACCCATTGAACCTTTCTCATGGTTTCAGTCACCCAACTTGAGAGAAATATTTCTAAATAATCATTCAACCACATGTTATTCAATGTTGTTTTATATTCTCAGCTTAAGATGAATAATTAACTCAAATAATTTCCATCTTTGTGAGTGATTTCATCTTATTTACTATTAATGAGAATATGTCTACCTTTATTTACAATGTATGTGTGAATTGTTGAGATGAGTTACATATTTGAAATTGTGGGAATACCCTCCTAGTTCTGGTAGAATCTAAAGTGTAGGAGATAAAGTAATATACACTTTGTCTCATTTGTTGGCCACTTGTCTAGCAGGTATTCAAGAATTGGGTTTGGAAAACTCATAGGTACTTGTTAAGGCCTATTTGGTTTCTTAAAATTAACCAACACCTTCCACTTGTGATTAGCTCTTACATACAAGCCTTTCCTTGTTTCTTACAACTTTTCCATTCTCATTCAGTTTGTTTTTTGTAATGTCATAAAATTGCACTTCTTGCAATTTCACATACATTCTTGCATCCTCTTTGGTGTCCACTCGCTTAGCACTTGTGTAGATTCATTTTAGCCATGAATCAACCTTTTTCCCTTTTTAAGATGCTCCAACATCCCTTTTAAATGGATACCCTCACGTGTTATCTCTACTTCAAACTATGTGCTTATCCAATTCTTGTCATTTTTCAGCGGGAGGTGTCTGGACACTAGAGCACTACGTAGATTTTTGTGCATTGCACCAACATCTTGCGACATTTCAATGTTCAAATGGACATTTTATTGAATTCTCACCACTTCTTACCTTCCTTGGTTGGTGGTAATGGCACAAGATGCCTTGTAGCCACATGAGAAGTTTCTTTTTGCTTCCTTTCTCTCCTTAAATGCTATCTTTTCAATTCATTTGGTTCTCTTGCTCCATTCTTCCAAGTGCTTCTAGCTTCACTCTAGCTTCATTCCATCTTGTAGCTCCTTTTTCTACTTCTTGGCACCACCCTTTGCAACACTCTTAAGCTTTCACAAGCTCATTACAACAATAATCTTGGCTCTTGTAGCTCTTTTGCTCTATTTATTTGGCTTCCTTAAGCCTTACAATTCTATATCCCTTGCCTTGTGCTTACGAGCATCCTGGGATTCCATATCCCCTATCTATTTCATCTTTACTTTGTGATATGAGTTCTCCTCAAGTGGGGATTCATTTTTTCACCCATACTTGGTGGTATGAGTTCTACTCTTGAAGTAGGTTTTTCTTTTACCATGTATGCTTTTTCCATTTCAATTACACTCTCTTTCTATCTAGCTTTTTGTGGAGGTGGGAATACCAAAACAAGGGTTTGATTAAGGAAAAACTCTATATATTCCCAATAATTTCTCTAGATATCATGCATGAACATTTTGAAGAAATTCATGTACTAGAGGTTTCATCACTTGCATGGTTGTGAGAATTTTTATATCTCTTATTCTCTTACTTTATCATTTATTCTTTATTTTGCTTCAGTTCTTGGCACCACCCTTTACAACACTCTAAAGATTTTACAAGCTCATTACAACAACACTCTTGGCTCTTGTAGCTCTATTGCTCTCTTCATTTGGCATGTCCTTAAGCCTTGTAGTTCTATCTCCCTTGCCTTGTGCTTGCGAGCATCCAAGGATTCCATATCCTCTATCTATTACATATTTACCTTATCATATAGGTTCTCCTCCTCGAGCAAGGATTACTTTTGTCACCCATACTTGGTAGTGTGGGTTCTTCTCTTGAAGCAAGTTTTTCTTTCACCACATGATTTTTTGATTTCAATTACATTGTCTCTTTCTATCTAGCTTTTTATGGAGATGGGAACACCAAAACAAGGATTTGACTGAGGAAAACCCCTATATAGCCCCAATAATTTCTTCTAATATCACACATGCACTTTTTGAAGACACTCACATACTATAGGTTTCATCACTTGCATGGTTGGGATCATTTTTATATCTATTATTCTCTTCATCATTTATTCTTTACTTTTCTTCAGTTCTATCACATTCTGTTATTTTGCTATACTTTACAAGTTCTCTGCAATCAAAGTAGTAGTCATTTTGCTATTTTCTATGATAAATTTTATTTCTAGTTTATACTAGACTCCATCACACCTCTAGGATACTAGTGTTCCATGTTGTCATCTGTATCCTGCACTTCTATCCTTCAGCTGACAACTTGTTAGTTTTTCCAAAGAATCTTTGTGTCTTGCTCTTTCAAATTCTAGAACTCTCACATTGTTCCTTAAGGTAGTTTAGGGAAGTTCACCCCATGAGGCTCTCTTAGTGAAGAGAACTCATGAGTAGTGAATCGCCCTTCTCTACATTTTTTTGAGCATGAGGTGAAGAGAAAATCTTCCAAAAAAACTAGGAATTTATCTACCCCTACTTGTCAATGTCATAAATTTTGACTCGGTGCTTGGAATTCAGAATTGTTTGCACCATTGAAAAGGTCTCCTAGAGAAATATTTCAATCCCTAAAATACTATGTCCTTGGCTATCAAATTCTAAGGATTGACACAAGTTCTGACCTCAAATTCTACTCTGAAGACCTCAAAAAATGCAAATTACTAGAACATAGAAAATACTGAAAAATTAGAAAATCTAGATTTTTCGGTTTTTCTTAGTTCTTTCACCCCAAAATGAATTTAATATCTTATTTTATTAGTTCACTATATAATTTTGTTCAAAATGTTAATGATATTCCATTTCATACATTTGATAGTGACTTGAATTTACCCATGTCACTTGGTGTCTTTGATCCTTCTCATGAAATTCCTCTTACTTCAAAGGGAATTTTTTTGCAAGAAGATGAAATCATTGATACCTTTCTTAATGTTACCATATTCCCTTCATTCTAATGCACTCTCTTCTAGAGATGATACATTTTTGAATGATGTATCTACCCTTCATTCCAATGCACTCTCTTCTAGAGATTTTGCATTAGTGAATGATGAATCTCATCTTTGTTCTAATGCACTCTATTCTAGAGAAGTTGCATTAGAGAATGATGAACCTCCTTCCACATCTGATCCTCCTTGGATCAATGTTGAGAATATGTATTAAAATAATTATTCTAGTAGTTTTGATGAATCTGTAAATATAATTTTACACCTCTGCTGCCCATCAAAGGCCTAAGAGACTAGTCATTTACATGACTCTAGCTAGTCCTCCTCCTAACAGGGTTTGTTTTATTAATGGTGTTCCATTTGATAGTGATTCTCATGATATTTCTAAGGATCCCTCTTACATATCGATAGCCCATTCTTATGAGAATAAAATGAACAAAAAACCAAGCCTTCCTCAAGCTCCTAAACCTACAACTAAAGCACCTAGTGATTATGATCTTGTTGAGCAACTTCATGTTACTTTTTCTAAGATCTCACTATGGGACTTTCTTCAATCTAGTTTAGCTTATCAAGGTATGCTTCAAGAAGTCTTGCAAAAGATCCTCTTTCCTTCTTTTTGTAGGTTGATCAATGCTAATGCATTGATAGCCTATATTCATGTGGATTTGCTAAATAGTACATTCTATCTGCAAGAACTCCTACCTCCAGAAGTAGAGAAGCAAGCAGATCGTCTAATGATTATAGTTACCATTAATAATATTGGCATTAGATGTAATCTCATTAATGTTGGTTTGGTGCTCAATGTATGTAGCATTGATATATTTCCTAATATTAATATTGATTAATCTTCTCTTAATGCTTCCTCTATTGTCATTCGTGGGTTCAATAATGTTGGGTGACAAGCTCTAGGTACAATAGTATCACCTTTGTATCTTGGACCCATTACTGTACCCACTCTTGTATATGTTATGCCAAAATAGTTACCTTATAATCTTCTTCTTGGTATATCATGGATTCATGTTATGGGTGTAGTCCCATCTACCTTGCATAAATATGTTAAGTTCATTTGAAATAATCAAGTAGTCACAATCAAGGCTGACCCTGAGGCTATGAGCTTATGTGAGATAGTAGTTGTCAGTTAGGTTTTGGTTATTCCTACTCTTATTCCTTCAATGTCTTACAATGTGTTGATGTTTACTTCAGCAGTACCTACTACAAAGGATACTCTTGAGATAAATGTCCCTAAGGAAGATCCTTTTGAAGCAAGAAATCTTAAGTATACTCCTCAAGAAAATGCATGTCTTGGTGATGATTTTGGTTCTTTAGACTTTACAGATTCCTTCATTATCAGATATAAAGTTGCCCAAATCCACTTAGACCTTTCAATAACATCATCCATACCCACTATCAAAGATTATTTCTCTTTTGTATCAAAAGATAGTGTGAGCATAAATTGTAATGTTCTTAGTGTTGATCCTCTTTTTGGGGAAGATGATTATGCTTTTGCTAAAGATGATAATGTTGAAAGCCTTGTTAATAAGGATGATGATGATCCCATAGAGGAGCATAATTCCCATTGCTAGAACAATGATCTCTATGAAGATACTCCTCCTCAATATTTGAAAACATGCTATGGCCCTAGCTTTAGGCTTGCCTCTATATATGTTTATGGGCATAAAGGTTGTGGGTGTAACAAACAAGGCATTCAATTCCCTATAGAATTCACACCCAATAAGTGTAATCTAGAGCTTGGTTGCTTGAATGAACAATCTAAATGGAAGCCATGGTTGAATGACATCAATTCTTCTCAACCTTGTTCTGTTGAAAAGATTCATCCTCATTTGTCTTCTATCTTGATTCCTCCATCTTCTAGAAAGTCAAAAATTTCTCCACAAGAGAAAGGGTTGCTTCCTACTCCTCACTCTTTGTTTGAGTAAGAGTGTATCTTGTTGTGGCTTCTAAAATCCCACTTTATTACTCTTCCTTCTCCTACACATAAGAAATATCATAAACATGATGAGGAAAAACATCCTTTATGTTCATACCATCAAGTGTGTGGCCATCCCACTAGCGAATGTAAGGCATTGAAGGATAAAATACAACAACTTCATGATTCAAGTGCAATCACTCACTTATTTGTTGATGCACTTGCCTCTTCTTCAAATGAAAAGTTATATTGAGGTCTATCTCTATCCTATATGTTCTAAGTATCTTGCATGGTTCTCCTCCACTGTATGTTAGTGGTAGTGATAACTCATTTTGGAGATGTGTTTCTTTCTTAAGGACTCCCTCCCTTCTCTCTATCTTTCAATTGAAGCATCCCTTGAGTGGACCACTTGCTGCCCTAAAGGGTTCCCAAGGGATCCCCCTTTCTAAAAGATTTTTTCCTGAAATAAATTCTATGGCATCTAGCTTGGGGGCAGCCCAACTAGACTTTTCTTTTCTATGACTAACCTACAACATAGCTTGTGGTAGCCAAAGTATTATGTGATCAGTCTTGTTTTGTAGGATGAAGAACCTATAGAGCTCCTTTACATCATTTTTTCCTAAGATGTTTAGTTTGTGGATTAACTTGTTGCTTTGTAGGTGCACCTATGAAGCCACTTTCCAGCTCGACTCTTCAAAGTCTACCTCTTTGGGTTTCCTCCATATGAGAGATTTTGGAGGATACCTTCCTTGTAGGTCTACGAGCCTATAAGACACTTTTTTTTATCTAGTTTCCTTCATGTGAGAGATCTTGGGGGACACCTCCTTGTAGGTTTGTGGTCCTATAGGGTGCTTACATATCTAGGTTTCCTCCATGTGAGAGATCTTGGGGAATGCCTCCTTGCAGATCTATGGACCTTTGAGGTGGTTACATTATTAAATTCTCTTTCTTCTCAACTTCCACATACTAGTTTGAAGATTTGCATCTTCTTCATCTTGAGTATATTCCCTTCATCTCTTAATTTTAGAATACTTATATGTATTATTTCTTAATTTGGGGATGATGCATAGTACTGAGATAACCTTCTACATCAAAGTCTCTTTCACTTTGCTGACTCAAATCCTTTAGTTGATTGTGTGCTAGCATTGTTGTCTAGTGCAAGTATTTTTTGTCTAATTTTTTTTTTTGTAGGTCTTCGGCTTGGGGGCATGATTCTATGGTTGAAAGAATTATCTACTTCTTCTACAATATTCTTTTGGAATAATTATGTTATTTATGCTTACTAGATTTCCTTTAGTGTGCATATTAGCATAGATTCATATTCCTACTAAAGTGGGCACAAAATGTAATGTCATAAAATTGTACCCCTTGCAATTTCACATACATTCTTGCATCTAGTTTGGTGTCCACTCCCTTAGCACTTTTGTAGGTTCATTTTAGCCCTTGCATCAACCTTTTTCCCTTCCTAGGATGCTCCAACACCCATTTTTCAATAGCTACCATTGCTTGTGATCTCTGCTTAAAACTTTGTGCTTTTCCAATTCCTATCATTTTGTAGTGTGACATGTCTGGACACTAGCACACCATGTGGAAGTCTACGCGCCGTGCTAGCATCCTACAACATTTCAATGTTAAAACAACCTTTTTTGTGCATGCTCACCACTTGTCACCTCCCTTGGTCGGTGGTAATGGATCAAGATGCCTTATAGCCACACGGGAAGCTTCTTTTTGCTTCCTTTCTCTCCTTAAATGTTATCTTTTCAATTCATTTGGATCTCTAGCTCCATTCTTCTAAGTTCTTCTAGATTCACTGTAGCTTCATTCCAACTTCTAGCTCCCTCTTCCACTTCTTGGCACCACCCTTTGCAACACTCTTGAGCTTTCACAATCTCATTAAAACAACACTCTTGGATCTTGTAGCTCTATTTCTCTATTCATTTGGCTTCCTTAAGCCTTGTAGTTCTATCTCCCTTTCCTTGTGCTTGTGAGAATCCTAGGATTCAATATCCCCTATCTATTGCATCTTTACTTTGTGATACGGGTTCTTCTCCTCAAGCAGGGATTGCTTTTGTCACCCATACTTATAGGTTCTCCTCAAGTGGGGATTGCTTTTGTTACCCATACTTGGTGGTGTGGGTTCTACTCTTGAAGTGGTTTTTACTTTCACCACATGCTTTGTCCATGTAGATTACACTCTCTCTTTCTATCTGGCTACACGTGGAGGTGAGAACACCAAAATGGGGGTTTGACTAATGCAAACCCCTATATAGCCCCAACAATTTCTCAATATATCACACATGCACATTTTGAAGACATTCACGTACTAGAGGTTTCATCACTTGCATGGTTCTCAAAATTTTCTATATTATTCTCTTACTTTATCATTTATTCATTACTTTTCTTTAGTTCTATCATATTTCGTTATTTCCCTATACTTTAGAAGTTTTAGGCAATCAAAGTAGAAGTATTCATTTAGCTATTTTATGTGATAAATTAACTTTCTAGGCTATACAAGACTCTAATGCGCCTCTAGGATGTGAACATGTTGCACTATCATCTGTATCTTATGCTTTCATCCTTTGGTCAATAGCTTGTTAGGTTTTCTAGAGAATCTTTGTGACTTGGTCTTTCATATTCTAGAACTCGCATGCTATTCCTTGAGGTAGTTTAAGGAAGTTCGCCCCATGAGGCTTCGTGAATGAAGATAACTCATGAGAAGTAAATCCCCATTCTCTACAGTTTCTTAAGAATCACTTCCCATTATGTGCTTGTTTTCTGGTCTAGGAATCAATTCCCAAGTCTGATTTTTCTCAATTTGCATAAGTTCTTCCATTGCTTTCATCCAATGTTCATATTTACATGCCTCACTCACTATTTTAGGTTCCCCTTTTGAAAGTAAGGAATAATTTACCTCAATACGCCTTTCCTTTTATCTCCAATGATCTTCTCTTCAAAATAATTATTTTGCACATAATTAGGGGTTATAGGAGACTTTTTTGGAGCTTCTTCTACTTCATTCTACATTTCTTTTTCTTCAACTAATTCTTCTACTTCTCTTCTAGTCAAGTTCATTTGACAAAAATCCATAAACTTCAATTGAATTCCTCAATACTTCATCAACCTTTACATTTGTGCTTTCTATAGTCCTTTTCACTTTTATTATAACATCTCTAAGCTTTGCTTCTAGTAGAGTATCCAAAGAAGATACCCTCATCACATGTTGCATCAAACTTTCCGATTTTCTTCATCTCTTCTGATATAACATCTACTTCCAAATACATTGAAATACTTAACAGTAGGAATCCTTCCATGCCATAGCTCATAGGGGTTTTAGTCCTATTAGGTTTTGTTTGAACTCAGTTGAACTAATAAACACTAGTGTGAATTGATTCTCTAGTAAACTTCTTGTAGACCTACCTCTATCATCATTATTTTAGAAGCTTCTTGAATTTTCTTGTTCTACACTTTCAACTACTCCATTCTATTATGGAGTTCTAGGAGAAGAAAATTATCTTCTTATTCCATGAACCTCATAAAACATGTTAAGCTCATTGGAGGTGAATTCACCACCTCTGTCATACCTCAAACATTTTATTTTCAAATCCATTTCATTCTCAACCATACCTTTAATTGTCTTCAATTTGTCTAATGCATCAAATTTCTTTCTAAGAAAAGTAACCCATGTCATTCTAGATTAATCGTCAATTATAAGCATAAAATTCCTATCACTCTATAGATTTCTCATCCTTGTAGGACCACAAAGATCTATATGAATCAATTCTAGTAGTCTGTTAGTAGATTGTTCCTTTGTTTCGAAAGTGTCTCTAGCATGGTTTCCAAACTGACACTTCTTGTATATAGCATTAAGATGATTTGTAATTCTTTGTAAATATATCACAACTTGTACTACACTGATTCTCACCATGTCAAAATTCATATGGCACATCATTTGGTGCCATAACCAACTATCATTAATTTGAGACATAAAGTAATGTCCATCAATACCTCTAAGTTAATAGATGTTTCCTTTAGTCCTCTTACCAATAACAATCACTATTATAACCTTTTATAATTTCACACTTTTCATCTTTGAAGACAAGATCATAACTCTTACTACACATCTATCCAACACTCAAGAGATTATGTCTTAAATCCTTAATATAGTAAGCATCATCAATATTATGCTTGCCATCAAAACTAATTGAACCTATTCCATAAATTTTGGAACTAGAATCATCTCCAAGCTTAATTAAGCCTCCATATTTTTCAATTTTAACTTACTTTTGTCACTAGTCATGCGATTTGAGAAACCACTATCAATATCCTAGTAGTTCTTTTCCTATTTAGCATGAAGAGTAGAGACCACAATACTTTCAATTTTCTCAGGAGCACTTTCCTTCATGCATGTTTCAATGTTAGTAGTAGATTCATCTTTTAAAGCTAGGAAAAAGAATTCATTATCATCAAAATCTCCATAATCAGAATCATCATTAGAAATACCAACATCTTCATTGACATAATATGCCCTTTTGATCATTTTCCCTTAATTTTCTTTTCCTTCTCTATGCTTATTTTTTTCAACCTTTTTAGACATCTTGAAGTATAATGACATATACGACCACATCTACAATGTTTGAAAGGTAATTTATCTTCATAATTACCAAAGCCATTTTTCATCCTTACAAAATTTTCCTCCACTTCATCAAAACTTTCTTCATCTCAATCTTCCATTTTTGCAACCTTGAATGCAGTTTCTATCCTTGTTCCTTTTTTGAATCAAAGATTTCTCATTTCAAATGAGGTTAGAGTAACAATCAATTTATCTTTAATATAAGTATTATAATCTACATTTTCCTCTATAATGTATACCTCTTCACTGTATATGTACCAAGGATAGTTTTGAGAACCTCTTCACAATCTTGGATTCATCTATTTGTGCACCAAGTCCTCTCATTCCACCTACTAGCTCATTTAATCTCTACATGTTGGATTTAATGTTCTCATCTTCTTCCATTCACAAGATCTCAAATTTTTTCCTCCAAGTTCTACAACTTTGCTTGTTTGACCTTTTCATCTCCTTCATACACCTTTTCCAACTTATCCCAAACATTTTTGGTAGTCTTCAAATTCACAACTTTGACTACTTCAGATTGTGAAAGACTATTTATAATAATTAACTTTTCCTTATTTTTTATTCCATGTGATTTGATCTCATCAGTATTACTTGGACCATTTTCCAGGAACATATTGGTTCTAAATAGACTTTTCAATCTCATATCCTCAGTATGCTAGATATATTTCCATCCTTGTCTTCTAGAATTCATAGCTATTGCCATCAAACCTAGGACACTCAATAGTTATTATCTTGTTTGCCATCTCAAATCTTCCTTAAACAGTTAAGCTCTTCTCCATGGAACCTTGCTCTGATACCAATTGTTGGACAAGACAACTAAGAGGGGGGTGAATCAATTGTAGGAACTTTAACCTTTAAAAATATCACTATGTAATGAAAGCACAGTGCAAAAATTCCTTCCAAATGTAAAATTCTCAAGAAAGAAGTGCAAAATATTTCATTTAATTTAAGTTATAGTCATTAAGATGCACAACAAAAGAAAAAAAAATTAACACATAGAGAATTGAACACCGAATTTATGTGGGAAAACCCTTATGGGAGAAAATCCACAGACCAAGTAAATTCACTTTGTATTATAGTAAATAATATTTAGATAGAAAGTTATGGACTCCACTCCCAAGTGTTAATTCACATCAGCATTACAATTCCCTAATCAACCTCATATACAAATTCTGAATATATTTTTGTTCTCTCACACTATTACAATGCTCATAAGAATACAATTTAGAACATTACTTAAAATTAGATCGAACCCCCACTCATTATAGAGTGAACATTACAATATATAATCGTCATCCAGCCATGACCACTTCAGTTCAAGGGAACCAACTGCTCCAACTATACACAAACCATCACAAAATACATTAGCTTAGATTTTTTTTTAGTTGCCAAGACAACCATCGACCAACTTCCAATAGTCAAAAACAACCATTGCTTTCCATCTCAACATCAATTGGGTCCCACCAATACACTGTTCACAAATTACCGAGTCAACAAATGTCAATTCACCGAATTGACAAACATACAATGCTTAACCAATCCCACACACCCTGGAGGAGTCTATCAAGACCCATCACAAGGGGCATGGGGTTAGTGGGAACTGTTAGATTAATTCAATCACCACCATCAATTAAACACATTGCCATGTTGAGGAAATTTCATAACACAGTGGTCTCCACTACAGACATGACAGCTCATCACCACTTTCGACCAATCCTGCACACCCCGTAGGAGTCATGTGGGACCCACCAAAAGAAGCACGGGGTTAGTGGGAATTGTTAGATAAACCTCATTGCAACCATTCACCAACTTATATCATCACATCATCATATCAATGAGACAACCTTTAGAGTCCACCGATGAAGTAACATCCCTCCAAAGTAAGCCTATCGACTCATCAAAGAGACCCTGCTAAGTGTCCCACCATTGTCCCCAAGTCCCACTGATGAAGGGTGATTGGTCCATCAAGGAGATAGACTTTAAAGTCCTGCTGAAGTAGCCATGTCTCACCAATGAAGTTAGAATATTGAAGATTTCATGAACTTCACAACCTATGACTCGTAGTTTTGAAGTTCCAACTTTCTACAATCTAACGATCAATCTGTCAGAGGGTTATGAATTTCTAGAACCCCACAACATGAATTCCAAAGTTTAGATTTTTAGCAATCCCATGACATATGGGCCAATAAAACAAAAAACATTCCAAGTTTGAAAGTTCTAAGCCAACAAGTTGAGGCACATTTTTTGACATGCTCCAACTTGACAAAAACTTACTATCTTCTTCCAAACTTGAAGTTATTTAAAGTCATAGGCCCCAAGTCCCATCAGACTGACACACCACCTATACTTATCTATGCTCATAGGCTTTTTCAATGAATCAAAAACATTCTATAGAGTATCCACCTTTTCAAGATTAACCTTTCCATCCTCCACCATATCATGAATGAAATGATACATCATCATTGATATGCTTTTTCCTAGCATAGAAAGTGGGATTTTTTGTCAAACAATTAGCACTGTGACTATCATAGCAAATCATAATCTGCCCTACATTAAACCCAGCATCAAAAAACAAATGTTGAAGCCAAATGGCTTCTTTATAGGCATGTGTTGCTTCCATGTAGTCTGCCTCAATAGTAGATAAAGCGACTAAAGCCTACTACTTGCTCATCCAACTAACTGCACCATCAAATAATATGAAGATGTATCGATTGGTGGATCTTCTATTGCTAATGTCCCCTACCCAACTAGAATCCACATACCCATGAATGCTAAGAGATCTATGTGATCCAACCAAGTTTCCATGATAACAAAAGCACACTTTGAGTACCCTTCAAATATCTAAAATCTCTCTTTACAACATCCTAATGTGGCCTTCCTAGATCAACCATAAACCAACTAAGTACTCCCACTGCTTTGGAAATTTCTGGCCTAGTACAGACCATTGTGTACTTTAAACTACCAATTGTATTTGCATAAGGCACCTTGGTCATGTCCTCCATCTCAGTATGATACTTTGGACAGTCTTTAGTAGATAGTTTTGTTCCTTGCAACACTGGAACAACTAACTACTTGTAATTTGTCATACTAAATCTATCAAGGACAAAATTAATATACTTTCTTTGGCTAAGCAAAAGCTTTCTACTTCCCCTCTCCCTTCTAGTTTCCATACCCAAAATATACCTTGCTACACCTAAATATTTCATTTCAAACCATGTTGATAACTGATATTTTAAAATAGAAATCATACCCTTACTATTCCCAAAGAATAACATATCATCCACATAAAGAGAAGTAATAAGTAAATGATCATTTTCAGTATTGTAATAGATACAATGATCTGAATTTGATCTCACAAATCCCAATGACAACACAAAAGTGTCAAAATTTTGGTACCACATTCTAGGTGATTGCTTTAAACCATACAATGATTTCTTCAACTTGCAGACCTCACTTTCTTTAAATTTTTCAACAAAGTTCTTAGGCTGGGGCATATAAATTTCTTCCTCTAGATCTCCATGAAGAAATGTGAATCGTAGATTTTTGGTTCCTATGGGCTTCTCTAGTTCTTCTAAGGTTTCTCACCTAAAAGGAGAGAGATAGGGCCTAAAAATGCTAATAGTTCATTCAAATTATGTTATGTGAGATGTTTTCTAAGAAAAATGAAGTAAAATAAATGCAATTTAAGTGATTTATATGAATGATTATGAATGCAAGACTAAGATTTTAACTATGTTGGAAAACACATTATGATATGGAAACAATGAACTAAAAGATGAAATAATGCAGAACATAAAGAAATGGGATGAAATAGAGTGCACCTAGGCAAGATGTGAGGAATATGGAATGTTGTGAATGCTATCTAGAATTACTGAAAATCTACAATGGGACTCATTCACCCAGGGTGGTGAACTTGTTCTATTACTAGTGAAAAAGTGTTTAGAACATGTTTCTGACAATCAGAATCTAGAATCTGACAAAATTCAGATTTTCAGTCTTAAGGTGGGACTCATTCACCACTAGTGATGAATTATTCCTCTCCCAAAATTCTAATAAATTAGGAGACAACTCTACAACACCAGATCTAAAAATATTTTCTTGTCGGGTTGCCAAAGTCAATTCTATAGGAAATAGACAAAAAACCTTTTGCAAGCTTGAAATAGAGTTGATTTGACTTGAAGCACCTATTTTACTTGTTGACTAGTCTTCAATCAGCTAAATTATTGTAAAATTTGCATAAAAAGGTCTACAAACACATATGGAAGAGGAGAAAAAATGGTTGAGGTTTAGAAAATAAGGGTTTTCCTTGGTCAAACCCCACTTTGGTAATCAAACCCTTGATAAAATAATGAAATGCAAGAGAATGATAAACTAACAACATGCACATGCTATCAACTTACCAAACCCTTGATGATGCAAATCTGAAGTATTGTCAATGGATGCTCCAAAGTCCTTGAATAATGCTTGATAAAATGTAAGATTGTTGAATGCTTGGGATTGCTTGAATATGATGTGTGAATATTTGAGGATCTAAAATGAGGTGAAAATCACTTATTTATAGAATCTTGTGCCTTAGTAAACTATGTTGGAAAAACAAGGATAAACAATTGAGAGGGGAGGTGAATCAGTTGTCTCAGAAAATTTAAAATTTTCAAACTTAACTTAATCTCGGATCTAATGAATGAATGGTAAACCATGAAAAAACAACACATGAGAGGCATAGAGAATCCAAATAGTTTTTACATGGAAACCTTGTTAGGGGAAAAACCATGGTGGATGTTAGTCCACCATATTATACCCTATTAAAATTATAAGAAAAATAATAGGAATGTATATGCATTTACACACATTTCCTAGAGCTCACTACTCAAATATAAAAGGGCTCATTTCCCAAAAATACACAACAATACAAATTAGATCCACAGGGTATGAACTGAGGAAATAGCTTCTTCACAAGCTTGATTAAAGTTCCAGTTAAGCACAAAAAACTTCTTCACACTTCACTCAAACTTCTTTTCACTCTACTCTGCAATCAAATGATTAGGACATTATTCACACATCTACAATTTCTCTGGCATACATTCACTCTTATGTATACACTAACTTCACTCAAACAATCACTCTTATATATCCGCAACATGGAATTATATCAACAACCTTGTCGGCCAAAATATAAGAGATATTTTCAATGTTGGCCCAAATTTACAAACAAATTTTCAATGTGGATCAAACACCATCGACTAATATCATGACGTGAGCAAAAAAATATCCTTGGGCACATCAAACTTTCAAAATTAAATCTTCAAGGATCCGCAACTTGCCACAACCACCATGTCAACCAAGAAAATGAAAACCCAAACATACCAAGAAAAATCTTTGACCATGAGCACACAGATCAACATAGACATACAACAAGGATAGAGAATGATCTAGAGGCATCCAAAAATAACAAGAACTAACAAAGAAATATTCACAGTAATAGAAATTATTAGAAACAAATAAAATTCAATCAGTAACACTGATAGAACCCACAAAAATACTATTTGAATAGAACTATTCATAGCACGATAAAATCTTCATGCAGACCTCTAAAACTTTCGGTAGATGAACTAGATACTCTCAGAAATAAATTCTTTAGTCCATAATATTTTATCTTCAAGGTAGAGAACAAGACACCTTCATGACCTTCAGAGTTCCGCTGGAAACCTAGAACTCTTCATTTAACAATTTTCTCAATATCTTTAACATATATATCCTTCAATAGAATAATGCTAATAGTGTTGACATCAATGAAAACCACATATTACTGACACAACAACAAAATGCAACAATCTCCCCCTTTGGCATTGATGGAAACACATGATGTGAAAAACACCATCAACCCAACTCTTAATCAACACTTACTCCCCCTGAGATTGTGACTCTTCTTCCTTAACCTCTTATGTATGATCTTCTCCCCACAAGACTCTTTACTCTAGATAAATAGTATTTTTTAACATGAATCTTCTCCCCCTTTGACATAAATGGAAAAGATAAGAATTATCTTTCCACATACAAGCTTTGAACCACATATATGCACATTTGACTACTCCCCCTAAGTAGCAGCCATATAAACATCAATCCAAATTAGGTAATATCTATGAAGCACATGAATTTATGCAAGTAAATGCATCTTAAGTTAAAATTAGTAGGGTTAATCACCCCTAGCATCACTCTGAGATACTCAAATGTATCCTTTGGAAACAACTTAGTGAAAATGTCTGCAATCTATTCTTTGGTAATCACCCCTAGCATCACTATGAGATACTCAAAAGTATCCTTTGGAAATTACTTAGTGAAAATGTCTACAATCTATTCTTTGGTAGGCACATACTCCAGTCTGACTTCTTTCTGACTTACTTTTTCTCTTAAGAAGTGAAACTTGATTGATATATGCTTTGTCTTAGAGTGTAGCACTAGATTCTTTTATATGTTAATTGCACTTGAGTTGTCACAATATATGGAAATAGGTTCATCATATACTACTCTGATATCTTTCAACATCTGTTTCATCCATATCACTTGAGTATAGTTATTTGTAGTAGTAATATACTCTACCTCAGTAGTAGATAGAGAAATGGAATTCTACTTTTTGCTCAACCAAGACACTAGCTTCTTCCATAGGAAGAAGGCACCACCACTAGTACTTTTCCTATCAACTACATCTCCTAACCAATCCACATCAGTATATGCATTCAAAGTAATATCATCATCCTTAGGATATGAAAGCCCAAAATCAATCGTTCCTTTGAAATACCTAAAAATTCTCTTTATAGCAGTCACATGAGACTCTTTTAGATTAGCTTGAAATCTAGCAACCATACATAAAACATTCATAATGTCTAGTCTAGTCTGAGTTAAATAGAGCAATCCACCAATTATTGACTTGTACCTTGTTTTATTTTCCTTAGGAGAATCATCATTATGTGTCAACTTACATCTAGTTACCATGGGAGTACCAACAGGTTTTGAGTCATCCATGCCAAACTTCTTTAGCAACTCTCTCACATATTTGGATTGAGATATGAAGATCCCCTTGTCTAATTGAGTAACTTGCAATCCTAGAAATAATTTCATCTCTCCAATCACACTCATCTCAAATTCACTCTTCCTTTAGTTAGCAAACCTCATACATAGATTTTCATCTCCTCCAAACATAATCTCATCAACAAAGACCTCAATAATTAATTCTTTATCATGATCCAATTTGAAATACAAGTTGTTGTCAACAATGCCTTTATTGAATCCAAGCTTCAGTAAATATTTGTCTATTCTAGCATACTAGGCTTTGAGGGCTTGCTTGAGTCCGTATAGAGATTTCTTCAATTGGAAAACCATGTTTTACTTATCATTCAGTTGAAATCCATCTGGTTGTTCAATGTATACTTCTTCTAGCTCACCATTTAGAAAAGCTAACTTCACATCCATTTGATAGACTTTATAATTTTTATATGCAGCATAAGCAAGAAGTAACCTTATAGTTTCAATTCTTGAAATAGGGGCAAATGTTTCTTCAAAATAAATACCTTCCATTTGTGAATACCCTTTACATACTAGTCTTGCTTTATTCTAGACCACTTCACCTTGTTCATTTAGCTTATTCCAAAAGATCCATTTAGTACTAATCACATTCTTATCTTTAGGGATGGGAACAGGTATCCATGTACCATTCTTTTTAGTTTGGATCGGTTCTTCCTTATAGCTTCCATCCAGTGTTCATCATTGCAAGCTTCATTGACATCTTTAGGCTCAATCTTGGAAATCAGGAAATACTCTTTTGTAATCTTTCTTCTAGTTTGCACACCTTTATTCTTGTCTCCTATTATTTGATTTTTAGAATGATTTAGCTTTACCTACCTCAAAGTTTTAGGATTCTCTCAAACTTTTGATTCTTTTGTCCTTTCTTTTGCACTTGCACTTGTCTCTAATTCCTAACTATCTTGATTTACTAGAACAAATTGAAGTTGATTTTGTGTCTAAACATTCTTCCCTTTCTTTGTATTGTCTTCATTTGAATCTTATCCATAATATCGGGATGATCTAGTAGAATCCTCATCAACTTTGACATTTTCACTCTCAACCATTTTTCTCAGTCTTCTGTTATAGCACCGATAGGCCTTGCTTCTAGTAGAGTAACCTAGAAAGATTCCTTCATCACTTCTTGCATCAAACTTTCCTATATCATCATCTCTCTTAATGTAACATTTGCTTCCAAAGATATTGAAGTATTTAATAGTAGGCTTATAACCAAACCATAGTTAAAAATGAGTCTTACCAAAATTACCATTTACATTTACCCAGTTCAAATTTTACACAATAGTGCTTACAACTTCACTCCAGTAGATGTGCGACACATTTTCTTCAATCATCATTGTTCTAGTAGCACCCATAATCTTTGTGTTCTTCCTCTTTGCAACTCCATTCTAGTGAGGGTTTCAGGGAGTAGATAACTATCTTCTAATTATGTGCTCTTCATAGAAAGAGTTAAACTCCCTGGAGGTGAAATTACCACCTTTGTTTGACCTTAAGCATTTGATTTTTAGACCTTTCTCATTTTTTTCCATAGATTTGAAACTTTTGAACTTCTCTAATGCTTCAATTTTTTCTCTTAAGAAAGCAACCCATATCATTCTAGAGTAATCATCAATAAGCAACATAAAGTACCTTTCACCATGGTGACTTCTAACTATGGAGGGACCACATAGATCAATATGCACTAGCTCGAGTAATCCATTTGAATGATGTTTTTTGCCCCGAAAAGAAACTCTATTCTATTTTCCCATTTGACACTCCTTGAAAATTGTGTTAGAAGGCTTGACTAGATTGGGTAGATCTCTTACTACTTGAGTGGAACTTACTTTGACTATGTTAAAAAAATTCACATGACATAGCCTTCTATGCCATAACCAACTTTCATCTACTTGAGTAATTAAACAACTTTCACTGGTAGCATTCAGGTGAAAAACATTACCTTTTGTCTATTTACTTGAAGAAATTATATTTCTAGAACTTCCATATATCCTGCATCTTCCATCTTTGAACTAAAGATCATAACTATTGTCCACCATCTATCGAACACTCAATAGGTTGTGCTTCAAGACTTCAACATAAAGAACATCATCAGTGTTATGCTTACCACCAAGACAAATAGATACTTTGCCACAAATCACACAAGCATTGTTATCTCCAAATCTTATAATCCCATCATCATACTTCTCTAGATTAACAAATTTTATTTTGTCACTAGTCATATGATGTGAGCATCCACTATCAATGACCCACTAATCATTTTCTTCAATTTGGGCTCCAAGAGCTTTCTCAACTTTAGTAGATTCAATAGCCACTAGACAATTTTCCTTGATAGAAATGAAAATCCAATCATCTTCATTTCCATTTTATTTATCAAACTCTTCATTAGTTACACCTTTAGCAAAATCAAATTTCTTTTGGAATCTATATTTGTAAGGCTTAGAACTAGGAACTCTTTTAGGACACCTTGATGCAAAATCACCTATTTTATTGCAAGAAAAACATTTGATGGGAAGATTTCCTTTATACTTACCTTGTACTCTACCTTCTTTCTTCATGATCGGTGCTTCCAACTCTTCTACATG
>VDFB02281492.1:919440027-919455964 GCA_007258455.2 Sequoia sempervirens
TTTAAATAACTTCAAGTTTGGAAGAAGATAGTAAGTTTTTGTCAAGTTGGAGCATGTCAAAAAATGTGCCTCAACTTGTTGGCTTAGAACTTTCAAACTTGGAATGTTTTTTGTTTTATTGGCCCATATGTCATGGGATTGCTAAAAATCTAAACTTTGGAATTCATGTTGTGGGGTTCTAGAAATTCATAACCCTCTGACAGATTGATCGTTAGATTGTAGAAAGTTGGAACTTCAAAACTACGAGTCATAGGTTGTGAAGTTCATGAAATCTTCAATATTCTAACTTCATTGGTGAGACATGGCTACTTCAGCAGGACTTTAAAGTCTATCTCCTTGATGGACCAATCACCCTTCATCAGTGGGACTTGGGGACAATGGTGGGACACTTAGCAGGGTCTCTTTGATGAGTCGATAGGCTTACTTTGGAGGGATGTTACTTCATCGGTGGACTCTAAAGGTTGTCTCATTGATATGATGATGTGATGATATAAGTTGGTGAATGGTTGCAATGAGGTTTATCTAACAATTCCCACTAACCCCGTGCTTCTTTTGGTGGGTCCCACATGACTCCTACGGGGTGTGCAGGATTGGTCGAAAGTGGTGATGAGCTGTCATGTCTGTAGTGGAGACCACTGTGTTATGAAATTTCCTCAACATGGCAATGTGTTTAATTGATGGTGGTGATTGAATTAATCTAACAGTTCCCACTAACCCCATGCCCCTTGTGATGGGTCTTGATAGACTCCTCCAGGGTGTGTGGGATTGGTTAAGCATTGTATGTTTGTCAATTCGGTGAATTGACATTTGTTGACTCGGTAATTTGTGAACAGTGTATTGGTGGGACCCAATTGATGTTGAGATGGAAAGCAATGGTTGTTTTTGACTATTGGAAGTTGGTCGATGGTTGTCTTGGCAACTAAAAAAAAATCTAAGCTAATGTATTTTGTGATGGTTTGTGTATAGTTGGAGCAGTTGGTTCCCTTGAACTGAAGTGGTCATGGCTGGATGACGATTATATATTGTAATGTTCACTCTATAATGAGTGGGGGTTCGATCTAATTTTAAGTAATGTTCTAAATTGTATTCTTATGAGCATTGTAATAGTGTGAGAGAACAAAAATATATTCAGAATTTGTATATGAGGTTGATTAGGGAATTGTAATGCTGATGTGAATTAACACTTGGGAGTGGAGTCCATAACTTTCTATCTAAATATTATTTACTATAATACAAAGTGAATTTACTTGGTCTGTGGATTTTCTCCCATAAGGGTTTTCCCACATAAATTCGGTGTTCAATTCTCTATGTGTTAATTTTTTTTTCTTTTGTTGTGCATCTTAATGACTATAACTTAAATTAAATGAAATATTTTGCACTTCTTTCTTGAGAATTTTACATTTGGAAGGAATTTTTGCACTGTGCTTTCATTACATAGTGATATTTTTAAAGGTTAAAGTTCCTACAATTGATTCACCCCCCTCTTAGTTGTCTTGTCCAACAATTGGTATCAGAGCAAGGTTCCATGGAGAAGAGCTTAACTGTTTAAGGAAGATTTGAGATGGCAAACAAGATAATAACTATTGAGTGTCCTAGGTTTGATGGCAATAGCTATGAATTCTAGAAGACAAGGATGGAAATATATCTAGCATACTGAGGATATGAGATTGAAAAGTCTATTTAGAACCAATATGTTCCTGGAAAATGGTCCAAGTAATACTGATGAGATCAAATCACATGGAATAAAAAATAAGGAAAAGTTAATTATTATAAATAGTCTTTCACAATCTGAAGTAGTCAAAGTTGTGAATTTGAAGACTACCAAAAATGTTTGGGATAAGTTGGAAAAGGTGTATGAAGGAGATGAAAAGGTCAAACAAGCAAAGTTGTAGAACTTGGAGGAAAAAATTTGAGATCTTGTGAATGGAAGAAGATGAGAACATTAAATCCAACATGTAGAGATTAAATGAGCTAGTAGGTGGAATGAGAGGACTTGGTGCACAAATAGATGAATCCAAGATTGTGAAGAGGTTCTCAAAACTATCCTTGGTACATATACAGTGAAGAGGTATACATTATAGAGGAAAATGTAGATTATAATACTTATATTAAAGATAAATTGATTGTTACTCTAACCTCATTTGAAATGAGAAATCTTTGATTCAAAAAAGGAACAAGGATAGAAACTGCATTCAAGGTTGCAAAAATGGAAGATTGAGATGAAGAAAGTTTTGATGAAGTGGAGGAAAATTTTGTAAGGATGAAAAATGGCTTTGGTAATTATGAAGATAAATTACCTTTCAAACATTGTAGATGTGGTCGTATATGTCATTATACTTCAAGATGTCTAAAAAGGTTGAAAAAAATAAGCATAGAGAAGGAAAAGAAAATTAAGGGAAAATGATCAAAAGGGCATATTATGTCAATGAAGATGTTGGTATTTCTAATGATGATTCTGATTATGGAGATTTTGATGATAATGAATTCTTTTTCCTAGCTTTAAAAGATGAATCTACTACTAACATTGAAACATGCATGAAGGAAAGTGCTCCTGAGAAAATTGAAAGTATTGTGGTCTCTACTCTTCATGCTAAATAGGAAAAGAACTACTAGGATATTGATAGTGGTTTCTCAAATCGCATGACTAGTGACAAAAGTAAGTTAAAATTGAAAAATATGGAGGCTTAATTAAGCTTGGAGATGATTCTAGTTCCAAAATTTATGGAATAGGTTCAATTAGTTTTGATGGCAAGCATAATATTGATGATGCTTACTATATTAAGGATTTAAGACATAATCTCTTGAGTGTTGGATAGATGTGTAGTAAGAGTTATGATCTTGTCTTCAAAGATGAAAAGTGTGAAATTATAAAAGGTTATAATAGTGATTGTTATTGGTAAGAGGACTAAAGGAAACATCTATTAACTTAGAGGTATTGATGGACATTACTTTATGTCTCAAATTAATGATAGTTGGTTATGGCACCAAATGATGTGCCATATGAATTTTGACATGGTGAGAATCAGTGTAGTACAAGTTGTGATATATTTACAAAGAATTACAAATCATCTTAATGCTATATACAAGAAGTGTCAGTTTGGAAACCATGCTAGAGACACTTTCGAAACAAAGGAACAATCTACTAACAGACTACTAGAATTGATTCATATAGATCTTTGTGGTCCTACAAGGATGAGAAATCTATAGAGTGATAGGAATTTTATGCTTATAATTGACGATTAATCTAGAATGACATGGGTTACTTTTCTTAGAAAGAAATTTGATGCATTAGACAAATTGAAGACAATTAAAGGTATGGTTGAGAATGAAATGGATTTGAAAATAAAATGTTTGAGGTATGACAGAGGTGGTGAATTCACCTCCAATGAGCTTAACATGTTTTATGAGGTTCATGGAATAAGAAGATAATTTTCTTCTCCTAGAACTCCATAAAAATGTAGTTGAAAGGTAGAACAAGAAAATTCAAGAAGCTTCTAAAATAATGATGATAGAGTAGGTCTACAAGAAGTTTACTGGAGAGAAGCAATTCACACTGGTGTTTATTTGTTCAACTGAGTTCAAACAAAAGCTAATAGGACTAAGACCCCCTATGAGCTATGGCATGGAAGATTCCTACTATTAAGTATTTCAAGTATTTGGAAGTAGATGTTATATTAGAAGAGATGAAGAAAATTTAGGAAAGTTTGATGCAAGATGTGATGAGGGTATCTTCTTTGGATACTCTACTAGAAGAAAAGCTTAGAGATGTTATAATAAAAGTGAAAAGGACTATAGAAAGCACAAATGTAAAGGTTGATGAAGTATTGAATAATTCAATTGAAGTTTATAGATTTATGTCAAATGAACTTGACTATAGAGAAGTAGAAGAATTAGTTGAAGAAAAAGAAATGTAGAATGAAGTAGAAGAAGCTCCAAAAAAGTCTCCTATAACCCCTAATTATGTGCAAAATAATTATTTTGAAGAGAAGATCATTGGAGATAAAAGGAAAGGCGTATTGAGGTAAATTATTCCTTACTTTCAAAAGGGGAACCTAAAATAGTGAGTGAGGCATGTAAATATGAACATTGGATGAAAGCAATGGAAGAACTTATGCAAATTGAGAAAAATCAGACTTGGGAATTGATTCCTAGACCAGAAAACAAGCACATAATGGGAAGTGATTCTTAAGAAACTGTAGAGAATGGGGATTTACTTCTCATGAGTTATCTTCATTCACGAAGCCTCATGGGGCGAACTTCCTTAAACTACCTCAAGGAATAGCATGCGAGTTCTAGAATATGAAAGACCAAGTCACAAAGATTCTCTAGAAAACCTAACAAGCTATTGACCAAAGGATGAAAGCATAAGATACAGATGATAGTGCAACATGTTCACATCCTAGAGGCGCATTAGAGTCTTGTATAGCCTAGAAAGTTAATTTATCACATAAAATAGCTAAATGAATACTTCTACTTTGATTGCCTAAAACTTCTAAAGTATAGGGAAATAACGAAATATGATAGAACTAAAGAAAAGTAATGAATAAATGATAAAGTAAGAGAATAATATAGAAAATTTTGAGAACCATGCAAGTGATGAAACCTCTAGTACGTGAATGTCTTCAAAATGTGCATGTGTGATATATTGAGAAATTGTTGGGGCTATATAGGGGTTTGCATTAGTCAAACCCCCATTTTGGTGTTCTCACCTCCACGTGTAGCCAGATAGAAAGAGAGAGTGTAATCTACATGGACAAAGCATGTGGTGAAAGTAAAAACCACTTCAAGAGTAGAACCCACACCACCAAGTATGGGTAACAAAAGCAATCCCCACTTGAGGAGAACCTATAAGTATGGGTGACAAAAGCAATCCCTGCTTGAGGAGAAGAACCCGTATCACAAAGTAAAGATGCAATAGATAGGGGATATTGAATCCTAGGATTCTCACAAGCACAAGGAAAGGGAGATAGAACTACAAGGCTTAAGGAAGCCAAATGAATAGAGAAATAGAGCTACAAGATCCAAGAGTGTTGTTTTAATGAGATTGTGAAAGCTCAAGAGTGTTGCAAAGGGTGGTGCCAAGAAGTGGAAGAGGGAGCTAGAAGTTGGAATGAAGCTACAGTGAATCTAGAAGAACTTAGAAGAATGGAGCTAGAGATCCAAATGAATTGAAAAGATAACATTTAAGGAGAGAAAGGAAGCAAAAAGAAGCTTCCCGTGTGGCTATAAGGCATCTTGATCCATTACCACCGACCAAGGGAGGTGACAAGTGGTGAGCATGCACAAAAAAGGTTGTTTTAACATTGAAATGTTGTAGGATGCTAGCACGGCGCGTAGACTTCCACATGGTGTGCTAGTGTCCAGACATGTCACACTACAAAATGATAGGAATTGGAAAAGCACAAAGTTTTAAGCAGAGATCACAAGCAATGGTAGCTATTGAAAAATGGGTGTTGGAGCATCCTAGGAAGGGAAAAAGGTTGATGCAAGGGCTAAAATGAACCTACAAAAGTGCTAAGGGAGTGGACACCAAACTAGATGCAAGAATGTATGTGAAATTGCAAGGGGTACAATTTTATGACATTACATTTTGTGCCCACTTTAGTAGGAATATGAATCTATGCTAATATGCACACTAAAGGAAATCTAGTAAGCATAAATAACATAATTATTCCAAAAGAATATTGTAGAAGAAGTAGATAATTCTTTCAACCATAGAATCATGCCCCCAAGCCGAAGACCTACAAAAAAAAAAAATTAGACAAAAAATACTTGCACTAGACAACAATGCTAGCACACAATCAACTAAAGGATTTGAGTCAGCAAAGTGAAAGAGACCTCAATGTAGAAGGTTGTCTCAATACTATGTGTCATCCAAAATTAAGAAATAATACATATAAAGTATTCTAAAATTAAGAGATGTAGGGAATATACTCGGGATGAAGAAGATACAAATCTTCAAACTGGTATGTACAAGTTGAGAAAAATAGAATTTAAAAATTTAAGCACCTCAAAGTTCCATAGATCTACAAGGAGGCATCCCCAAGATTCTCACATGGAGGAAACCTAGATATGTAAAGCCCTACAAGACCACAAACCTATAAGGAGGTGTTCCCAAGATCTCTCACATGATGAAAACTAGATAAAAAAGTTCCTTATAGGCCCAGAGACCTACAAGGAAGGTATCCTCAAAATCTCATGGAAACCCAAAGAAGTAGAATTTGAAGAGTCGAGCTAGCGGCTTCAAGGTGCACTTGCAAAGCAACATGTTAATCCACAAACTAAACATGTTAGGAAAAAATTTATGTAAAGGATCCCTATAGTTTCTTCATCCTACAAAGCAAGATTGATCACAAAAAGCCTTTGGCTACCACAAGATATGTTGTAGGATAGTCATAAAAAAGAAAGGTCTAGTTGGGCTACCCCCAAGCTAGATGCCATAGAATTCATTTGAGAAAAATATCTTAGAAGGGGGCTCCCTTGGGAACCCTTCAGGACAGCAAGGGTTCCACTCAGGGATGCTTCAATTGAAAGATAGAGAGAGAAGAGGGGTCCTTAAGAAGGAAACACATCTCCAAAATGAGTTATCACTACCACTAACATACAGTGGAGGAGAACCATGCAAGATACTTAGAACATATAGGATAGAGATAGACCTCAATATAACTTTTCATTTGAAGAAGAGGCAAGTGCATCAACAAATAAGTGAGTGATTGCACTTGAATCATGAAGTTGTTGTATTTTATCCTTCAATGCCTTACATTCGCTAGTGGGATGGCCACACACTTGATGGTATGAACATAAAGGATGTTTTTCCTCATCATGTTTATGATATTTCTTATGTGTAGGAGAAGGAAGAGTAATAAAGTGGGATTTTAGAAGCCACAACAAGATACACTCTTACTCAAACAAAGAGTGAGGAGTAGGAAGCAACCCTTTCTCTTGTGGAGAAATTTTTGACTTTCTAGAAGATGGAGGAATCAAGATAGAAGACAAATGAGGATGAATCTTTTCAACAGAACAAGGTTGAGAAGAATTGATGTCATTCAACCATGGCTTCCATTTAGATTGTTCATTCAAGCAACCAAGCTCTAGATTACACTTATTGGGTGTGAATTCTATAGGGAATTGAATGCCTTGTTTGTTACACCCACAACCTTTATGCCCATAAACATATATAGAGGCAAGCCTAAAGCTAGGGCCATAGCATGTTTTCAAATATTGAGGAGGAGTATCTTCATAGAGATCATTGTTCTAGCAATGGGAATTATGCTCCTCTATGGGATCATCATCATCCTTATTAACAAGGCTTTCAACATTATCATCTTTAGCAAAAGCATAATCATCTTCCCCAAAAAGAGGATCAACACTAAGAACATTACAATTTATGCTCACACTATCTTTTGATACAAAAGAGAAATAATCTTTGATAGTGGGTATGGATGATGTTATTGAAAGGTCTAAGTGGATTTGGGCAACTTTATATCTGATAATGAAGGAATCTGTAAAGTCTAAAGAACCAAAATCATCACCAAGACATGCATTTTCTTGAGGAGTATACTTAAGATTTCTTGCTTCAAAAGGATCTTCCTTAGGGACATTTATCTCAAGAGTATCCTTTGTAGTAGGTACTGCTGAAGTAAACATCAACACATTGTAAGACATTGAAGGAATAAGAGTAGGAATAACCAAAACCTAACTGACAACTACTATCTCACATAAGCTCATAGCCTCAGGGTCAGCCTTGATTGTGACTACTTGATTATTTCAAATGAACTTAACATATTTATGCAAGGTAGATGGGACTACACCCATAACATGAATCCATGATATACCAAGAAGAAGATTATAAGGTAACTATTTTGGCATAACATATACAAGAGTGGGTACAGTAATGGGTCCAAGATACAAAGGTGATACTATTGTACCTAGAGCTTGTCACCCAACATTATTGAACCCACGAATGACAATAGAGGAAGCATTAAGAGAAGATTAATCAATATTAATATTAGGAAATATATCAATGCTACATACATTGAGCACCAAACCAACATTAATGAGATTACATCTAATGCCAATATTATTAATGGTAACTATAATCATTAGACGATCTGCTTGCTTCTCTACTTCTGGAGGTAGGAGTTCTTGCAGATAGAATGTACTATTTAGCAAATCCACATGAATATAGGCTATCAATGCATTAGCATTGATCAACCTACAAAAAGAAGGAAAGAGGATCTTTTGCAAGACTTCTTGAAGCATACCTTGATAAGCTAAACTAGATTGAAGAAAGTCCCATAGTGAGATCTTAGAAAAAGTAACATGAAGTTGCTCAACAAGATCATAATCACTAGGTGCTTTAGTTGTAGGTTTAGGAGCTTGAGGAAGGCTTGGTTTTTTGTTCATTTTATTCTCATAAGAATGGGCTATCGATATGTAAGAGGGATCCTTAGAAATATCATGAGAATCACTATCAAATGGAACACCATTAATAAAACAAACCCTGTTAGGAGGAGGACTAGCTAGAGTCATGTAAATGACTAGTCTCTTAGGCCTTTGATGGGCAGCAGAGGTGTAAAATTATATTTACAGATTCATCAAAACTACTAGAATAATTATTTTAATACATATTCTCAACATTGATCCAAGGAGGATCAGATGTGGAAGGAGGTTCATCATTCTCTAATGCAACTTCTCTAGAATAGAGTGCATTAGAACAAAGATGAGATTCATCATTCACTAATGCAAAATCTCTAGAAGAGAGTGCATTGGAATGAAGGGTAGATACATCATTCAAAAATGTATCATCTCTAGAAGAGAGTGCATTAGAATGAAGGGAATATGGTAACATTAAGAAAGGTATCAATGATTTCATCTTCTTGCAAAAAAATTCCCTTTGAAGTAAGAGGAATTTCATGAGAAGGATCAAAGACACCAAGTGACATGGGTAAATTCAAGTCACTATCAAATGTATGAAATGGAATATCATTAACATTTTGAACAAAATTATATAGTGAACTAATAAAATAAGATATTAAATTCATTTTGGGGTGAAAGAACTAAGAAAAACCGAAAAATCTAGATTTTCTAATTTTTCAGTATTTTCTATGTTCTAGTAATTTGCATTTTTTGAGGTCTTCAGAGTAGAATTTGAGGTCAGAACTTGTGTCAATCCTTAGAATTTGATAGCCAAGGACATAGTATTTTAGGGATTGAAATATTTCTCTAGGAGACCTTTTCAATGGTGCAAACAATTCTGAATTCCAAGCACCGAGTCAAAATTTATGACATTGACAAGTAGGGGTAGATAAATTCCTAGTTTTTTTGGAAGATTTTCTCTTCACCTCATGCTCAAAAAAATGTAGAGAAGGGCGATTCACTACTCATGAGTTCTCTTCACTAAGAGAGCCTCATGGGGTGAACTTCCCTAAACTACCTTAAGGAACAATGTGAGAGTTCTAGAATTTGAAAGAGCAAGACACAAAGATTCTTTGGAAAAACTAACAAGTTGTCAGCTGAAGGATAGAAGTGCAGGATACAGATGACAACATGGAACACTAGTATCCTAGAGGTGTGATGGAGTCTAGTATAAACTAGAAATAAAATTTATCATAGAAAATAGCAAAATGACTACTACTTTGATTGCAGAGAACTTGTAAAGTATAGCAAAATAACAGAATGTGATAGAACTGAAGAAAAGTAAAGAATAAATGATGAAGAGAATAATAGATATAAAAATGATCCCAACCATGCAAGTGATGAAACCTATAGTATGTGAGTGTCTTCAAAAAGTGCATGTGTGATATTAGAAGAAATTATTGGGGCTATATAGGGGTTTTCCTCAGTCAAATCCTTGTTTTGGTGTTCCCATCTCCATAAAAAGCTAGATAGAAAGAGACAATGTAATTGAAATCAAAAAATCATGTGGTGAAAGAAAAACTTGCTTCAAGAGAAGAACCCACACTACCAAGTATGGGTGACAAAAGTAATCCTTGCTCGAGGAGGAGAACCTATATGATAAGGTAAATATGTAATAGATAGAGGATATGGAATCCTTGGATGCTCGCAAGCACAAGGCAAGGGAGATAGAACTACAAGGCTTAAGGACATGCCAAATGAAGAGAGCAATAGAGCTACAAGAGCCAAGAGTGTTGTTGTAATGAGCTTGTAAAATCTTTAGAGTGTTGTAAAGGGTGGTGCCAAGAACTGAAGCAAAATAAAGAATAAATGATAAAGTAAGAGAATAAGAGATATAAAAATTCTCACAACCATGCAAGTGATGAAACCTCTAGTACATGAATTTCTTCAAAATGTTCATGCATGATATCTAGAGAAATTATTGGGAATATATAGAGTTTTTCCTTAATCAAACCCTTGTTTTGGTATTCCCACCTCCACAAAAAGCTAGATAGAAAGAGAGTGTAATTGAAATGGAAAAAGCATACATGGTAAAAGAAAAACCTACTTCAAGAGTAGAACTCATACCACCAAGTATGGGTGAAAAAATGAATCCCCACTTGAGGAGAACTCATATCACAAAGTAAAGATGAAATAGATAGGGGATATGGAATCCCAGGATGCTCGTAAGCACAAGGCAAGGGATATAGAATTGTAAGGCTTAAGGAAGCCAAATAAATAGAGCAAAAGAGCTACAAGAGCCAAGATTATTGTTGTAATGAGCTTGTGAAAGCTTAAGAGTGTTGCAAAGGGTGGTGCCAAGAAGTAGAAAAAGGAGCTACAAGATGGAATGAAGCTAGAGTGAAGCTAGAAGCACTTGGAAGAATGGAGCAAGAGAACCAAATGAATTGAAAAGATAGCATTTAAGGAGAGAAAGGAAGCAAAAAGAAACTTCTCATGTGGCTACAAGGCATCTTGTGCCATTACCACCAACCAAGGAAGGTAAGAAGTGGTGAGAATTCAATAAAATGTCCATTTGAACATTGAAATGTCGCAAGATGTTGGTGCAATGCACAAAAATCTACGTAGTGCTCTAGTGTCCAGACACCTCCCGCTGAAAAATGACAAGAATTGGATAAGCACATAGTTTGAAGTAGAGATAACACGTGAGGGTATCCATTTAAAAGGGATGTTGGAGCATCTTAAAAAGGGAAAAAGGTTGATTCATGGCTAAAATGAATCTACACAAGTGCTAAGCGAGTGGACACCAAAGAGGATGCAAGAATGTATGTGAAATTGCAAGAAGTGCAATTTTATGACATTACAAAAAACAAACTGAATGAGAATGGAAAAGTTGTAAGAAACAAGGAAAGGCTTGTATGTAAGAGCTAATCACAAGTGGAAGGTGTTGGTTAATTTTAAGAAACCAAATAGGCCTTAACAAGTACCTATGAGTTTTCCAAACCCAATTCTTGAATACCTGCTAGACAAGTGGCCAACAAATGAGACAAAGTGTATATTACTTTATCTCCTACACTTTAGATTCTACCAGAACTAGGAGGGTATTCCCACAATTTCAAATATGTAACTCATCTCAACAATTCACACATACATTGTAAATAAAGGTAGACATATTCTCATTAATAGTAAATAAGATGAAATCACTCACAAAGATGGAAATTATTTGAGTTAATTATTCATCTTAAGCTGAGAATATAAAACAACATTGAATAACATGTGGTTGAATGATTATTTAGAAATATTTCTCTCAAGTTGGGTGACTAAAACCATGAGAAAGGTTCAATGGGTTAGAGATTAGTGTCATTATCTATGGGCTAGGAGTCTGCACAAATTGAAACATAAGGCATGTTTAATTATGAGCAATTATGATCTACTGATATTACCTTGTAATTCAAAAATCAATGACTAAGCACTAAAGATTACTTATCAAATCCAAATGACTTCATATATGAACCCATGATCTAATCCAGACATTTTAACTCATTCCATGAATAAGAGCCAAAACCAGATCACATATCAAAGTATAACACGATGATAATTAATGAAATGATCATTGATCAAAATTTTAATTAATGATTCTAACATAAAACTAGAATGGTGAGACTATAGACACAACAAATCTCCATTATCATTCAAATATACTCAAAAACCATACATTTAACTAAATTCACTGTCTAGACTCAAAGATTAGATAAAAACTCAACATATCTACTCTGTGTTCTATATTTCTCTATAGCTCCAGAATTTCAACAAAAGGTCCACACAAATGGCCCTAAATTCCCTTTTATGTAATAAGGAAGAAAAACAATCCATAGGCCAAATGTACACATGTCACACTTCAATTGGATTGCTCACTTACGACCTTCCCCATTCTTTGTAATCTTCCTTATACATCCAATTGAACTCCATAATTTTTTCCATGGCCTTCCTATAAGTGGAGTACTTAGTTACCACTACATTGGACTCCATATCACAATCCTCTAGAAAGTTGATAAGAAATGTTAATCTCCCCAGCGTGTTATTTAAGACATCAATATTAAATTATTTGTAAATTTTATCTACTTGGGAATCAATAACTTCATCCAGTTCCCTCTTCCACACCTGCAATGGTTTCACTTCATAATTGGACACCTCAATATTAGGTAGTGGTGCCAAATTAGTGTGGTTATATTGAACCATCAACTCTATTATCTTCAGCTCCAATGGGGTTGCATATCCCTGAAACTTTTGCTCGCTTAACTCACACACAAAATCATGAACTAGAAGCACTATAGGGTACTTATCTTCATGTTGGAAAACTCTCACTAATATCAACTTCAATCTCTCAACTCTTGGGACCCATTTATTCAAGGTCGGTATGGTCAACACCTTATCTCTTTGGGACAATCTCATTGCACACACCATCAAAGCATAGTTTTTGTGCACATTATTGAGTCTATCTTGAATATTCTCATTTAGATGCTTTAAGGCAGTGCAAAAACTTTTGATATGTTCTCATACGTTGTGTTTTGATATTTCTCTAGAAATTTCTTATATGTCTCAATTTGTGGAAGCAATTGATCTTTGTTAGGTGATATAGAGCTTGGTCAACTTATTTCTTCCTCTCCAATTGATTCTTTTTCCTAACTATATAGTACTATTGCTAAAGTATAGTTGTGAAATGAATGTTGTAAATATGTCATTGGAGAAGCTAAAGGTGGATGGCTTGAACTAGGTTGACCCCATTCTCTTTGTACTTCCTTTCTTTGTTTATAGAATGCCAATCACTATAGTATGTAGAGGCAACATCCTTTTTTTGATAAGCACCTTGGTATTGTTGTACTCTATTCTAATAGTATCCATGTTCAAAGGGACCATGTCTTGACTCCATTTGTGCAAGTCAAAGACCTTTTCAATTTCTTCGTTGGTTATTTCTACAATAACCACCCCATCAAATACTCTAACTACCCTAGAAAATAGGTCATACTTTGATGTGATATCTTTCAAGAGATCCACATCCCTGTACACATTTGGAACTATCAATCTCCCCATGTCCAACTTGAATGGGTTACTTAAAGGAGACCTAAGGTTCCTATTTCAGAACCAATGCTAAAACATTAGGCATCCTGTGTAAGG
Organism: Sequoia sempervirens; assembly: GCA_007258455.2. Lineage (NCBI taxonomy): Eukaryota > Viridiplantae > Streptophyta > Pinopsida > Cupressales > Cupressaceae > Sequoia > Sequoia sempervirens. The sequence continues at coordinate 919,453,561 of VDFB02281492.1, forward strand.
TACCTCGACATTCTTGATGAAAAAACCCTTATCTATTAACCCCTCCTTCATAGTAGGGCCATGAAATAAGACCGTACCCTATGGTTTCTAACTTGTAGACTGGGGTAAAATCAATCACATCCTGAGAAAGGGTTCTAGAATGGGTAGAGGAAGAAACACCTTGAACTTTGGGAGCCATGGGTTTAAATATACAAGAGTTCTTACAAGGAAATTTTAACTATTCAGTTCCTAATTGCAATTTATGACTTAGGACGAGAGCTAATTATGGGAAATTCACAGGGCTATAGATTTTTAAAAGAAAATATTAACCCTAATTTAAAGCAATGAAAGTAAAATGATGAAACACTTGTTTTAAAATAGATTAAAAGGAAGCACTAACTCATAAAATTGAAAAGGCATTAAATTATGTTTATTATACTTACTACTTTCAACTGTGACAAACCCTAATGCCTGCTAGGAAAACTTCTGCAATTCACTTTTCAACTCTTCGTATTGCCTTGGACACATCTTCAAATCTCATATAAACAAGAGTTGGCCACATACACAATTTTTGAACAGAATTGAATAGGTTAACAGGTCATCTTCACCATTAATGCCCCTTTGCATGAAGCAAAACAATTGCAACTAGCGTATCTTGGATTTTTGAATACATGTCATTGATTTGTAGCTGAGCTAGGAATCTCAAATGACTCAAATTGATTCAAACATATTTGAATTCACAATACCACTCTATCTTAGATGAACAAAAAATAGAAATTTGTTGATCGGACTCTTCCCTTGTATGTGAGGGCCCCACCCCATAGTAGCCATAGAATACACATGGCACCATCTCACAAGCCTTGCCATTTTTAAAGAACTTGCATCTTTCCTCCACAAGCTGGTAGGGAATGATTGTGATCATTTTCCTTTGCTCAATTAGCACCATCAATCTCAAAGCTCAGGGAATTCAAATGGGACATAGCGGCCAAACCCACGTACATGTGGCATTATTTTGCTAACCATGCCACAATTGAACTACATTCACTTCAAACAGACTGGCCAGTGGGGAGTGGCCCAGATTAAATCCTATCATCTCATGATCATCAAGCTTGCACCAACATGAAAGTTAGTCTTTAAAAGGGGCCTTGACTAACCAGTGGGGAGTGGCCCAGATTAAATCCTATCATCTCGTGATCATCAAGCTTACACCAACATGAAAGTTAGTCTTAAAAAGGGGCCTCAACTAGGCTAATGAGAACTTACCCCTCTGGGATTTATGACTTAGACATAAGTCATTTGTATGTGAAATATTGAAGGCTGACTTTGGGAATATTTAAAACACCTTGTGATTAGGGATGACTGAATAGTCCCAAGCAAAGGGGCTGGTCAGAAATGTTAAGCGATGAATTAAGAGGTAACTTATATCACTAGTAATCAGACAAACAAGTCAATGCAAAAATAAGACACTCAAGGATTACATGGGGATTTTAGATGACAAGGCTATTCAAATAAAACCCTAAACACTTTGTGTAATCAACATACTATGCTAGTTTTGAGGATAGATGACCTCAAAACATCAAGGATTTTTGGGGGTCTAACATTGGCTCATGCTCGGGGACCCATACTCCTAGTGGGTATGGTGAGAAATAGATGTCTTGGTGACCAAACTAAACACAGAGGGATCAGAAAGGTAGGAGCTTTCCCAGATAGGGCAAGTAGAAAAAACAAAAATCAAACACACCAAACCCTATGTACAAAATTTACAGAAATATAAAATGTACATGGAAACAAACTTATTTTAAGAGAAATAGGGTTTCAAAAACTTCCCATATACTAGAAGTTCCAAAAATTTAGCTATGAGTGATTGCAAGAAGTAAGAATCTTCCCCATGAATATCTATGATTAAGTAAGAGCCAAGCCATAGGGGATCAAACTTCCCATGTTTTTCTTTATCCTCCAGTCTTAGATTTCCACATCAATACCATACATCCTATCTCAAATTTCCTTGGCATAGCTCACTTGTCATGTAAATATTTAATTTGAAGCTACATTTTCTCATTCTTCTTGTGGGATTCTCTCCTCAACTCATCAAGCTTAGCCAATTCATTCATCCTGTTTTGCATCTCATCACAAATGTCACTATCATATTCCTATACAAATTTATACATTTTCATCAAATTATTGTGTGGAATTTTGGCCTTCACTCCATACACCAAGTTGAAAGTGGAATTCCCAATAGCTTTCTTGATTGTGGTTCTATCCTCCCACAATGTTAATTGCAATTTCGAATACCAAGCCTTCATGTTCTTGTCAAGAACTTGTTTAATGATCTTCATAAGGCTTTTATTACTAGACTCTTCCTTTCCATTTCCCTAGGGATGATATGGAGATGAATATGATACATTAATACCATGCTCATTTCAAA
>VDFB02281492.1:919456064-919619894 GCA_007258455.2 Sequoia sempervirens
TTCTTCATTGTAAATGTATTCATCTCGCATACCATTCTTGAATTCCTTCTTACAATGAGTTATCTCGTAGGTCTGGGGATTACAATCATTTGTAATGCATGGCACGTGTGCAAAATAGGCAAACTTTTGTCCTTGATCTTCCTAGGATCAGCTACATCAATAACAATAGAACTGCTTTGGGCTATAGTGTAAGACATGCCTTGCAAGTAGCAGAGTGAAATGGTAGGTGAAGATGCGAAGGGTGGAATGGAAGAAGGATTGATCTTTACCTTTTGTTAGCATTTTAATTTCTCTTTTGAGACAGCATGAAATGAAATATCATATACAATAGAACTATTCTTCAAACTGTAAGGAGAAGCTCCTCGAGACCTAACTAAACCTTAACTTAAAGCTATTAACAAAAATTACAAGTATGCACACTACACAAGATTTCAGTAGGGTTTTGCATCAAATGTAAATAACTATTTGACTGTAAGTTTATTGTGGATGCACTCACCAAATTGTTAATAATCAAGACTTGTGATGAGATTTTTAGATGTAAAGGAGGATAAACTATCTATCAAGCACGAACAATAAAATCATCTTCCTATTGGCTAAAACAAAGATGAGTAATCAGTTGTAAACAAAAAATTGATGGAATATCCTAGATGAATGTAGATTACTGGCCAAATTAGAAACTAGTAAATCTACATGAATAGGAAAGAATTAGATAAGTGAACACCACATGATTTCATGAAGAAAATAGGTAAACTACATTCAAAGCTGCTATTTAAATAGATAAATTTTGCCAATACAACGTGTGATTCAAAACAATCTTCTTTTTGCTTAAGGAAATTACAAACATACAACCACTTTAGCAGAATGACAATCTTTGTGGCATAGGCTTAACATCCACTAACATTCATTCTATTACACAAAACAATTACTTGAAAGTTTGAATGACAATTTCTACAGCATAAATATGAATTTACAAATTATGTGCTCATAACAGTTATTTATAAGCTCTCAAGGGTAGCTTTTAGGGATTTGAGAATCTTTAAAGCAATCCTATCCCTATTTGCAGAAGTGGAAATAAAACTACTTTCAAACAAAATAATCTAAAACAATTAATTAAATACAAAAGCTTAAAATAGGCTCATATCAATTGTCTAGAAATAACTGCTGATGACATTTGCTAAATATGACCATTGTGAAAATACAAATTTGGCACATAAGTGATCCTTTGAAAATCTGAAGCATCTTTGTCTTGAAAACTTGTCAAGTCCTTTTTAATATGGCAAACATTTTTGGAACCTCTGAAAATTGTTGAAACCTTAAGAGCATGAATCTGATGGCTGCTCTGCCACGAACCCATTGATGACCTGAAATGCAAACCTTGACCATGATGCAACCATTGTCACTCGTGCTGATATGTCGGTATTTCTGAATTTGAAATCCTCAACCTTGGAAACACTTAAATCTTTTCAAGCATCTCAATGACACCCTAGGTTAGGTGGTATGGCAGTCCTTTGCACTTTAAACTTTTCTTTAACAGCAATGTGATCAATTTTTCCATGATGACGACTAGCGATCTGAAAACAGCTCCCCCTTCATCAAATAAATTTGTTTGTTTGTGCCAAGTTTTTGGTATGCAAATTTTGATCCACTCAACCTGCTGAAAGTGAAAATAGCTGTTTGGAAAACATTAAAAAATTGTACTGAAGACTCTTTGATAGGTCGGCAAAAATAATGAAAAAGCAGCCTTATTTCAGCGTGATGGAGAGAAATGAATTGCCTTGAGTTTGAATAATAAACAGGGAACTCCCTTCATGCAAGCACTTGATCTTTTTATGCATGCAGCTGTCTCTTTTTGCTTTGACGCTACGGCAGAGAAAGTAAGTGGCTGAGCTACCCAATAAGTACACTTAGGTCTGACTTACAGACAATTTGTATGTTTAGGCAAAGTTTCCTTGGTGGTTCAGCCACCTAAGTTGTGAGCATGGAAGAAAAATAATGGCTAGGACTAAGACAAAATATTCCCATGTCATGTTTGAATCCTTCCTTCATGCTAGGCACGGTTTTATGATGAATTTGCCACTTTTTATGATTGCTGAGTGGAATTCTGACTGGGCAATGCCACCACAAAATGACTCTTAACATGACTTGTTTCATTTCTTTATCCCTGCACGTTTCTCTTGCAATTTTGCCATTTAAAACTGACTTGGACAAAATCATTTGGTGCTTGTACACATAGAAAAGTGTGCCTGTATTTTTTTATGTTTTGAATGCTTATGGTGGGGTTTTATAACCACTTGGCCACTTTATCCTATGTCTTATCAACTTAAAAAATGGACATTGCAGTCCGGACTGTTTTGACTGATTGCCTTACTGCTTTAGGGTGCTATTCCATAAGGTATTTGCCACCCTTTTGGCATGTTTTGATGCTGGCTCTGCCACTGTCAAATGGTGCCTCACTTTGGCTTTTTTTTTCTCTTTTTATTAGCTGGTGGAATTTCATAACACATCTGCCCTGTTTTAAGGTCCTTGGGCAGAACATTTTGATGGCTTTCAAACTTAAATGTTTATTCTCCTTCCCGAGGTACATTTTGCTCCACTTGTTGTCATCCTTTGGCGTGTTTTCATGCTGGCCCTGCCACTTTGAAATGATACCACACTCATATCATTCTAACACTTGCACCTTGGGCAGAGTTTCATCAACTCTTTGACATTTTACTTAAATCTTGCTGTGTATTATTCATGGCATTGCTAAACAATATATGCACCACCATCTAACTTGTTTCTCTCCTTTACCATTAGTGTACCTTCTTTAGTTGTTTCCCATCACTCAGGTGGGGTTTTATAGTGCATTTGCCACCTTTTAAGTTCTAGGTGCAGTTTCATCACTCATTTGTCAACTTTTGATTTTATCTCTTCTTGGATGATGATTGAAAATACTCCTGAGACTTCTTTCCTGCTCACTGTTCTTACATGCTTCTGACCAGCTCTTATTTCTCTGATCTTTTCTCAATCATCGTCATTGTTTAGTCCTTATGGACTCGAGGTTATCATCCAACCTTGCAAAACCATCAGTTAAAAGACTATGACATGATAACCTTTGTAAACTAATTGTGAAGACAACAATTGACTTGGATTCTATGTAAACTCAAGGACTAACTGACAACGTACTGACAAAAAGAGGCATAAAAACTGAGTTTGGTAGGGGTATCAACACCTTTAAATGTGATACACCATCAAATACCACACCAAGAAAATTAGGAGATGATTCAATGGTTAAAGAGTAAAGAAGGCTTCTTATAAGGTGATTGGCCCTCTTTGAACTATACATCCCTTAGAATAATGACTTGTTGAGACCTTGTATCATACAATCAATATGCCTCAGAATAATTGTTGTATCCCACAAAAATGCATTTGAGGATTATGGGCACTAGCTTCACTTCTCCATATAGAATATGTTCCAATGCACCACAACTGAAAATCTTGAAACAGAAATCCAAACACTATTGCGTACTCCAATCTTCTTCAGGAATAACATCTTGAACAAACAGAGTAGGCATCCAATTCACAATATAGACATCTAGAATATATTCCAATGCACCACAACTAAAAAGATTGAAATGGAAATCCAAACACTGTTGTCTACCGCTAGCCTCTTGAGGAATAACATCTAGAATAAACAGAGTAGGCATCTGATTCAAAAAATTGACATGTCTTTATGACTGTCCAAAATTTGTAGTCTGAGGTTTTGACATGGAGCATATACATCTAGCTATTTCTTTTGTAGTTAGATTGTTTTTCCTAGCCACACCATTTTGTTGAGATGTACATTGTATATGAAATAGTGCATTGACAGTTGATGCTAGCTTTGCCAGAAAAATTACGAAAAGACACTGTTCACATTATCTTGTTTGTTTTGGTCTGGAAGGTTTTTAATGAACTTTGCCTACATGTTTCTTGATGAAAGCTTTAAAATCTTTAAACTTCTCTAGCACTTAGTCTCTGAGTTTACCAAATATTGGCAATATGGAAACATCAATTCTATGCTCCACTTTCTCTGGGTTCTCTGTCTCATGTTGCTATAGTGAAATTGGAGTGTGTGTTGTTAAACCTCAGCCATGAATCTTGCCATCCATCATACCATTCTATCCATGTACCTCTCCATTGTTGCTAACAATTGCTAGACATGGTAGATGGAGATCAAATCTTGCGGACCATAGCAAATCAGGCGAAATATATTCAAATGCATTTTAAATAGCACCAATAAAAGAGAGCATATATCTTGGACCTAAAAGACATGTTTTTTCCATTGGTTCCATGAAGTCACTATTCACAAGCTTTAAAGTTCACATTACCCTCTTAAGATTTCTCCACTGTTGACCTTCTCCTTATGGTACTTTCCAAGAAAACAAGCTTAACAAACATCATGCTTAGGGGAAGCTGAGATGAGTATGACTCCCATGCAATAAATGCCAACATCATTAGTCAAGGACGAAGAATAATGGAACTTGTCAAACTTGTACAATTTGGTTACTTGATTGACATCAGAAATTTCTCTATTTGCTACCTCAACATCCCCAGCCTTGTTATATCTAGGACATCAGTAAAATTCTCCCACTATTTTTGTCACTATCAAGATTTTTAAACATAGAAGCATCATTGATTATGAGGTGTGTTGTTATAAAATCAAGAATACATTCATTTTTGTAAACATCTTGAGTAGCCAAAGCAACAGATGAGCAGTAAAAGAATGAAGCTGATTACATAGTAACATTCTTGTTTTCCTTGAAAAAGTTGTACCTCTTCCTAAAGCCATGCATCTCATTGTGACCAGCCTTGCCACAATAGTTAGAACTCTTCTTTTTAACTGCCTGAATCCTTAGGATGGAAATTTCCCTTCTGTGATTTTTACTGCTTTTGCAGAGTAGAACTAAGCGAAGCTTATTTGTATTGATTAATTTTTCTGTAATTGTAGAATAAGCATATTTCCAAAGCGTTCTAGAGTTTGTTTATCAGTTTCAGCACAAATTGATATGAGCACAATTGTGACAATGAGAGTCAGATATAAGAGCAACTGTACATGTATGAAAATTTTCGTATAATGTATTTTAAGATTACAAAGGATGTACAAGGAAGCCTCTGGAGGAAGGAAGCTTCTTAGAAAATAGAGATGCACTTAGGGATATCAGATATGCAATGTATCTAAGAGCACCGAACAATAAGCTGTTGGGATTGAACAAAAGGTTCCTAAGGACAAGAGTGGAGTTGGGTTTGAAAATGGTCAATGTTCCAAGTCTGAAAAAGATGAACAGCAAAAGAGTTGCGCTGATTGCTCGAAACATTCTCACATCAAGAACAAAAATAACACGTTTAGAAAACCTACTAGTCAAAGACAAAATCAGGTGACCAGATTCAATGACTCTTTCTTTTATGGATACTGTTTTTCATGCAATTGTTTTGGTCACAACGCTGGAAATTGTAGGGTTAATGCAAGAAATAATTTCAGATGTATGAATAAGAATTCCTATGCTCCTTGGATGAATTACAATGTTGTTTGTTACAAATGCAATAATTTGGGTCATACTGCAAAAATGTGTAGAAGCAAACATGCAGATTTTTCAAAGCAGAAGAAGGTTGACAAAGGAAAAGAGGTTAAGATGGTTTGGAGAAAAAAACATAAAGTTGAAAAGGTTGAATCTAATGGAGCTGCTACTAATGATCATGGACTTGATGATTTCAGAAGAAAGAAGTCAGAAATGACTTCACCCCATCCTTGAGAAGGTGCTCGGACTTAGGGGGAGTTTTGATTGCTACATTTATCTACCCCGTTTCAGTTTTGTAAGTTGGTTCAGTTTTGCAGTTTTGGTTTTCTGGGAATGTGTTTTGGAGTGAGTTTTTGAGTACCTTTTAGCTTGTAAAGCTATTGATTATAGATTATCTTTATCTTTCAAGATGGTTTTCAGATTTTTTATGTCATGTGATCAGTCAATTTGTTCTTTATGCCATGACTTTGGTTTTAGTTTGTCATTGATGTCAAAGGGGGAGAAATAAGTCGGGGGGAGTAGCATATTGTTTCATATCAGTAGATTTGTTTTCAGAGCAGTATAGTTTTCAGGAGATGTTATCAGATGCAATTTTTGGTTGAGTTTTCAGTTGGTTGCCATCAATGACAAAGGGGGAGATTGTTGGAATATTTTGTCATTGATGTCAAGGTTGAGCTAACTAGTTGCCTGCTTGAGGTGCTTGACCTGCCTGGGTGTCTACTTTAGCTATTTGGGTGTGTGCTTAAGCTGACTGCTTGAATAGTCCAAACAAGTGCCAAATCAGCCTTACTTTATCAGCTGCTTGAATAGTCGAAAACTTGTGTCATAACAACTAAGTAAAGACAAAACTCCATGTGTTCGGTGCACTTTGTAACTTTTTTGGCTTTTTGAATCGACTTCTAAAAGGTTGATTGTTCAAGCTTTTTAAGTTTGTGAATTGGATATGTTTCTTGTCTTCTTTGAAAAAGACAAAAGGTCAAAGGGTCGCCTATTTTGGTTGAAGCTCTTTTCAAAGATGAATTCTTTATTTGAGTTCGGTTCCTTTGGTGAGGTGGCATATATTTTTTGGACGTGGAGTTCATGAGTATGCGTGGCTTCCTTGAGGCGGTTTGAATATCATTCAAACTCTTGGCTTTAGTGTTGGCAGCTTTCTTTTTGTAGACGTGTCTCCTTTCCTACAGGGGCTGAGTAGTATTAAATCGGGCCTTTCTTGAAATCCTTGTGGACGTGCTTTCCTGAGTGACAACTTCATTATTCAAAAAAAATGAAAATGGTTTGATATCGGATATTTTGGCGGAATCAATTATTTTCAATTATCAATGTTGGAGGGTTTTGTCAGTTTTCTTGGAAATTATTGATTGCCTGGCTGAGTGTCGATTTCTGGAAGAATAGGTTGAGTGGAAGTGCTGGACTGTATGTTTTTGGAAGAGTATGCCTGCATAATGTCATCGTGGCTATCTTAAAAAAAAGAGTGGTGTTTTCGAATCTGGGTATAGATGTTTGGCGATTAAATAAAAAGAATATTTGAGCTTCAGGAATCATTATTACTGACGCTACAAGTCAGTTAGCATTTACTCAAAAAATTATGACTTTAAAGAGCTACGGGAAAAGTGGTCTGCGTGGCTGAGATGATATTTTGCGTTTTCCTTTTGGAGCCAAAAAGTCTGAAAGTCCGCTATGAGATAGAAGTTGATATTGAGGAGTTATGTAGCCTTAAGAAGTATCTTTTTTTTCTTATTTGTATCTATGGACAGAATATGAAAGACGTGCTGCTACAAGTTATCTTGTGCCAGAAATTCTGAATATATTTTTATGATTGAAAGCATAGTTGCAACACTCGCCAAAAACTCGTGAGTTTTTTTAGCTGGCGAGTTTTCTAGGTAATTGTACGCTGAAAAAACTCACCGTACTTTTGGCGAGTTTTTCTAAAAAGTACGGAGAGTTTTTGAAAAAAACTCGCGCGATTTGGAAAATGCCCAGGCAATCGGCTAAAAAGGCATTTTGAGTTATTTTTTTCGTTCATTTGCATACTTTGCTTTAGAAAAAACACTAAAATGATGTGTTCCATGACGATTTGTGTGGCTTTGATGGTCTTAATTTGGGTTTTATTGTTAATGCAAAATGATGTACACCATGAAGGTTTGTGTGGTTTTGGAGGTCTTAATTTGGGCTTGGTGGCGGGGGCTCCGCCCCTCGACCCCGCCCTGTATCACGACAGGGAGCGCATTGCCCTGGGACCTCGCGAGTGGCATTGCCCCTCGACCAACATTTCGCACGCCGCCTGTGACTCTCAGAAGGGGCGCTAGTTCCTTGATTCCCACCGGGCGCCGCCCCAGAGCCTCTCGGCAGCAATTCACCCCTTGATTCTAATTAGGTGCTACCCTGACGACAAGGCATTGCCCTGACTTAATCGGGCGCAAGGTTTCGTGACCAAGCAGGCTGGCTGATCTCATTGCCCTAGATTCCTCAAGAAGGGCACTCACCTCGATTCTTAATCAGGGCCTCCACCCCATTGGGGCATTGCCCTCAAACTCCCATTGAATTCATTTGTTTTTCTAGGTATTCTCCACTATTTACCTTCAGTTTTACAAAAACAATTTGCTATTTTCATTTTGTTTCAGACTATTAGTATCAGCGTATTGAGCATTCCACATGAGGATGCGATTTTCTATCTAATTTTCTTTCAAATCAATCAAATATAACAAGACTCAGCTTGTTTCTTCTATGTACTCATTTTATTGACTCATTGGATGCATCTTATCATTGAATTTTGCAAAAAAAATACTTTTTTAATGAAGTTTAAGCAATTTTTTAAGTTGCCGAGTTTTTTGCCGAGTTTTTTTCCATACCGTATTTTCCGGGCTTGGCGAGTTTTTGCAATTGGCAAGTTTTTCAACTATGATTGAAAGTGTGATATTGGAGGTGTTGGCGGCGACTCTAATTTTTATTCTGTGCATGGTCATCATTGTTGACTCTAATATATTCATCTGAAAATGTCTTTCTCAGCAATGGCTCTTCTTTTTCTGGAAACTCATTTTATTTTTCTCGATAATCACATAGTGGATTTCTGAAGATTTTTGAATTGTTGGGAATTGGTGATAATTGAAACGGCTTCTTCTCTTTGAATATCGATTTTAGTCAAAAGATATTTTTAGATTGAAGATTTTATTTCTGGCAGTGTATATCTTTATTGCTTCAGATTTTATTCCAAAAATGGTTTTTGGTGTGACGACTTCAGAATTCATCATGGACAGCTTTAATTTTTTTTCTGATGGAAATTTGAGTGGAGACGGCATCTAAGAGTATCGATGGCTTTTTCTGACGGCTACATGTGAATGGTGTATATGTTCGACGGTTTTTGGCAGCAGGACGTGGTTTTTTACCTTTATGAAGATCCTCCTTCATTTAAAAATATGACACGCTCAAAATAAGGTGATAGTGTTGGCTGAGTAAATTATTGCAAAACAATTATGCGTTGAAATCGTGGCTTGAAGGTTATTCACATCTTTTTCTTTGCCATTCAAGAAGAGTGGGGAAACGTTTTTCTGCAGTATGCTAAATATAGTTGTGTGCTGTTTAGTGAATTGACTTCACTTGAGCCTTTCCGGAATATGATTGTGTTGAAAACGTTGATTGAAAAATGTTTTTGATGTTGAGTTACTTTTCGGGCAGAGGGTAATGATAAACAATTTTTGGTAGAAATTATATGTTGGACAATTTATGAGCTGTTCTCTGAAAAAAATGGAAAACGACAGTTGATATGAGAGGCTTTGAATTGAATATTATTGAGATGCTTGAGAGTGACTTAAGTCTGAGTTTCTGATATGAAACGACTTCATTCTTGTATTGATTTCAAATGCAGGGGTCTTGTTCTTCATGTAAAATCAGACAATCTTTAATCATGTTCAGAATATGAGGGTAATGAATTAAGTTTTGTGGTAGACGTGCTAAATCTGAAAGTGTTTCTTGTCTTCATGCGATTTGATGGGATGGTTCCAGAAGATATATATATTTTTAGCATTGAGTTTATTTCAGCTATGTGAGGTGATGCTAATGCTATGAGCTGCTTGTAGTGTGCCTTTGGTATTGAAAGTGAGGTCTGGTATTTACTATGTATGAAGATGATGTTTACTTGAAAGGATTAAGGTCTGGTGGTCTGATAAGTGATTTCTTGTGCCAGCATAAGTGGTTCAGTGTAGTGCAGAACGGATTTTGAAAACAGATTTGCAAAGTTCATTATTTGGAGTGCTAATATTTCTATTCCCTGAGTGTTTTCTGAATGTCTGATCTTGAGTTGTGTTCAGCTTGAAGGAATTTTCAGTTTGTGTGAGGGTGCTGTTTGGTAAGTGATTTTTGGATGTGCATGACAAGGGGCTTTGTAGTTCAGGTTTTTGTTTTGGGACAGAGTGTATGTGGATGAGAGCCTCACAGTTCATGTGAAGGCAGTGCTTGAAATTGGTGTTTGGCAGATTTGTTTTCGAAGACTGAAGTTGGTGCTTCAGCCACTAGAGTTGGTGCTTCGGTGTATTCGAAGTTGGTGTTTCGAAGGAGGGTTGGTACTCACTAAATGAAATCAAAGTTGGTGCTTTGTGGAAGTTGGTGCTTCCAGTGAGTTGGTGCTCACTTATGTAACAGGGTTGGTGCCCTTTGGAGATAAATAAAAGCAATATTTTCTGTGGTTTTTTACTTGAAAGGGTTTTCCACGTAATCCTGGTGTTTATCTCATTTATGGTGTTTGTTGATGCTATTAATGTTCTGATTTCTGATTTACATGTTAAATCTGGTTTAAAGTTTTAAAATGTTTTGAAATACTGATTCACCCCCCCTCTCAGTATTTCCTGTGTGCTCTTCAAATACCTCCCTAGCTAAGAGGGAGTGTTAGTGTTTTGTAGCAGCAGGAGGTATTTTCTCTTAAAGATAATTGATTCAAGGCAAGTCGCTTTTGCATTGTAAAACAAATATTATATTTTCTAGGTCGGCCCTAGAAGAGAGCTCACCTAGCTTGCTATATAAGGGAGATAGAGTCTCCACATTTATCATCAATTCATTCCATTCCAAATTCGAATTCCTTTAGCAGCAGGTTCGCTTTCAAGAGCAGCAGATTCGCTTCAAGGAGAATTTTGTGTATTCAAGGAAATTGCACTATCATCAAGTGTAGATCCATTGTATGAGATTTGGCCTTTCTAGGGCCTGATTTCAAGTGCTATTTCTGCACTTCTATTTCTGATTTATAAGTGAATAAATTGCTGGGTTTTTCTCCCTCGAGTAGGAGGGTTTTCCCAAGATAAAATTCTGTGTTCATTGTTCTCTGTGTTGTATTTTCTGCTTATTTGCATTTCTGATTTGGAAATTAACAAATCGAACTGAAGTTCATGCTCCATAAGGAGTAGAAGTTAGATAATAAATGTTTTCTCAATGTTCTCCCCTTCTCATTGCTTAGTTTCTCTTAAATATATTATTTCTCCAAGATTCATAACTCCTCAAATGCCTCTTGATTAATATCAAAAATAAACTTTAATTATAAATCCCATTTTATCAGATTACTTAATCCGTTTTGGAATCGGCTTTAATTCCTTTAACTTCTATGATTCTCTTCACTCTTCAATATCTGTTTTTTGTCCTCTTGCACTTAGGATAGAAAGCTGCGACTACCTTTTTGTTTTTGACTTTGGCTTATTTGAACCCTCTCAACTTATCAACACCTCTGATCCTATTTAGTGGCTGCTGGATCAGCGGTGGTTGAAGTGTAAGTTTTCCTTTGTCCAGTAGTGGCTACTCGTAGTTGTGTCCCTTTTCAAGCCGACTTAATAAAATATTCAATATTTCTGAATATTTCAAACTGAATTGAATGAAGCACACTTGTAATCCCCAAATAGGATTATTGAGTGATTGGAGGGTTTAGTCTAGGTTTTATTTGGAAGAGAGGGAAAATAAACTTTGCTTTTCATAAGGAAATCAACTCATAATTACAGAACATTGATAGCAACTCAGAAATCAGACTTTAACAAACATTTATCAGACCTGGTAAAACGCTGTTTCAGACCTGACAAGGGTTCTAAACAGCAACAATTAACACTCCAAGCTTGCAACATACATCACCATGAAGAAGTCCAATGAACTACCCTATTACCAGCGTTTCACAAGCCCCAAGAACTCCAAACAATGCAGAAAAAGCGACCTATACAACAGCAGGTCGAAAAGTCCTGAAACCTCAAATCTGTACGTTCTTGAGCATGAAATGAGATGCCATGAAAAGAGGCATCCATTGAAGCAATACCCAAAAAGAGTTCTTGAGTCCAAATAGAGTTATGACTTGTTTTAATTTTCTGCTCCTGGTGAAGATAATTTCCAAAACTTCAAAAACTAGCTTCAGACCTCTGATAACAGCCCTGAAATGCCTCCAAACTCAAAACAAAATGAAGCCATAAGCACAACTCACCAAATACCAAAAATCCACTTCAAAAATACTTGAAAATCTTCATTCTTTCACACCCCAAAATATTGTAAATCATCAAACTGTGCATCCCTAGGTGACCCCTGCAATTTAATCACTCAAAACTTGGCTAGGGTGGATCTTCGATCACCGAAACCAACTCCCAATGATGAGGGTTTTTGTCCTCAACACACAGCAGTAGACATCTGGAGAAAATCCAACAACATCTTGTTATGTGGCCAACTGAGAGATATCCAAATGAAGCCCAAGGTGAAGCTTTATTGAGATAAGAAGGAATTAGGGCATCCAAATTTAAATTTGCTTTCCCTCCAAAAGTCAACGGCCCCCTCACATGAGCTTTTTAATTAAAATAATTCAAAATACTTTCCTTGGGCGACCTTGTTCACATGGAAACTATTTTGCTTTTTCGCCTTCTAAAATAGTGTTAAGTCATTACATTAGGCTCCAAGGTGCTTTTTTACATGATCCCCCGACCCTTTCATTAAGTTAAAGAAACTTTATTAAATAACTTAATTGAGAAATGCGAATAATAATTAAATCGAACCTTAGCCATACCAACGCCCAAATTGGAAATAAACATTGCTAAAGTAGCCTTGGCCAGGATCAGTTACCTAAAATAGGCTTACTATTTATAGCACTGCTTAAAATAGTAAATACTTCAAATCACCAAACTTGCATAAAAATTGATAAACAGTGTGACTTACTATAAATAGTAAGTGATGGAAATGGCCCCCTACTAAAAATAGGAAGTCTAGCCTGAAACACTGAAAACCATCACAGAAAGAAACTAGCTCTGAGTCCCCTAACCATACTCCACTTAGCCTATGCGAACTCTGGAATAGGCTAATGGACAACTCCACTGCTCAGAGGCAAGGAGGAGACATTACTTTGTTGGCAAATTGGTACTTGTTCTAAAGGCAATGATTGGTTTCAGAGAGCGCACTGTCAGGAGAGTTATTACAGAGTACTTGGTGAAATGGCAGGACTTGGTAAAAGGTTGTAGCAGACCAACAGGGTGAGTATATTCATTTTTACTTTGTTGGCACACTTGACACTCGCGAACATACTTAGTAATATCTTCTTTCAGACCCTTCCATGAGAATCTCTCTCGGATTTGCTTGTATGTCTTGTAAAATCCAGGATGACCAGCCATAGGAGTGTCATGAAAAGTCTTTAAAATTTGCTCTTTCATCTTGGATTGAAGGACCATCATTATCCTCTCCTTATAGAAAATCAAACCATCTCTCACCCTGTACTTGTCATCTTGCAAAGTACCATCTAAAATATTATTGGCAAGGACATTCTTAGCATAATCGGCTTGTATCCCTTCCTTCCAATCTGTTGCTATCTCAGAAAAAAAGCACAAATGAGGTCTCCTAGACAATGCATCAGTCACCACATTCTATTTCCCCTTGACATATTTGATGTCAAAATCATAAGCTTGGAGTTTGCTAACCCACTTTTGCTGTCTTTCACTTAGATCCTTCTGATTTAAGAAATATTTCAGACTATTATGATCAGTTTTGACAATAAATCCGCCCCCAACAAGATATTGCTTGTACTTAGCCAAAGCATGCATTATGACTAACATCTCTTTATCATAAACATAATAACTTTTCTCACTTCCCCTCAATTTTCTACTCTCATATGCAATTGGGTGCTTATTTTGCATGAGGATAGCCCCAATAATCTCTTGAAGCATCACATTTGAGCTCAAATGGTTTAGAGAATTCAGGAATTGCCAATACAGGACACGAGCTCATCAAGTTCTTAAACTGGTCAAAGATTTCTGCGCTGATTCAGACCAAGATAAAGCCCCTTTCTTAGTCAAATCAGTAAGAGGGGTAGCAACTTGTGAAAAGCCCTTGACAAACATTCTATAAAACCCACACAAGCCAAAAAAAACCCTTCAACTGAGTTAGATTAGTGGGTGGAGGCCAATCAAGTATTGCTTTGATTTTATCAAGATCAACACGAACACCATTAAGGCTGATAATATGCCCCAAATATAACAACTTAGTCATTCCAAACTCACACTTGGACTCCTTTGCAAAAAGAGACTCACTCTCAAGAATACTCAACACCTCATCCAAGTGTTTCAAATGCTCTTCCCATGATCTACTGAAAATAAGGATGTCATCAAAGATGATCAACACATACTTATGCAGCTGTTTAGTGAACACCCTATTCATGCATGACTGGAAGGTAGCTGGTGCATTTGTCAAACCAAAAGGCATGTCAAGAAACTCAAAGTGGCCAAAGTGGCATCTGAATGCAATCTTCTCCACATCCTCTTCTTTGACTCTAATCTGATGATATCTTGATCTTAGGTCTATTTTGGAGAAATAGATCTCTCCATGCAACTCATCCATGAACTCATCAATACGTGGGATGGGGTACCAATTTTTAATTGTCTTCTTGTTTAATGCCCTGTAGTCCACGCACATGCGCATGGTCCCATCCTTCTTCTTCACCAACACAACCAAAGAAGCAAATGGACTTTTGCTTGGCGTTATGTGCCCGATCTCCAAAAGCTCCTGAATAGTTTTCTCAATCTCATCCTTAAGTCTCTTAGGATGCCTGTAGGGAGTGGTGATCATGGGTTTGGCTCCCTCCTCTAGCTCTATCACATGCTCAATGCCCCCATCAGGAGGCCTACTAGGAGGAATGCTACTGATTACTTTGCTTTGCTTGGAAAGCAAAGCCTGTATGTTTGGGGGATAGGACCTTTTCACCTTTTCTATAACTGTAGGCATAATCACACACTCCGCTGCCCACTCAATCTGGTCATGTCTGAATAGCCTCTCCACGTGTTTGAAAGAGACCACACGAAACCCTCCAATCGACATCTCCCTCAAAACCACATTTCTACCCTCTGATTTGAATTTCAGCTCCATAGTCTGAAAATTAAGAGTGATCTCACCAAGTGATCGAGGCCATTATATCCCCATCACTGCATCAGTATCACCAATACTAACCACATAGAAGTCTTCCTTGACTTCGTAATTCCCCAACTGCAAACTCAACCGTGGAACCATTTTAGTGCAAGTGCCATTGGCAGTGCCAATGGTTCATGTAATGTTCCTACATCATCTAATGTCCATGACGATGATGATGTTGATGATTTAGAAAATCCATTTGATGATTAAAAGTGTTGAACTTCATATTATTATTTTAATATTGAACTTGAAGTTTGAATGATGAATATTTATCATGCATGTTTTAAATGACATTCAAGTTTACGGTAGTTTTGCTGTTTATAAAGTCTTTATATGATGCTACGTGATATTCTAATCTTAATTCTGCTTCTAGGCTGCATATATAGTATATTTATTCCCGAACCAGGACCAGTAACAGAACTGGCAACATAATGTTTAAGTATAGTGTCTTTGTCATAAACATGCCTATGTGATGTCTTTATTTCTTTTAATGCTTGTCTAATCTATTTTGGAACATTTAGAAATTGTGTTCCATTCTATCTTTTTCAAGTTTGTTTGTTGACTTCCTTGATTTCCAGCAGAGGGTGCGGAAAAGACATTGACATAGGTTTTACTTTTATTTGAGATATTTACACAAAGTCCTTATACATTCTAAATGAATTTAAATCTTGAAGAGTCTGATATAAATCAGGTGGAGGATATACATATCTGATAGAACCTGACAACTATCAACATTTTCTCAGTTTCAATGTTACATTATTTACTGTTCAAACCTGCCTAAAATGATTGTTATGTGCATGTTTACATTAAATAATAAGGATATATATGTTCTACTTTATGCCACCTTAGTCAATATTACTAGCTAAGAATCATAAATCTTATTCCAGTTTGATATGCCTCAAGAATCTTCAATTAAATGGTTTTGTGCATTTGTCTCACAGAGATGGTATACATTTATCTTCGGAGGGTAGCGTTATCGTAGTCGAGGAAATTTTGAAAGTTCTAAAGGAAGCAGATTGGGAGCCTTCCTTGCACTGGAAGAATATGCGAACAGAATTTAATGAATCTTCGCCTTTTGATTTAGTATCATCTGACATGAAGAGCACTGTCAATATTTCTGAGTTTACTTTTCACAGAGAAAAGCAGTGGAATTAAGTTTTCGCCTACTATTCTAGTTTCAGCTCACTCAAGGAATTTATAACATGGTACTCACTTCTATTATAACTGTTAAGCTTCCTTTGTATAAGCAATATAAGCATATCAATTGGGTAATGTGAGTATCAACTACATCTTCCTATGCAGAAAATCACATTAATAGGTAGGAGTTAGTGAAAGGTAGAAATTCATCTCCCCATCTAATATATGTTCATTATTTTTTGTTGTTCTAAATTTTATTTCCAATATTTATCTTTTGATTGCCATTGCAAGAAGCGACATTAAGGTTTCAAATATGCTAAGCATTCAGTACTTAAATCCCTCTTTTTATTGTACATTTTCAATATATAAATTTATGTATCAATCTTAGGTTGTCAATTTTTACGAGCTCATTACGACGATTCTGAGTATTTACGGAATGCTTGTGCATTAAGTTGATTATTGTGATCTTGGACGCACATCTTGCTTATTACTGTTAAGAGTCTATATCAAGTGAGAAAATCTTCTATTCAACTTTTCATGTCTTTGCTTTCGAGCATCACTATAATATCTGTTTCTGACAGTATGTGGCTACATCCTTTGGTATGCTCGTTCCCTTGTTCTTATACCTTTGTGTTGGATCCTGAAAATATTATACATTAACTGGACAATTTTGGAGCCAATTTTTTAAGCTAGCTGACACTATAATGAGAACTAAAATTCAAATAAGCTCTTTTAATTTTCTGAGTCTTTCCAAACTTCTTTATTTAATCAAACCATTACTGATATTTGTTGGTGGTTATCAGATTCTGCAACATTAATTTGCAAAGATCTGTACAGACCCTTCCAGTATGAATGAATGAAAGATTTTAATGACGTCCACGAGACTAAACAGCCTATGGGACCGAGACACTCAACAACTTAGTTTGTCTCCAGACTCTTCTCCAGATCAGATCTCCTGCTATTAATTTTGACTAGGAGGCTAGCCGTCTGATTTATCTTATCCTCCTCAAATAACTGCTGCATATTGCCCACATCTGAAATACTTGAGTACTGATTACGGATATTTTCGTACGCTGTGCATTCCATGACGAAGTGCCACTCCGTTTCCACCACTCCCTTATTACAAAATAAGCACGTTCTTTCTTCCCAAGTTTCCTTAGGAGTCTTCCACCTACCAGTCTCACATCTAAGATGGTGGGACCCCGTTCTCAATTGAGCAATTAATAGCCTCGCTTTCCCTTTAATAGTTGCACCTAAATATGGTTTTTCACCATGTTCCTTAGCTGGGTTAAACTCTTTGATGTAATATGCTTTTTTTCGTCCGATCTGATTTGACCACATGGCAGTCCTGAATTTTTCCTTCACATAGATTTTTATTTCACTGTTGGTGTCAGGACACTCATGTAATTTGATGTTCCACTTGTTCAGCCACTTGATGTTCTGTTTCATCCATGTTTTCTTTCTTCGGACTAGAATCTCCTCCATAACCGTTTTGGGCCACCGGTGGTTATCCATGTTTTCAACCTTTTTTAGATAACTTAACAACCGGGTTATCGCTGAAGCTTCCAAAGGAAAAGCTCCCGCCTCAGCTAGCAGGATTTCATAAGGAACAGTAGCTTTAACTTTGAGATTATTTGTTATTAGGTGTTTCTGGATTCTTTCTATCTGTCTCCAACTGCACTTTGATGTGTTGCTTCCCCACACTTCGCACCCATAAAGCACAACCGGCGTGACAAGTAAACCAAAAAGGGTTTTCTTGGTTTTCCAATCCCAAAGTTCAGCTTTTCTACACCTATTTTGGAGCAAATAATAGGCTTTCCAACCTCCCTGTATCCTTTTCGTTCTACAGGTTTCCCAACTGAGCTTATAATGGAAGTCAATCCCAAGATATTTGTATTCTTTCACTATATCAAGTGGGCTGCCTTCAAAAAGAAAGGTATGCTGTTTAATTTTTCTATTCAATGAATAAATCATGATTTTGGTCTTGGATGTGTTCACTTGCATCCCAACTTCCTGACAAAAGTGTTCTAGGGCTTTTAGATGTTCTCTTAACCCATGAGCTGTTTTTGAGATTAGGATAAGATCGTCAGCATATAGAAGTAATTTTACTACATAACCTGCCAAATGGATACCATCCCCGCCTTCCTTGCTTAACCACGCTTCCAACTTATCAATGTATAGCCCAAAAAGCGTAGGGGATAGAGGGCAGCCCTGTTTAACTCCAATGTCACTGTCAAAACATTCTGACATACCTTCACTTGTTCTGATTTTAGCACTGACCTTCTCATACAGCCTATGAACAGCTGCTCTATATGCATTTGGAATGCCTAATTCTTCCATCCGAGACCATAATTTGTCTCTAGGCACTGTGTCGAAAGCTTTCTTAAAGTCTACAAAGCAACAATAAGCTTCCTCACCCTGGTTATCCCAAATTTTCTCAATCAAGTGTCTAAGGGTGATGCAGTGATCGATGGTAGAGTGCTTGGATCTGAAACCTGCCTGTCCCTTTGCTCTTTTGCCCTCATTTTCTGCCCATTTGCTGATCCTACGTTCAATCATGCTCCCAAATAGCTTGCCAAAGATAGAGTTGACCATAATTGTGCGATAGTTAGATGGGTTATTGATATCACCACTTTTAAATAAAGGGATGACCACACTGGTAGTCCACTCCATAGGAAAACCTTCCCGATTGACATTGTTGAAAATTCTTTTTATGTGAGGGGCAAGAATTTCAGTCCCCCATTTTAAAAATTCAGACTGTAGCCCATCTATGTCTTGTGCTTTGCCACTTGCTAAGTTCTTTATTCCTTGTTTAATATCATCCACATTGAATAATTCCGCTGGTGTGTTAATGACAGGAGGGTAGTCTTTCTCGTGGGCCCGCTCGTAAAGAAGTCTAGCATATTCTAACCATTGGGCATCTGTAATATTGTTTTCCACCACCTTTTTCTTTTGTTGCAATTCCCTCCAAAAGCCTTTAGGATTATGTTTCCCAAGAGTGATTAGTTCCTTCCTTCTTTCGTTTACATACTCTATTTTTTTGGACTGCACTAACTTTTCATATTTTTTCTTAAGCTCTTTGCCCCTACCTCTCTTCATTAGCGATCTCTTGGCTGCCTTACATTCTTCATCATACCACGGATTTGCCGGAAAAGTGTTTGCTGTCCCCATCTTGGGATGAGACCTTTTGCACGCATTTAATGCCTTGTGTATTATCGGGATCAGCAAATTATTGTGAAGGACATCAACCTTTTTTGCTGCTTTAGACTCCACATTATTTTCCAGATCATGGAAATGTTGCTTAAGAGCAGCATTGAATAATTCTCTATTTTCCTGATTTATGAGGATTTTCCCCTTAGGAAGGGCCTTTTTTTGTGTGTGCATAACCTGTTTGTTGTGTTGGCTGATTGGTGAAATGCGTAGTTTGACCCGAAGAGGTAAGTGATCAGATTTCATCCCGATAGGGCAGTCCTCAATATCAAATTCCAACAGTCTAGAACTAAAACTCTGGGAGCAAACCACGTAGTCCACCACACTCTGACCATTATATGTTTTGCAAGTAATACCTCCAGACCTCGGCCAATCCTTCATACCATTGCATATAACCATGCCAAATAGACTACAAAGCCCCAATAATTCTGTCCCAAATGCGTTGATAGTGCCATTACCATCCTGAGATGATCTTTCCCAATGGAGACCACCTCCTTCCTCTAACCACAAAGGATTGTTCTCCCCTTTGAAATCGATTTATTATTAGTAGGATAAATAATAAATGGAGATATTGTGTTGGAATATTATAATATAAAAATAGTATAATATTGTAATAATTATGTTAATAATAACAATAATCAAACTTTATTAACATAAAGTAGTTAGATCCGTTTCCCTCGTCTGAAATCGATTATTCTATTGTCTTCTCATCATAATACATTTAGCTTGAGTATTTCTGGATTTGGCTGTGTATGCATTTTTTCCCTATCAATAGAAATAATAAAGAAGAGTACAATTGCACATTGCATCATTAAAATTTAATTTGGTATCAGAGCATTTCAATATGTGCCTGTGGTTGAAAAATCCCCTAAACGAAGTGGAGGAAAATTGTAGAGGTGTTTTGAGGCCGGTGTGAAGCGTGAATGAATTCACGCAGGAAAAGACTTTGACGGAGGAACCGCTGGAACAAGCATAGTCGTCTACCATATATAAAGCGTTGCTACTGTAAAGACGACTTAACCCTATTACAAATCACGGGATCATTGTCTTCCTCCGCAGCCGTTGAAAAAGCGTGAGAAGGCGTGAAAAGACTCAGCAAAATCGTGTAGAGTTTCATCTCTGCCGACTCAGAGGCGCCCAGAGCCATCGGAACAAAATAAAAATCAGGTGCTATGTGAGCAGACATTGCTGCTAGCCGCACGTGAAGACTCTCCACCTCTGGAAAGAGAAATCTGTGATAAATTAGAAAAAACATTGTGAATGGCTTTACCATGGTTTTGGAGAATATACCAGATGCGGGATATAAAAGGTGCATTTGTTTTAATAATTCCCATTTATCCTAAAATTTCTTATGGGCAAGAATTTGAAAACCAAATTTTTTATTTTTTATTTTTTATTTTCCAAACAAATTAAATTTAAAAATTATAAAAGATATAGTTTAAAAATAATAAAAATATATAGAAGATATAGTTTAAAAAATAAAAATTATATAGTTTTTTTTTTTTTTTAGTTTTTCTATTTAAAAACTATTTTCTTTTTGGAGTATATTTAAAAGATTAAATTAAAATTCTACAAGCGATTTATTTGTTATATTTTGTAACAATCAAGTAATGTTGGATAAGTACTTTTGTTTCATATCTATTAGTAATATTATTGTGTCAAATTGTTTGTTAGAATAATTTCTTTGGCATAATCTTGTAAATTGTTGAGAAGGGTGAATAATTATTCTTGGAGAAAAAACTCATGTCCAATAAAATGGTTTTCAATGTTATGAAAATAACTATTTTTGGAGAGAAAAAACTCTACTATTGGGAGGTGATAATTATTTTGCTTAGAAATCCAAGGTCAAAATTCAACTCGAGCTTTGGAGATTTGTGGGATATAATTTTTGGAAGAATCACTAAACTTGCACAAACTAGAGTTGAGCAAAGCTTATATAATAAGGCCAATCAAACGACCAAATTGATAAATCTTGTTTGGTGTTTTCAATGAGCTTCAAACTTGCATCTGAACAACCATAATTACCAAAGGGTCTTGGGGTCAACTCAAGATAGCATATGAATACAAAAATCAGATCAAAATTTTCATTTGTATGATCAACTACATTGTTTTCAAATGCAAAACGATGAAAGAATTGGAGCTTTTTTAGAAGAATTCTAAATATTATAGGACATAGGACATCATTGCAAGTGTTATGTAAACGGTTCTTGTATCCATTGTCTTGAGAGCATTGCACCGAACTTTTTATGTGTTTACCATGTCTTAATGTGGTTAGCAAAAAGCAATCTTTTGAGGTTCATAATGAGACTTCAGACTACCTAAAATATCAAGCTCTTGCATCTCAATAGAAGGAAAAACAACTTGACTGTTGGAGTGTCCATTAGGTTCACCAAAATCTAAACAAGAAAATTCATCTGCAGAGAAAACAAGTCTCATTTCCTTGCATCTCAATAGAAGGAAAAACAATCTAAATGTTGGAGTGCCAATTAGGTTCACACAAATCTAAACAAGAAAATTCATTTTCTTAGAAAACAAGTCTCATTTGTGAGAAGGGACACAATATCTAGAAATGCTAGTACAACTCATTTGCCAATAGCAAATCTAGCTAGTGAAAGTCAAAAACACATTTTTAGGGGAGCATGAAGAAGCATCGATGTTGGCAAAAAAATATACAAGCAACATGGAGTTCTTTGTAGATGATTGGAGCAACAAAGATTAATCTCAAATGATTGTTTGAGATGATAAATCTTGAGCTCTTGTATTATTGTTTTGGACTTGAAGTGCGGCAAAAGAAAAATCAGATTTTTGTATAGATGAAATGTGCCAAGACATTTGGACTTGAAGTGAGACATAAGAAAAATCAGATTTTTGTATAGATAAAATGTGCCAAGACATGACTAAGAAATTTATGATTGAAGATTGCAAACCTATATCAACATCCATGAAGACATCATTACAACTTTTCATATGATCAAGCAATGCGCTACTCTTTATTGTTAGTTGATTGGTAATCTCGTTTAATATTAGTTATGTTGTCACAATTACACATTATCTCTTTGATATTCAATTCATAAAAAAAATGTTTCATTTTGAAGGATTTTTTTCAGAGCCAAAAGCATATTATAGTGCACTTATTGGAAGAACTCTTTCTATATGTTGGGCATTTTATAAGCTTGCTTGAACAGTAAGTAATATGACTTTAGACTTGGTCAGAGCTACAAAATAAAAGTATGATCAAGGTAACAGGTAATAATGCATTTCAACCTTCACAAATATAACTGACCGGTTGTTACAGCCGTACAAAACTCAGTGTTTGAGGCTCATTTCTCATGTGTCACTATGATGTTTGCAATTTGTCAAAGTGCAAAAACCAAAGTTTCCATTGTGTTTTTGCCTCCTATGTTGCTTTCCTGCTTCAAAGCAAAATGGTTGTCATCACAATGGGTTTTCCTTGAGAGTGCTATGTGTAGGAGCAGGGAATTCGAAAGACTTGTGTTATCTCCCTTGAATCACCATGAAGATGTTTTGGAAAAAAAGACTCATCTTGGATTTCAATCAGCATCAATCTCCAAGTATATGGAGCCAGAACCCTGAGCGGCAAGGGGTAATGGAAGTGTTCAATGACTGGCATAGGCGACAAAGAAAGTCAATTAGGCAGTTTAAGTGACGAATGGTCATATTTCATGTAATCATGAGTTGATTGCCCAGAAATGATCATTAAAAAATGCGTCTTGAGATAAAACTTAAGTGACAACCCCATTCAAATCGCAGGATTGTTTACCAAGCGAGAGTGATGGAAAAGTGCAACAACAAGAAGTGAAGTGACAACATGGGTTGCGTGATGCCAAGGTTTTGTTACGGTGGGAAGCTTGACAATGAATACCCAAAAACGCAATTCGGGAAGTGGAATGAAAGCACAATCGGACACCAAGTTAAGTGGGAATGCGGTTAAACTTGCGCTACAAGCTTTTGGTGATTGGGTTTTGAAAGGCAAATCATTCGACAATGTCATTTTAGCTAGGCAAGAAGGATGATAAGGTGTCCCGTATTTTCAAAAATCGTGGCCACCATGAGATAGTTCCCTCGATTTAAAGCACAAGTAGTTTTAAAACATAAAGCTCAATTTCATTCCTATATATTTAACTAAAATTGCCATCTACACAAGTAATTCACCATTGTTATACTCCAGCAGAATTTGGCTCTATTTTTGGTGTTGTCGAAGGTTTTCATGAAGATTTTGGTGCCATAGCAAATCATCATTGGAATCCTGGCAGTGCGGAAAGCCACCATTAACATTATGTAGAATTTCTCAACAAGTTATTAGTAGAAGATTGCTACCTTTGAACCTTTTTTTCTGCTGTTTCTAGTTTCAAAAATCGTTTTGCAGCCACAAGAGTTGATTATTTTGCTTTCTTGAAGATCCCTTTTCACCATTTTCATCATCTAGATGGTTAGGACAACACAGGAGGATCTTTTTTGAGAGATGGAGCTTTACGAGCATGTGATTGAGTCCAAGATGGTATTCAACAATGAGTTTGATGCAGGAGCATCTAGGGTGTACCAAAAATAATGTTTTCTTTTTCATAAGGGCTAAATTTAGCAGGTTACTATTTTTAGTAAGTTGGTATTTATGTACATATGGACATAAAATCTTACGCAAACCTTTAGAATGGTGAAATGAAGCCAATGGTGAAGAAATCGCTTTAATATCATTTGTCATTTGTTGAATATCAATAATTTCAATTTCCAAAATACTGTTAAAAATATTCAAAGTCAAGCACGTAGAGGCTCTAGATGGGTCCGAAAATTGGTTGAAAATCAAAATATACTTTTAGATACTATTTTGTAGACAAACGTCTCGAGAGCTTTCCAACGATATATTATAATTGAAAATCCAACGGTCGGATCAAAAGTTATGATCATGAGAAATTGTACTACCAAAATTAATAAAATTTTGAAATATCTTCTTGAGGAGGTTACACTTTTTAGAATATGTTGGGGGCGGTTACGCATTCCAGGTAAAAGAGGCAGATGGGGGTTACAGAGCACATAGAGAGCAAAGTAGATTGTGGCTTCGATTTGCAGATTGTGTAATCGAAAGGTCCATATAGTGGTAGTCTATAATTTTTTGAATGTTGTAATTTCATTTTTATGGAGATAATAGAATGCTGGTGATTCCTTCTTGCATTTTGATTGTTTATTCTCTATTATTGTTGTGGGTTTGGGATTGTAAGTGGAGTACCCTTCATCATAGTTACAACTCATTGAGAATACCTTGTTGGGTCATTAATATTCTCAATTTGAAAATTAGAGACAAAGCCAAGTTGGGTAGTAAGTTTGCCAAGATACTAATTGACAACAATGTAAACCAAATATCCACATTCCTTGTTACAATCTCGTTTTTGGAATTAGTGATTGCATGTTTAACTCATGATTTTAAGACAAGAGATATCAAAACTTTTGAGGGTCAAGTTGTTTCCAATTGACATATCTCATTCGTTTGATATATCCCTAAGCTTGCGATTACTAGATGAAACTTAAATATTTGATTTAGAGGTTCATACGACATAATGAAATAATAACCTAAAGGGATGTTAGCATGATTCAACGAACAAGTGGTTAACAAAGATGAGGAGATCAAAATGACTACCCAAAGCCTTGGATGGAATTAGCTCATATTGGAGCTCATATTAATGAATTACTCTTTTGAATAGAGTAATGAGGTAGCTTCAAGCGTGAACACTAAAAAATGAATGTTTTATATTTTCAATGATCATTTGTGGGGCAAAGAGTTATATTGATTGAGATTTAACAATAATATTCACAAATATTTGGTTAATCTCTCTTGAATAATTTCTTTTCATATGATGTCCTATTTAGTCTGTATGAGATTTCAAGCAAAAGCTTTCCTATGGCTAGACAAGATATTGGAAGAGCACTCGTTTTTCAGGGAATATCCACAATTGGAGTACGAGGAAGGCACAAAGCACTTCAAAAGGATCAATGAAGTTTTTTTGATGTTGATGGGGAGAGATTTGAGGAATAAGAACCATGTCACATCTTGGAGTAGATTAGGATGATTATATTAGAATGGGTTGATTGGTTTTGATGGTGAGAGATTTGAGGAATAAGAACCATTTTACATATTGGAGTAGATTAGGATGATCATATTAGAATGGGTTGATTGGTTTATTCAAATTTTGACTGACTTATATAAAGATTTATAATTTTGACTCATACCCATATAAGTTGTTCAAGTGTTCAAGTAATGAAGTGATATTGATGGAGTGTTGGATGTAGCTAGCAATGTCTCATTGTAATTGAAAGAGCAAGCCCAAGACAAGAGAAAGGATTTTTTTTACAAATTGGTCCATACAAGTAGTGTTAATGCCCAAGATGCTCAAAGTATGGAAGTAAAAATTTCTAATTTTAATCCAGAGTTTCACTTGAAAAGCAAAGGTTATGCTTCAAAAGGAATTATGGTAGAGAAATTGGGATCAAAATATGCTCATGTGCTTGACATAGGGGAATTTTGGGCAAATTGTGCTACTCATTTAGAACAGTTGAGATCCTTCACGTCAGTTCTTGTACCTCAAGATTAAATAGATTTGGGAGAATACATTTTGTTTCCTTGCTTTGTCCAAGCAAAGTTGGACTTGAATTTTTTGTCACCAAGCAATTGAGTCACTATAGATGACATTTCTAAAGATTGGATGAACAAAGTAGTGATGCATAGAATAAGGGATTCTTAGAAAGGAAACTTATAGAGCATGTTGTGGTAACATTGAAAGATAAGTCTAAACTTTAAAATTAGAATACGAGTGTTCTTGAGAAGATGACAACCTTAGTACTCAATTTCCAATAATTATTGGTGAGCATACGACTAGGGGCAATGGTGGTGATAAATAAGAGACAAGGAATAAGTTAAAAGCTTCTTGTGGAACAAATGCAAATTTGAAATTTAGCAAGTTGAAACTAGTAATGAAGAAGAGAGTTAAGTCACCTCCACATATTTAGTTGAAAGTTGTTTCCTTTCCTTTTGCACCTCCACACCAAGTTTTTCAATCTTCTCCAATCCCCATCTCTTTTGTATATTCCAACCTATAAAAGAGTTATCTCCCATGGACAATCTTTTTGAAAGACTAGTTGAAAGTGTTCTAGAGTGGGTACAAGCATCTTTGTCAAGAAAAAGGAGAATGGTGACTATGAATTCTCTCAATTTGGGTGTCATTTTTGTTATGATTTAGACAAAAGAAATCAAGAGAGTAAAGAAACATACTAGGTTTAGAAAACATGATTTGGGTTGCATCATTGTAAAGACAATTGTTCTACCAATTGACAAGAAAATTTAGGAGATATAGGTTTCAAACTTCTAGATCACTCAAATCAATTTGACATCCATAAATAAACAATGATATATGGATATGTTGCAATTTGCAACGAATAATGCTAAGGAGATAATAAAAAAGGACGAAGAAGAGAAGGTAACCTTGAAGGTTGAGAACAAGGAATAGAAGGCCTATATTGCACTTTTGGCCAATCCTTTGGCTAAATCTAGCATACCATTAGAATTGAGGAAGGGAATAAAGGAGATAGTTGGATAAACTAGTCTCATGTGGCAAAGAAACTCAACAACGGATTGCATAGTTTCATGATAGAGGTTTTAAGCTTATTGACAAGTTGTTCAGTTTTCTTAAGGAAATCAAAGGAGCATTGTGTTAGGAGGTGGACATGTAGCATGTAATGATAATGGTCATTTGTTCTTTCAAAAATGCGATTACTTAGTTGAAGCATGCTAATTTCTTTGGTGTGGATGAATCGAAGAGATTGGGAGCCATTTTTTATCACAATGATTATCTTGTCCTAGAATAGTTGGCAAACTTTTAGTTAATTTTGAAGATCAAGGCTCTTGATTTGAGAATTATAAAAAAATATCAACAATTTGAAATTTGTGGGGTTGGGGATTATTGCCTTCGTTACATCTATTTATTGTGTATTCATAGATGATAACTTGGAGGTGGTTGAAGCTTGTTTTGATTTTCTAGTTCATGTAATTTTGGGAGGTTTTTTTGGTGAAGACAACATGGAATAATTGATGGAGATTCCAATAAAGTTGTCACAAGAGAATGAAATTTCATATAACAAGTTGTTGGGTGAGGGAAGCAAGTTTTGCTAATCGCCAATTTAACAAGGAAAAAATCATCTCCATATCTCTAGCTACCATTACTTGGAAATTTGTGGAAAAAGTTAGATTGGCTATTGTGAAGGTCAACACACTTGCACCAACCTCACTAGATTTGTCATGTTCCATTTTTTTCAAATGCAAATAATTTTTCATATTATCTATTTTTTGTTAAGTCCATTTTGAGAAAAACCTATTTAGGTTGCTCTTTTTCCTCCTTTGTTTAGATTATTTTTTCTCTAAAGTATCTTTCTTTCAAAATTTTTATCTAGCTTTTAAGGGTTACTTTAAAACATTAATTTTGGAGACAATTAATTATTTTTTAAAATCTTGATTCTCTATAAGCTATAAATAAGTGCCTTTGGCACACTATATTCTTAATGATAGAAGAAGTTAAGCTTACATTACAAATTTCTTATTTAAACATTCAATTTGAGTCCTATGTGTGTAATGTAGTGGAATAACACCAAAGAACAATGTTGAGCTTTCTATCAATATTGTGATTGGTTTTAGTAGTAGCTTTGTGTCTCGAAGTGATTCACTTTCTTGAAATCTTTTATTGTGGATTTGTGTTAAAAGTAGTTTGTTTACCCATTCTTATTTATGTGGATTTGTTGGTCTCTATTTTTAGCTAGTTAGAAAACATTAATTATTTTAGTTTTCATAAAATTCTAAGTGGAGGGTCCTTGAGATAAATAATTAATCTTTAACTCTAGGCTTTGAACAATATACATAGTTGTGCACACTTTACAATATTCTCTCAAGGGGTTTGCATAAAGAAAATAACTAAAATGAACAAAATCCTTATGTTTTTTTTTTGTAATGTCAAGAACGAGTGGAAGATATAAAAAATTCTTTTCACATAGTGTTTTTTATATTTCAAAACTTGCAACCAAATGAAACAATTAAATTGGAAACAACATATACTTCCTCATTGGCTAAAATCAAAGACTAACAAGCTTGTATACAAAAATTCAAACAAATGAGCTATTGCTAACACAAACATATCAGGATTTCGTAAATCAAACAACTAAGGTGAATGCAAAGCTACAATTGAGATGAATCATAACGTTAGTATAAACCCTATACTAACCTTCAATATTTATTCAATCAACAAAATTCAACTCATTTAAACACACATGCAACTTAATGAAACTCATTTTTAACACTTGAATGACAATCTATGTTGCATAAACACAACTTCAACAATCATTAAGAGTTTAAATGCTCAAAACATTTATTTATAAGCTACAAATAATAATTGATTTTACGGATTAAAATTGATATTATTGATCCAAAAAATTGTTATTACAACCCTTATTAACTATAGTAAAAATAAAAAATAAAGGACTTTAAAATAAACTAAACTAATCAAATAATAAAACAATTTCAAACTAAAGTGACCCAAAATAGGCCTTCTATTGTTTGTCTAGAAATAGAACCACCTAAAATAGACATGGTTAAAAACAATATTTTGGCACATAAAAATCCTTCAAGATTTTGAAGACACTATTTGCCTTGCAACTTAGATTTTCTAGAGAGTATAAATGACCCTTGAGATTACAAAGACACCAATTGTCCAACTACTCATTATATTTATTAAATAATTTCAAAATCCAAACTGCCATGAGACCTAAGCTATCCAAACTTGATGACTCATAAACATGGTTAAAAATAATATTTTGACACATAAAAATCCTTTAACATTTTGAAGACACTATTTGCCTTGCAACTTAGATGTATTGAAGAGTATAAATGAGCTTTGAGATTATGAAGACACCACATGCCCAACTACTTGTTAGATTTATTGAGTAATTCCAAAATCAAACTACCATGAGGCTCCACCTTTCCAATCTTGATGACCTATGCTTGATTCTACTCTCCTTTTTGAAAGCAACAATAACTTAATTCTTAATCATAGATACTGCATCAATGAGAAATAATCTTTATGAGATAGATGACCTAGTTGATTTACCTAAAACACTATAATATGATCATAAACCTATTAAACACTATTATACATGTGTATGGTTGAAAGATTGTTATTGATACTTGAATATCTACAACAAACAAGGCCAATTATGTTTAACCAAATGATGTTTTCTTGTTATTGTTTGTGAATGACAAGCTATAACCTTCTTTCACAACCTTCAAAAACCTAGTATAGACATTTGGAAACACTTATTGTAGCTAGTTTGTAAGATGAACCAATGTTCAGGTTCGATGCCTTGCCATTCCATTGTTTATTTTGCACACATTGATGGACCCTCTATGGAGGAATTTTTGTCCGCTTATCCTTGTTTTGTAGACTTAGATGATAATATTTTATGGACTATTGTACAAAGATGGAAAAAGGGTCTTCTCAAATATATATCGCAATCTCATACTAGATTGAAGAGTGTGAGATCAAACAAGTTTTAGTTTTGCATTGTTTAATTTAGGCCCCGGGGTCCCATGTTTTTCTTTGATTGTTATTATATGTGACAACTAGACTGCAGTTGTATATTACTTTGATTGCCTTTGTTAGACTGTTTGATTTGAACCATATCTCATAATACTTGCTCTATCTACCTTTTGATTGTTATATTATAAAAAAAAAATTCAACCCTTTTAGTCCCACTTTCATCAATTTAAAAAACTAACCTATAAACTAGTGAAACCCTTGGACTTGCAAATAAAGATTTGTCATTAGTTTATAAAACTGTTATTGCCCCTTGGAAATCCTAGAATTAAATTGACAAACCTATCAGACATAACTGCAACCAATTTGCTCATACTCGCACAATTTGTTGCTCTCTGTTGCCCCAAAACATTCTAGTCATGCGACTTCTACCTCATCGCCATCCATTTCTCCCTTGCCACATCGTTTACTTCCTTCTACCTATGTCTTACTATTTTGTCCATCTGGCTACTGATTTTTCATTTGTTATATAATTTTGTGGCCTTTGCCATCTCGAATGTTTTGTTTGCTCCCGACATTTAAGCAATGCCTAGGTATGTGGATTGCTGGTTTTTATAGTGTGATTTTTATGTGCTCGTCATCATTACTATTGATAGTCACATTATCTTTTTGTATTTGCTACTAAAACACTTTCTTGTTACCCATGTTTTTGATTAAGGAAAAAACAGGTTTTGAAGGGACCCGAAACCCTTTACAAACAAAAGCAAAGCTGCAAAAAGGACAGCCTGTAGCAAGCCAAAGACCAGCCCCCAAACAAGACCCGTCAAGATTTACATTTAGAACTACTCTTGTGGGAACGAAGAGTCATGTCAAAAGAAGGCCTAGAGAATTTTGCTTTCTTCCCATAACAGTAATCCAACCTTCTTCCACTTGCGCTGCCTTATCATGCCAAGCCAACACACAATTTTTGTGAAGATGAATGCCTGCAGCCGCTGTCTCAGAGATTTCATCATTATACCTTCGTGCAGGCAAAGACTTATCAGAAAAGCCATCAGAAATGATAGCCAGAGTGCTATCACCAAAAATGGCAGTCAGAGACCCATTCTCACGCTCTTTAGGGGTATCAACACGATTAACTTGTTCAGCTTCAACAACCCCACCATTTGAGACATCCGAAGGAGATGCCCCAAGACCTTGTGATTCCGACACAACCACCTCAAAAAAACTCCTATTATGTTTAGATTTCTTCTCTATTGTATAATGATGTAGAGAGGCACCTTTCCACCATGTAGTTGTCATTGCCTTTTTCTCAAATCCGCATTGTGTAGCAACATGACCTGTTTTAAAACATCTTGTTACCCATGTTGATGTTGCTTGCTGTCACCTGATTCCTAAAGATGTGATTTCGATGTGCTTGCCACACAAATGATATTTCCAGAACCTTTTCATCTTCAAAAGGCCTTATCATCATTTGGGATGGCTTAAATGTTACTTTTTCTATGTCCAACATGTACCATTGGCAATGAACAAAATACCATGATGGAAAACAAGTACACTTGCGGATAGAGAAGACAACATTTAGAAACGAGAGTACAGGGATATTTTTGCTTTTACAACTAAAATTTTGACATTTCTTAGCTTAACTTGAGGAAAATGTGGTCCAAACAGTGAGTTTTCTAAGGTGTGATGATTGGATTTGTTTGGGGACCATAGGACATACATAGGTCATAAGAGAAGCTCAAATCTCCGGCTTAAAGCATCACTGTCTGTCCATTGGACAATAGAATCAAAGACTATTTTTAATACCAAAATATATTACAATTAATCTAAACAAAAATATGACAAACAATTACATAATAGAGAAGGGAAAATATAAAATGACAAGATGAACATAAAATAAAAAATCTCAATTGGTTAGATAACTATTTATGTATTGAGAGAAGTAGCAACCTCTTTGTTTGAATGGGGAGCCCAATTGTGGTAGCTCACATCCTTGAAGTCTTTGCAAAATATCTATTGAGATCTATAACTTAGGAAGACAAGAGTGATCATGTAGGGAAAATTCAAGCGCAAACTTATAAATGTAATATAATTCAAGATATTCATCTTTCTTGTTGAAATTGATCTTCATCTATGGACAATACTTTGGTTCTTTTTGAAGGTATCTCACAAAATCCTTAGTTGAAACACATCTTTGGTAATGATGACTACCTAAGACTTTATTCTTTTATATTGTTCCTTAAATGAAAAATTATCCTTTGGAAGTGATTGGTGTTGTCAAAGAAAAATCTCAATCTGTTGTATTTGACCATTCAATGATTATTGTGTAAACAACAATTATTTAGTTTCATCATCTTTGTTATTAAAACCATAATCTTGGTTTGACATACCCTCAAGGTTTGTATCTTGAAGCTTTGGACCATCATCAAAATGAACATGGTGAAGAAAAATATCAATCTTTGGCAACCAACTGTGCAAATATTCCTCAATTGATCATTTTAGGCCTTGAATGAATTGCACTTCTTTAGGCTCATCATGAAAAAGTTCTTCAAAGAATATATCAAACAAAGGAAATAAACAATTGGATTTGTCATCTTTTATTGTGCAGAGGCTCTGCTATCCTCTAACACAAGAGTCAAAGTGGGAACATGAACCTTTGAGAGCATTTCTTCTTTTGTTATATCCATTTCTGTAAGACGCCCATTCAACAATGATGCATGTTTAACTCTTAGCTCTTTGTTGATATACGTGAAAGTTATTGAGGATGTGGATGAAGAGGATTCAAACTCCAAAAGGAATTAATTGGCATCCATTGAACACCTTGCAATGTCCCCTTTCAATTAAATTCAAGATAGTGGAGTATTTGGCTCATTCCCTTTATTTTCGATGGGCTAAGGTACAAAAAAAGGAAATAGTTAATTAATATTTAATTATGAACCATGAAATTTAATATCTAGTAATCAAATATTAAATATTAAAAATTATTATTTTATCTTCCAAATGGGGTGTGGGATTATTCTAGGGGCATTTTATAACTCCCAAGAATCAAATTTATTCATGGTGGTTATGGAAAAATACATGAATACTTGGTGGAGCAAGATTCA
Organism: Sequoia sempervirens; assembly: GCA_007258455.2. Lineage (NCBI taxonomy): Eukaryota > Viridiplantae > Streptophyta > Pinopsida > Cupressales > Cupressaceae > Sequoia > Sequoia sempervirens. The sequence continues at coordinate 919,489,029 of VDFB02281492.1, forward strand.
AAGCTATTTTTAGTTGGCATGAATGGGGGAATTAAGGATAATTGTTATTTTATTGTTTCAAATTCAAATTATGCAAAAAGGGGTGTTGGGAATACATTCATCTATATATTGCAGGTTATTTCTCATTTGGATCATCTAATTTTACCATGCAATTTTTTTATAGAATTTTGTTTGGACACCTATGTTCATAAACAAATCTTTTATGGATGAAAACCCATTGGATATTGGAATTAGAGAATAAAACTCATTTGGTTTGAAGAATGATTTCATTTAGGGATTGCATTGGAGCTTCAAAGATTTGTAGGATAGTTTAATTATTCAGTGTGTTCTTGTAATTATTGTAGGTTGCAAGTGAAGAAATGTGTAGTTTATGTTGCATTTCGGTATTGTGTGCTATTGTAGCACATAATTTTGGTTTTTAATATTTGATTTTACACCAATTTAAATCAGATTTAGATGTTGTGTTCATTAATTTCTAGTTTGAAGTCTTTTAGTGTCGTCAATGTGTGAGTCTTACAGTGTTGTTGTGAGGGATTCTGGAGAGATGGTTTCAGTTTCTTTTTGCTATAGATTTTTCTATAGTAACAACATATTTTATGTGTTAAAATCAGATTTCATCAATAGAAGTATTTCTAGAAATTTCAATACAAACATTGTCAAATTGGGTGCCTGAACAATGAAGAAAATGTTGGATTTTTGTGGGTATTTCAATTTATGTTGGAAAATAACTTCATGAGGGTTTGAGCATCATATTTTTCTATAGAATTTCTATACTTTATTTTATTTTATTAATTTGGGAAATATTCCGTTTGGGACATTTCACACCTATACTTGAGGTGTTGTAGGAAAATGCAAAGATGTGGTATTGAATTCTCCTTACATACTTTTGATTTAATGCTTGATTCTAGAGCTAAAATATCTTTGAGAAAAGTATCCTTTTCTTCATCTAAGTGTGAACTTTTGTTGGTCTTGTCCTATGATTGTTCTTCAAACAATCCTTCAAATGTAGAGAATAATTTATTTGATGTATCTTTATCCTTGGTGCATTTGATGCCTTCTTGCACAATAAAAGAATGGATTATCACTTTGATCTATGGGTATATTTGAAACATTGTCTTCTTGAGAGAACATATAATACACTCACATAGTTCCTTCTATACTTGTCATGAAATGTTATTCTACACTAATCAACAATCCATTTTCATTATAGAATTTGAGCAATGCCTATAAAGAAGATAGAAAATCCAAATCCTCTCCATGATTTTCTAGTGAATAGGAAAAAATGTGCTCTTAAGAATATGACTCAATTAGTGGATCCTTATATAGATTCTCTTCATATTGATATTGGTTTGAGGAATGTAGTCATTAAAACTCAACTATGTATGTATCTCTAGAGAATATATAGCATTGTGGTCAATTGTCTTGTGGATAGAACAACAAATATTCATGTTATTATTATGAGTTGCCTCTAAAGCAAGCATTGTAGATGAACTTGACAACTTGGGTCTGCCATTTCTATTGGAAGGACCAACATTTTTGTACAAATGTCATTGGTATTGCTAAGTTGAAACATAGTGTTGAAATTGTCTCTTCATATTTGTAACAACACTTGTCACACTATAATAAAGAGGATCAAATTTACTTTGAATTATTTGTTTGATTGAATATTTTTTATAAATTTTCCTAGTGGTTATCATGCCATCCTTTAAGTTCATTTCTTGCTCTTGGGCTTCTGCTAGTTCATCAATATGATTATATTTTATCATGAAGGAAATTTCTAAAGGGAGAGCATTAATGAAACAAATTACGAAGATTTTTAGAAAAAGGCTTTGAAGTAGCTTAATTTTATCGACAAGGTGATCGAATTGTGTGACAATTTTTTTCATTGGCTCATTATTATCACTTTTTGCATTTAAAAGTTGCACGAATAGGATGTAACCATCCATAATTGGCTTGAAATGTGATAAGAAATTTCACTCATGATATTCAAACTTGCAATTAAACTTGTGGAAAGATGATGGAATCATTCTACTGTACCTCCCACCAATGTATCAATAGAGATTTTGATGGTAAAATTTGCATGTCCCACTTCTAATACATGTGAATGTTGCAATGCACTCATCAAGGTAGATCGTGTGATTCCATTGTAAAAGTTTGGAAAACCATTCCTCCAACTATGTGGAAAACCATCATGTTTAGCTTTTGTTGAAGGACAAATATTGTCTTCCCATGATAGAGGAAGTAAACATGGACCATTGTTGTTATGACATTGCCACCCATTATTTGAATAAAATCTTTATCTAATTATGAAAATATGTTAATGAGTTCTAGAATAGTTTATAAAGATGAGCATTCACTTACTGGATTGAGTGTTTGAAAGATAAGATCAAGAACACCTACCATCCTTGTACTTTGGTAAAGAAATTATCTAATTGAGTGGAAAAAATTCAAAAATAAGGAACATAATTAACCTTTAGTTGCAAGATTGTAATGACCGTTGCCAATATTGATCGATATTTTTTCGATTTCCCTTCTAGTTTGATAATTCCATTTGTCAAACTAATTTAATTTTTGATCTGGAATGATTTATCTTCAAAATAAAGTAAATAATTCTTTTCAATAGAAAAGCCTCAACAACTCAAACCAATATCAATGTATATATTGCAAATATCATACTATATAATAAGCTGATACAATGCTCCTATTAGGATACTGTTATTCAGTGAACAATTCAGCCAAGTATATATTTATCAATGTCTTGGAAATGTTCGTACAATCATTCATAGTCCTAGCCAAAACTTCTATTATTGGAAATTCTATTTAACTAAGAGAAATACATGCGAAGCTCTTTTGAAAGTCCATTCAACGACTAGAATCAAATACATATAATAATGTTTCTAACCTGGAACCGAACTTCAACCATCCTAGGACAATGAAATCGATATCTTCATATGCTCACTGGTGATGGACTCAGTTGGACTGTAGTGGCTGAGTTAATTTTTCCGGTCACCCATACTAATACTTTCCTCCCAAATATTGTTTACTTGTATGATAAAGGTTCCACGATTTGTCTTTGCTGCTTGGCAGCGCTTGTCCTATCCTCAGAAGAAAATATCGATCTACAATATAGCCGGCCTCCTGAAAATTAACTCTTTACTCTTCAATATTTTGTCTACTTCTACAATAGGGACTCCACTATTTATCTTTTCCAGGAGTGGTGATATGATCATTTATGAAGTATACAACTAAACAGGACCTGACAACTTAAATATTTATGACTTGAAGAAGCTCTAGCCTTCAAAATACATGATAATAGTCTTTCACGCCACCCTCCAGATGATCGATCCACAACCTGTCTTTATGAGAGGCGACTCCCAATAATTCTTATATTCATCATGGATGAGTGATGCTTGACTTCTCCAAATGTTATATTGTCCCTTGCTAATAATAATATTGACTCCTCATTCGATGCTTTTTACTAAGGATGACTTTCTTTGTGTACAATGATCATCCCATATAAAAATCAATTGATAATATGGTGGCAGGATTTTTGTCTTCTTGTGCAGAGATCCTTTGTCTTTATTTTCTCCAATATACAATTATTTCCTTTCAAAATTGAACTCCTCCAAACAGAAAGAGAATCGATATGCCCAGAATGATCCTCCAAAATAGCTGAGACTTCCTCCAACTAAAATAGAACTCCTTAATAATGAAAGTAATCCTCAAGAGATTCTTCAATGCCTCCTTCACAAATCATACTTCTTATCTTCTCCATAATTTGGTTAATGACCATTAAATTTTTCTCAATCGAACTAGCATAAATAATTCCCTCAAGTGCAACAATAAACCAACTGCTGCAACCTTACAAACCCTTCAGTAAATGCAATAATAAACCAGCTATTGCATTGAATCAACTCCTTTTACAGAAGTTCAATAATAAATTAGCTATTGCACGAATTCAAATCTTGCAATGAAGCACTTGTAGAAACCCTAGATTCATTCCTCCACAATCTCCAACTAGGGTTGATCTTTCACAACTGAACCTGGTATCCTAGAGTCTTTAAACCCTCAGACAAGCAAGCATTCAAGCTTCCACCAATCTAGTATGAGAAGTATAATCCAAGACATGTCCAAATTCTAAGCCAACAACTCCTTATAAAGATTTCTCAATGACTTCCAAGAAGCTTCTAGAAATATTATTATTTTATCCCTAAAGTGACTTTATGATTTATTATTTTATTTTAAGTCACTTTAAATTAAATTAATTATAAACAAAGTTACCCTTTTAATTTTAATTTATGGAGATAACTTTATAAACACTTAATTTAATTATTATTTCCTTATTTCTCCTTTTTAGCTTTCAGGAATAAATAAAGGCTAAACGATCTTTGGGGTGGCTATTGAGAAGGGGACATTACATTCCTCCCTTCCTGAAATTGCTTATCCCCAAGCAATTGCAAATTGGGATGCTGTAGAATCTGTTCTCCTTCCCACGTGGCATCCTCTCTTGGAAAACCTCTCCATCTCACCAAATACTTCTTAACCACCCTACTCCCCAGTCTCTTCTCTTGAGTATCAATTAACTCTTTAGGAATTAGGACCAAACATCCCTCCTCATCCAACAGTGGCAACTCCAATGAAGAAGTAACCCACTGTCCAAGTGCCTTCTTGATGCACGAAACATGAAATACACTGTGTCTTACTGCTCTCCGACAACTCCAACTCATAGGTTACCTTCCCAACACACCTGATGATCCTGTAGGGTTCATAAAATTGAGACTTGAGTTTCCCAGCATTGCTCTTCTTCAAAGATGACTGCCTGTAAGGCTGCAACTGAAGGTAGACCAAGTCTCCAATCTCAAATCTATGCTCAACCCTATGCCAATTAGTGTATGTCCTAAGCTGATTATGTGCCACTTGCAAATTATCTTGGAATGCCTGCAAGATGTCTTGGTTATCCTTAATCTAATACTTAGCCTTAGGAGCTCTACACTCCCCAAAATCCAAGTTAGTACCTGTCCCTCTGAATAGCTCCTACCAAAAGGAACTCAGGAACCTACTGTCTCTGTCACCGACTAAGAACCTCGATAGCTCATGCAACCTGATGATCTCTCTGAAAAAAAATCTGCCACCCAAGAACTATGATGATGAACCTTAGGCATCCATACTATCCATAAGTGAACTCCACTTGGATCCCATGAAAAAACTGGAAGTCCTTCAATCTTAAAACCAACTAACTTCCGTTGTGCCACTCTGATAACCCCTAGAATCCAATCAAACCAAATATCAAACTCTTGCTTCTGGAAGCAACCGACTGGAGAGAACAAGGTAAGAGACTTTCCAAGCTTGGAATCATCACTTGAAGTTGAGAATATACCATACCAGAGTTAACCCAAACACCTCTCATTCAACCCATCTCTCTGTGACCTCAAGGACATAATCAAATCCTGTGTATGTGGGCTGAAAGAAAACTGATGAGCACACCTCATTATGCAATCAAGGTGAAACTCCCTTGACTGTACCAATGGGAAACTAGAGTAGTCATGTGTACTCCACCCTACACTACCATCATCATCAGAAGACTCACAACTCACAACATGATGAGTTGGTTTTGCAAAACCATCATCATTACCCCTTGTAACCTTGTCAACAAGAACTCTATCAGAAAGCAACTGCAAGTATCCTGACTTACTTTCAGGAGTAAGAAGAGTACCATCATGAATGCCATCAATCTCTTGGAAAGAGGTTGGAACAACACCAAATTCCAGCGTGCAAGACTTAGAGGAAACCATCTTCTTCTGATAAGAATTCCCAACGTCAATTTCTAAAGTACCAATGTAGAGCCTTGTGCTCAAATCTCCCATGATGCCTAAACCTACAACCAAGATTGATGTGTTTTCATCATTAAAAATTCATTCCACCTAAGTGGTCTCTTGAAGATGTGAAAGATGCCCAACATACCTGTGCATAGAAACATATACCAACCCCTGTCAAGTTGCTGGCATAAATCATAACAACACCATGTAACCTATGAATCAAGTCCATGATGGAGCAAAAGGTATCTTTATTGCCCAAGGGTGATGAGAACTCCTGATCAACCCATCCTCTAACTCCAAAGTGGCAATCCCAACTCCTCCTATCCGTCCCAGAAGCTATTGTCCTCAAAGTGTGTCTTGTCAAAACTCTAATTAGCAAAGTAGGACAACCATCAATCAATGAAGTAGGAGGTAAAACCCATGAGGATGGTGTTGGAATACTGCTTCCAACATGCCTATCTCCAAACCATAGACTAAAATCTGGAAGTTTGAGCATACACCTATCGAGATCAAGAATGTTGCATCCATCACTAACTGACTCCTCACGCCTAATCAACACAAGAGGCACTACACCTATATCTTGAGTGTGAATCCTAGGAGATCTCATGTTGCATTCTTCATCCCATGCCCTAGCTTCCCTAGATGATTGTGTCTCTACTGAACAGGATGAACAACGAGCCAAACTCAACTCTAAGCAGAGCTCATCAACATGTATCTGAAATTCCTGAAGGGATATCTGAGTACTCCTCAAGGAATCGTTGGAAACCTTAAGCTTGTGAGAAAGCCTATCAACTTCATCTTCTTTCCTTCTCAAAGCATCTGAATAGATCTCAATGAGGTTGAGAAGGTGATTACTATCTGAAAGAGGGTGTAAGTAATTTTTCTTCATTGTTCCCAAACCTTCTTTGATTCCTGCAAATTATCATGAGAAGACTCTGCTTCAACTCCCTTTTGTCTTCTCTCCAATTGAACCATCCAAAGCTGATTCTCAATTAGTTTGTGCATTTTATCATGATGATAATGCTACCACAATCTCATCTTCACTCACCTTCAACTGGTTCTCCAAGTTGTGCGGATTTTTTGGTTTACGAACATCCTTTGCTTTTCTTGAGGAAGCATGAGTTTGTTCTGGAAGTGCTTGAGTTACACAACTATTTTCTTCGATGATTTCCATGCACATTTCTTGATCTGGAATTAGGTCAACACTAATTCCACTTTTAAATACATCATCAATTCCCTAATTAGGTGTCAAAACACAAGAGGGCTCAATTTGTTCTTTGATCTCATCTTCCAACTCAACTGATCAACTGGATGATGGCATGCTATCTTCATGTAGAGAAGATGGAACCTGTAGGCCAAATGAGATTAATTCTTTTGCATTCAATTGTTCCTTGAACTTCTCAATTTTCTGCTCAACCAATCTTCTTGTGAGATCATATGCTGCAGTTGAAACATGTTGCTTTTTCCCCCAAATGACTAGCAAATCTGATTGTAACTATTTGCAAACCTCTTCATCTTCATCAAGGATCAAGGAAATGATATTGAACATAATTTTCTTCACACTATCTGAATGAAATTTCTTGATTCCAAAAATGAATTAGTCAAACATCTGGAGAATCAAGTCATTGCACTCGAAATCAATCAAGAGGTAACATATCCTAAACTTCACCATAATCTCCAATATTTTTACTCTCTGACCAAAGGTAGGACTTTTCATATCATGTAACTCCTAAAAAATATCCACCATCATCTAAAGTATTACTTTCATAGTATCATTATCATATGGTGCTTTAGGAGTTGTAATCCTTGCAACTCCACTAATACAAGTGACAATTGCAAGTCTAACCTCCTCATATTGATGTTGCAAAAGTTATGGCTTACCCAAAGAGTGCACCAAAGGAACAATAGTGTTACACAGTGATTGAGAAGGTGAGTGTCCAACCTTACAAAGACAATTTTCTACCTCCAAAATGTTAAGAAGAGTTGCTTTAATTAGCGGTAAGAATGTAACACTCTATCTGATCTACAATTTAAGAAAGGAATCTAATTACCAGCTTTCTGCTGAAAGTAACTAACTTGTTTTCATGCTAGGGTTTCCTTTGCATTTTGAACGAAAAAGAAAAACAAATTTAAATAAATACATAATATTCAATTTCTCAACTAACTTTTAAATTTTCAGTTTTAGCTAAAAGGAAACAACTAACTGATTTCATATAACTGAAATACAAAAGATCAACAACTATCTTTTCTTTGATTTTATAAAGTAAGAGCAATAAATACAACCATGAATTAAACATGATAAGTAATTTTTTCTGAAATTCAAAGAGAGAGAAAGGTTACAAGAAAATACAGTTTGGAAGCTGAAGTACTTGAGCTTGACTCTGTCATCTTGGGAAAAGGAAATATCATCAAGGTATTTTTTTCCCATCTGAAGACCTACTAGTCTCCGTGTTTCTTCAACTGAAGAAACTCATCACTTCACAAGGGTAATCAACAATGATCACAAAATGTAATCATGCCTCTAAGCCTGATGTCAAGGACCTATACCAACTGATTGATCCTTCACTATGAGCAACTCCCAACTAGAAAGATCACTTTGACCAAGGGTATATCTGGTACTTGATAGCTGACAAATGCTTAATCTAGCATCGTACCTTGGCTAAGGATTTTAATATTACTGGCACTCTTGTGGGCCGATATTACTAGCACTGCTGTGCCTTCAGCACTCTCACCCTTGCTCGACATGATAACACTTGGTTCTAAGTTTTATATTTCAAAGTCATGTTTCCAATTCTTTCTTCTTGATTCCAGGTTTAGCAATTTATAATAGGTATTAAAAGAGAGAGAGTTGGTTCATTATCAATTCACATCTTTAAGGGCATTCAATTTACTTTGACTCATTAAGAGGTAAGAAAAAGAATTGCTTTCCATGAAGTTTCTCCTGATCTAATGGTCTTGAATTTAAATTAAGAGACACGGGTTCAACTTGATGAGTCTAGTTTATGACTCAATTTTGATAGAGTTTATTATCCATTTGTTGTAGTTGTCATAGACCTTGATACTTGGATGTTGACATTTTCATGTTATTTCCTCAAAACCATAGACATTGGGTATAAGCTTATTTTTGTAACCTTTAAATGACATTGACATGCTATATGAACTATCTATGTTAATTTTACATGTGGGTTAATGAATGTTACTTTAAGATAGTTATAGATATGCAATTGTTGTGTGTATTTTTTTTCTCATGCATATATAATTAGAACCTACAAAATTGAGGAAGATTTTGCCAGCTGGTCATTTTCCATCAAGGTCAACAAGGTGATCATTCAAAGGTCAATGGAGGGAAGACTCTCAATGGAGGGAGATTCCTAGTTCAAATCGAAGATTGTAACTGCCTTGTAAATGGTCATAATAGTTTGTTGAGCGAATATAGGAGCTATTGTTATGTTAGATTTGCATTAAGGAAAACCGGCTTGACTAGATTCCACACATGCATAACCTCCTTTCCACTTTCTATGCTTTCCCTAAAGTGGCGTCCTCCTAATCTATTGGAGTTGACTGCTTGCTAGTTAGTTACTAGTTTTTCCCCCTATAAATAAGACTCAAATGATCCTTCTCAGAAGGTTGATTAATCTAATGTGGTACTCGCATTCTTAGTTTTTCAGTAATACAATTATGCTGCTCTATTGTAGTCATGCTTTCCAATAATAAAATGAAGATATAAGTTCGTTGCATCTGAGTTTACATTTGTCTTAAGGGATACTCATCCAAGGGGCCCCACTTGGTGAGAATTCTATCCTTTAGCTTAGTTATTACTTTTATGTGCAAATAGTTACAAATCTAGCAACTTTATGTTCTTGCAGCCACTAGAATTCCATTATGTGACTGTTCCTACAGCCAAAGCAGACAGAGTAGTTTCTTGTCTGTTTGCTCAGATTTTCATTCCTGTCATGCACTTCGGCTTAGTATAGTTGTTGGTTGATGTTCAACACTTATGTTACTTCTTTCTAAGCAATTTACTTTCAGCATTATGTCTTTCTTAGCTATAGAATGAATATGGCTACTATGGATTCATAGTGCACATACTGTGCTGACCCATTTCAAGTCTACGTCCCTAGGTTGACAAGTTAAATGCACCTTCATGATGATTAAGATAGCTATTCAGATTAGATGTACAATCTTTGAATTACAACTTTAAGGGCTTAGTTGTTAAATCATTGTAGGAGGCCAACACAACTTAGAAAACCCATAATAGAGTGGAAGGAAATCTACAGCTAAAACATTAGCTATCACGACTACAGAGGATTAGTTGCAGACTTAGACCTAATTCAAGTTCATATTTGAGATCCTAAAAGTGGCTTGATAGCATGGACAATATTTACACATAATCAACAAGAAAAACCTATTATCGAGCTTGTATAGGAATTAAGCAAGATCCGATTCTTGAGATTCAATATAACTAAAAATACACCAAATCTACTTCTCTACAGATGACTGAATAAGAAAACTAAACTCATCGATAAATAACATTTTCAGAAAGTGATTCACAGGACTTGCCTGACAATTCAACTGAAGCTTGACTATTTCCTTAGAAACTTTCCTCCCTCAAATGCTATTTACTTCAATGTATAGAGCAGTCCCTCTGTCAAGAGGAGACAAAACTAATGTTCTTCAATCAGAATGAGAATTACAAAAGGAATGCCCAACCCTAATCCTTCTTGAAACTGAAGGTATCAATCGCACAGTCCAGGCTCTTCCACAAATTTCACAATGCTAGATTAACAACCAGAATCCACCTGAAGCGAGCGTCGATGGGTAGAATGGAGGACACAAAGTGAAAAAAATAGATAAGCAACAGGTTAATGGCAGAACTTGGTTGAGGATCTATCAAGAGGAAGGCTATCTAGAAGAAGTGTATTCCTAAAAGAGAATTAAGAGAGTGAACTAATAGAGATTTTTGATATTGGCAGAGACCATCAAACTAAAATTACAGTTCGATGGATATTGGAAAAGAGACCCCTGAGATGCGAGTGATGATAGAAAGAAAATTGCTAAGCCCAAAAAGAATGCGATTCCAAAATAATGGAGAGGAAAACAAAAGAGAGAAAGAACACCCAATAAAGAAAGCTCTTCAAATGCCGAGACTCCTTGCCTTCCCTCCATGAGTGACTCCAACATACTCTTCTTGAACGTTTACGAAGGAGAAAGATAGCATGGTTGCGGAGGTTTCCACCTTCCTTCCACACCGAGGCCAAACATAAACTTTTCAATAATTAAAATTATAATATCGTTCGTTGGTTAAGGAGATTGCATTTTAAGTTTAAACTTAAATATTTTAGGATAATACCTCCCAAGGTGTGCTCAAACGAAATATATGTCACCAAGAGATATATGATTAAGCTCAATTTAAATTGAATTATTTTTTCAAAAGATTAATTAAATGAGATACTTGACCAAGGTTACGATTTCTAATTTAGCTATCTTACACCACTCATGGCATGATGACAATTTTGATCCTCTGTTAACTACGTCCTCTCCTAGATGATATTTCCTTTTCCCTCAAGCATTGACAATCCTGCATCCACTTTGCAAAAAGGAAAATAGGGTTAGGTTGTTCTCAATACACATATCTATATATAATGAACAAACTCATCCTCACATTCATTTTCAAATATATAAGAAAATCATTCACCTTGGCTGTTACAACATATAATTTAAAAAATATTTTCCCAATTTCACATTCTCATGAAAAGCAGTTAATCATAACTAACATATCAACCATAATTTCATTACCATATTCATGTTCAAGATAGAGGGGATGTAACATACTGCTCTGCTTAGGAATCATCATCCCCAATGATTATTTATTAATAAATTCAAGTCTAAATTCATAATTATATATATAGAGTTTTAATAGTTCTTAAACAAATAAGGAAACTTCTGGAGGATTTCATCATAATCCTCTCAAGTGGAATTTTCTTTTGGGTACTGGTTCCATTGGACCTTGCATTGTACCATCTCATGGTTACATAAGCATAGCTTATGTACCTCGTGCACTTTGAGTGGCTCTATTGTGATCACCCCAGGGTCCTGCACCTGCAAGGAATTCCAGTCAATCATATGATCAAAGTCTACATAATACTTCTTAAGATAGGAGACATGAAACACATTGTGCAATTTGGCGAGAGCCAGAGGTAGAGCAATTATGTATGCTACTGGATTGATAACTTCCAAAACTTCAAAGGTCCTACGTATCTTGGGGCCAGTTTAGAAGTTTCCCAAATTTAATAGAGCTTTTCTATGGTTTTACTCATAAGAGAACTTTTTTTTTTCCACCACAAATTGTCGGGGTGTTTGTTTCACATTAGTGTAGCTCTTATGTCAATCATTTGCTTCCTTCAACCTCCGTCTGATTAACTTTACCTATTCTTCCATTTCCTAAAGCATTTCAAGATCTAGAATGTTTTTGTCCTCTGTCCTATTCCAACTGATGGGTGTTCTGCATTTCCTGCCATACATTGCTTCAAAAGGTTCTATTTTAATAGTTGATTGATACGAGTTGTTATAAGAAAATTCTACGAAGGTAAGTATTCTTCCCACCTATATTGCTAATCCATACAATACATTCTAAGTAGGTCTTCTAAAATTTGGTTTACCCTTTCCGTTTGACCATCTGTTTTGGGATGATAAGCCGTACTAATACTTAACTGAGTCCCCAAAGCAGAAAATAGAGTATGCCAAAACCTAGATGTCATCCTAGCATCTCTATCAAATATGATCTTTTCTAGTATTCCATGGAGATGAAAAATTTCTTGTACAAACTTTCATGCAATAACAGATGCCCATCTATCAAGTTTACCAGTATAAAATGTGCCACTTTAGTGAGTTTATCCACTTCTACCAAAATAGCATTATGCCTGTTCCTTGACATAATAAGCCCTGTACAAAATCCATACCAATGATTGCCATTTCCAATCTGGTACACTGCGGGGTTATAGTAGCCCTGTCGGGTGCTGATGCTCTACTTTGACCTTCTGACATTTGAAACATCCTGCAACAAACCTGGCTACATCCTTTTTCATCCCCTTCCAAAAAAATATAACCCTTTAATGTCGGCTAACATCTTGGTTACCCCTGGATGACTTGAGTAAGGTGCGGTGTGCACTTCTTTCTATATCATTTTCCTTAACTCTGATGAATTTGGAGTATACATCCTGCCCTTGAATCTCAAAAGTCCACCTGCTTCAATCTGAAAACCCTCATATTTAGGTTCTTGTGGATTTTTCCAAAGAGCTTCACGAACTTGCAAGTAGAAGTCATCCTCATTTAATTTCTATAGTACATGAGTTCTAAAATCTATGTTGATTGACACCATGGAACTTGGTTGAGGATCTATCAAGAGGAAGGCTGTCTGGAATAAGTGTATTCCCCAAAGAAGATTAAGAGAGTGAAATAATAGAGATTTCTGATACTATCAGAGACCATCAAAATAAAATTACAGTTTTATTCCCAAAAGAAAATTAAGAGAGGGAACTAATAGAGATTTTTGATACTGGCAGAGACCATCAAAATAAAATTGCAGTTTGATAGATATTGGAAAATAGACCCCTGAGATGCGAGTGATGATAGAAAGAAAATTGGTAAGCCCATAAAGAATGCGATTCTAGAATAATGGAGAGGAAAATGAAAGAGAGAAAGAACGCCCAATAAAGAAAACTCTTCAAATGCTGAGACTCCTCGCCTTCCCTTCATGAGCGACTCCAACATACTCTTCTTGAATGTTTACGAAGGAGAAAGATAGCATGGTGGTGGAAGTTTCCACCTTCCTTCCACATCGACACCAAACATAAACTTTTCAATTATTAAAATTATAATATCGTTCGTCAGTTAAGGAGATTGCCATTTTAATTTTAAACTTAAATATTTTAGGATAATACCTCCCAAGGTGTGCTCAAACGAAATATATGCCACCAAGAGATATATGATTAAGCTCAATTTAAATTGACTTGTTTTGCCAACAAATTAATTAAATAAGATACTCGACCAAGGTTACGATTTCCAGTTTAGCTATCTTACACCACTCATGGCATGATGACAATTTTGATCCTTTGTTAACTATGTCCTCTCCTAGATTATATTTCCTTTTCCCTCGGGCATTGATGATCCTGCATCCACTTGGAAAAAAAGAAAATAGGGTTAGACTGTTCTCAATACACATATCTATATATAAGGAGCAAACCCATCTTCACATTCATTTTCAAATATATAAGAAAATCATCCACCTTTGCCGTTACAACATATAATTGAAAAATTATTTTCCCAATTTCACACTCATGAAAAGCAATTAATCATAACTAACATATCAACCATAATTTCATTACCATATTCATGTTCAAGATAAAGGGGATGTAACAAATAATTTCAGCTTCTCACCAACAAACTTCAATCTCTCATGAAAAGCCTTGATGGCCTCCTGTTCTTTGTTCCATAATTCCATTCTTTTTCCGATAGAAATATGATTTTGCTTTATTGATTCCAACAAAGCTTCCATTGGAACACTAGAAGTAGTCATGAAGCCCAATTGAAATTTCTGATTTGTAGTTTATTAGCTGAACCAACGACCAATTACCCAACAGACTGACACGATAATTGGGCTCTGATACCACTGTAATTTCCCTTGCCAAGATTGATTGATTATTTTTTGGTTTCCCTTCTAGTTTGACAATTCCATTTGTCAAACTAATTTAATTGTTGATCTAGGATGATTTATCTTCATAATAAAATAGATAATTATTTGCAATAGAAAAGCCTCAACAACTTAATTAATATCAATGTATATATTGCAAAAACCTCATACCACATAATAAGTTGATACAATGCTCCTATTGGGATACTATTATTCAGTGAACAATACAACCAAGAATATATTTATCACTGTCTTGGAAATGATCGTACAATCATTCATAGTCCTAGCCAAAAATACTATTACTGGAAGTACTATTTAACTCAGAGAAATACATGCAAAGCTCTTTTCAAAGTCCATTCGATGACTAGAATCAAATACATATAATAATGTTTCTAACTTGAAACCGAACTTCAACCGTCCAGGGACAATGAAATCGATATTTCATATGCTGCGCTGGTGATGGACTCAGTTGGACTATAGCGGCTGAGTTAATTTTTCCGGTCACCGATACTAATACTTTCCTCCCAAATACTGTTTACTTCTATGATAAAGGTTCCATGATTTATCTTTGTTGCTTGGCAGTGCTTGTCTTATCCTCAGAAGAAAATATCGATTTACAATAGAGCCAACCTCCTGAAAATGAATTCTTTACTCTTCAATATTTTGTCTGCTTCTATGATAGGGACCCCACTCTTTGTCTTTTTCGGGAGTGGCGATGTGATCATATATGAAGCATACAACTAAATAGGACCTGACAACTTAAATATTTATGATTTGAAGCAGCTCCGACCTTCAAAATACATGATAGCAGTATTTCACGTCACCCTCTAGATGATCAATCCACAACTTGCCTTTATGAGAGGTGACTCCCAATAATTCTTATATGCATCGCGGCTGAGTGATGCTCTACTTCTCCAAATGTTATATTGTCCCTTGCTAATAATAATATTGAATCCTCCTTCGATGCTTTTTACTAAGGACAACTTTCTTTGTGTACAACGATCATCCCATATAAAAATTGATTGATAATATGACCTGGCAGGATTTTTGTCTTCTTGTGCAGAGATCTTTTGTCTTTATTTTCTCCAATATACAATTATTTCCTATCAAAATTGAACTCCAAACAAAAAGAGAATCGATATGCCCAAAATGATCCTCCAAAACAGCTGAGACTTCCTCCAACTAAAATAAAACTCCTTAAGAGTGAAAGTAATCCTCAAGAAATTCTTTAATGCCTCCTTCACAAATCGTACTTCTTATCTTCTCAAAAATTTGGTCATTGACCATTAAATTTTACTCAATCGAACCGGTAGAAATAACTCCCTCAAGTGCAACAATAAACCAACTGTTGCAACCTTACAAACCCTTCAATAAATGCAATAATAAACCAACTATTGCATTGAATCAACTCCTTTTACAAAAGTGCAATAATACATCAACTATTACACCAATTCAAATTTTTCAATGAAGCACCTGTAGAAACCCTGGATGGATTCCTCCACAATCTCTAGCTAGGGTTGATCTTTCACAACCAAAACTAGTATCCTAGAGTCTTCAAACCCTCGAACAAGCAAGCATTCAAGCTTCCACCAATCTGGTATGAGAAGTATAATCCAAGACATGCCCAAATGCTAAGCCAACAACTCCTTATAAAGATTTCTCAATGACTTCCAAGAAGCTTCTAGAAATATTATTATTTTATCCCTAAAGTGACTTTATGATTTATTATTTTATTCTAAGTCACTTTTAATTAAATTAATTATAAATAAAGTTACCCTTTTAATTTTAATTTATGGAGATAACTTTATAAACAATTAATTTAATTATTATTCCCTTATTTCTCCTTTTTAGCCTTCAGGAATAAATAAAAGCTAAACGATCTCTGGGGTGGCTATTGAGAAGGGGACATTACAAAGATAGACTCTTAGTAACATGAGACCCATGGAGGGCACCCAAAATTGTTGACATTTTAATTTATCTCTTATGAGACTACAAAATGAAACATTATGTAAGAATAAACCTACCTTCAAATTCTAGGGGAAGCTCTCTTAGATTTAAACTCTAAGATATGGACAAAATAAATAACTATATACATTTTACAATACTCTTGTGAAAGGGTTTGGAAAAATAAATAATTAAAATAATTTGTCTCTATATTTTTTGTCTTGAGAATGAGCATAAGACTTGAAAGGTTGTTTTCTTACAAACAAAGTTTTTAAAATTTGAAAACTTTCAACCAAATGAAACAATTATGTTGGTGTAATTTATCATTGCACATATTATACTAAGATTACTTAGCTAGGATAGGGTAGTGAATTCATATATTCTTTTTCTTTTATGAGATTTCACTTTTTACTTATCCTCTTTGATTTGAAAAGTTAGAGGTCATCTCCCGAGCTTTTGGATTTTATCCTCTTTCTCATCCTTATCATATTTAGAAATTATGAGGCTTTATATTGTAGCTATTTCCTTCCATTTACATATTTAATGGAATCCAAATATTAGAATGTTGATATATTGTCTTTCTTCTTTGCATTAACTTTTGTCATTATCGGTCTTGTTTTTTTCCTAAGTTGATTTATATTGCATCTTTATAAAATCTAACATGACATTAGAGCAAGGAAGTTTAGGTGACAATTTTAAAATATGAGATAGTCTTTGGCTTTTTTCCCTAGGTTTATAGTATTGCAAATAGTGTGTATTTATCACCTGATGTGCAAGGCTTCAAAGGAAGAAATAGATTATTTTCTTGTGATTAGAGGGTTAAATTAATTAGGGTTGACTCTCATTTTCATGTAAATATGTTTGATCAATAATTTTATGGGTTGCACACATTTTGGAATAAAACAATCCTCACTATTTTGTTTACAGTGGCCAAAAACCTATAAATAGATTGTCAAAATGACAAAATTTGAGCACATCATCTCGAGCAATGAATAAATTGGTTGTATTGCATGGAATCCATTCAACTTTGCACAATGTTGACATTAGCATTGTACTTGTAGAGTCACTATTGCCATTAGTTATGCCACTTGTTTGCTCCCACAAATCCACTTGTGTATTGCAATCACCAATTGTATCAATTGTTTGTAGCTCCACCCCACCACTTTTTTTTTTGCATGCATTGTTGGTGATGTGCTAAAAGTTTGTCTGGTTTTACCATTAAAATCCTAGCCTATGTTTTAATGTTTTCCCTATGTTTCCATAGTAATTTGATAGAATTATAAGAATTAGCATGAATTAAATGATATAATATATCTTAAGAAATAACCAATTATTTAATGCTAATATTGATGAATTATGTGGGCCCTGTAGTTGGACTTAGATAGAAAGTGGACGGATGAATATGGGTCAGGTGTTCTGCAACTCAAGCTAGGGCATCTGTGCCCTAGCTCTGTCTGTTCTTTCTTGTGCATGCGAAGGGGGGGGGCATTTGGTGTCTGCAGGGGTAAGGATCGGAGTTGGCTATTCGTTGTGTCTTGTTCTTGGCTAAGTCTCTGTGGTGCGAGTATCTGGTTCAGGCGAGGGTTTGTGCCCTTTTATTTTGCGGAATCCTTTGTTTTGTCTTGCATGGGAAGTCTTCTTCGTTGGTGTTTCCTGTGGGTTTTTCCAGTGGTTAGTGGTGGGTGTTGGGTTGGGGTCTTCGAAACCTATGGTTGGCTTTCTATATCTTGGGGGCTTTACATGCCCGCTGTCTTTGTTGCTTCTCTCTGCTGCGTGGGTGGGGAGGATTGAAGGTGTGGGGTTTGGTGTTGGGCGGTGCTAAGAGGAAGGGTGTGGGGAGGATTTCCCCACCCATTTTTGGGGTTCATGTTCTTTTCTTGGGCATGATGGCCTGCTCAAAGGGTGGGACGTCAGTGAGGAGCCCTCACTTGGAGTTTCGGGCAGCGATAGGCTCAAAGTTTTCAAGTCAAGGGATGAAGACCTTCGATAACAATTTGTTTGCTCAGAATACTGGAATTGTTGATTTGGGGTTATCTAATGGCTCACGGATCACAAAGATTAACGATTGTCTCGAGAGGTGCAAGGAGAGGCCAAAACTGGTTGTTCCGTCTGAAATGATTGTTGAAGATGTTGAGTATTATTCAAATCACTCCTTATATTGTAAGTTTTTGGGGATGAGGGTTTCTTTGAAATTTTTGGAGGTTTGGGCCCAGAGGACATGGGAGCCAAAGGGGGAAATGGAGATAATGTTTCTGGCGAACAATTATTTCATGGTTACTTTTAATTGCATTGCTGTTCACAATAGGGTATTTGAGGGAGGCCCTTATTTTCATAATAAGGTAGGGTTGTTTATCAAGCCATGGCATGTAGGTTTTAACCCCACAAAAGAGCTTCCAAATTGTGTCCCGGTGTGGGTTTGTTTACTGAGGTTCCCGGTGGAATGCTGTCGAGAGGATGTGCTGCACCTTTTGGCCTCGGTGCTTGGAAAACCAGTTGGGACTTCATCGCAGACTTTGGGTAAAA
Organism: Sequoia sempervirens; assembly: GCA_007258455.2. Lineage (NCBI taxonomy): Eukaryota > Viridiplantae > Streptophyta > Pinopsida > Cupressales > Cupressaceae > Sequoia > Sequoia sempervirens. Next base: position 919,508,001 of record VDFB02281492.1, read on the forward strand.
AGGTAATGACTTTTGCACGCATTTGTGTTGAGATTGATCTAAGTAAGCCTTTGCCTGATGCAATAGATATGTGTGTGGGCTCTTATTCTTGGGTGCAACATTTGGACTACGAAACTCTTCCTTTTTGTTGTTGGCTTTGTCAAGAATATGGCCATTTGCAGCGGAGATGTCCAAGGTATAAGCCTATGGAGTCCCAACCTTCACAACCTATGAGCAATCTTCTTGAAACAGATAAGGGGAAGATAATTTCTCCTGATAAGGTAGGTGCTTCTGATGGTTTTGCTCCGGTCAAGGCTTGAAATCAGAACAGGGGTCAAAAGAGGCCTTTTAAAGTAAGGCAAGATGAAGGTACCTTCAACAGATTTGAGGTTTTGGATGAGCTCAGCCAACAGGAGGTGAACACGGGATTGATCAACCTGGATCAAGGGCTTGAGGGCTTAGCTCAGGAGGATCTTGTTCTTGATTCTTCTATGGATCCACAAAGGGATGATTGTTTGCACATGGAAGTTGATGAACAGTTGGGGGTTTCTGAGGTGCAAGAACCCTTGGCCGTTGGTACAACAGTAGGTGGGGATTCTCCTCTTCCTAGGCAGAACACTGGTTTGGACCCGACTAAGAAGACCAAGCCTCCCCCCAAATTGGGCATCATGCAGAAGGATATTAAGAAGGGCGGGGTAGAGAAATTTGCTAAACCTGGCAGGAAAAAGGATGTGTAAAATATTAAACTAGTAGGTGAGAATTTGGTGGAGTCAGGGGCAGTAAGGACTCTGGATTCTCTTTTTTCAAGCCCCTTGAAATGATTGTTCTATCATGGAATGTACGGGGCTTGAACAACGACCCTAGACAAAAAGCGGTTCATGATTTAGTTAGAAGTCAAGGTCCTGATGTCTTCTTTTTGTAGGAGACTAAGTTATCTGTTGAGAATATGCAAGGCTTGGCACCTAGGTTGTGGAGGAACGGGGAGTGCCAGTGCATTGGAGCTCATGGAGCTTCTAGGGGTCTAGCATGTTTATGGAATCCGCAGAGAATCCAACCTCTTTGGTGGATTTCTTCTAAATCCTCTATGTCTATGATTGCTACTAGTTTTGAGACAGGGGAAGTAATTCTCTTTTCTAATATATATGCTCCTACGGATTTTTGGGGTAAACAAGGTCTGTGGTCCCATATCAGGCTTATCCGTAGCATGACGCCTTTTCATCCATGGATTATGGTTGGAGATTTCAATGCTATTTGTGAGTTGGCTGAGAAGCGAGAGGGTTCTGGAAGGTTGGAACCCTCTACGCTCCTACTTCGTGACAATATCAATACCTTGAATCTTGTTGATATCAAACCCAACAATGGTCAGTTCACCTGGAACAATCGTCGAGTTGGTGAGTTCTGCATTGCCGAAAGATTAGATCAATTTCTGGTTTCCTATTACTGGGTTGGAGGGATGTGGTCATCTTGCTCTGAAATCTTGGATTGGAGAGGATTAGACCATTGGCCTATTAAGCTTGCTATTGAGTCAACTTGTGTGCCTCGTATGCCCTCTTTTAGGTTCCAACTCATGTGGTTGCGGGACCCTTCTTTGAAGGCCTTTGTGACTGATTGGTGGAAGAAAGGTAGACTTGCTTATGGCACGACAATGTATTCCTTTGCTAAGTTACTTTAGTTTGTTAAATATGAGCTCAAATGGTGGAATCGTCAGTACTTTGGGAATGTCTTCCATGCAAAGGCAATGGCTCAGGCTAATTTGGATGGTATCACGAGGAGGTTAAGGGAGGATGGGGTGATGGCTGAGTTGCTTCAGGATGAGGCTCAGGCTATAAAGAATCTTGAAGAATGGGAGTTGCGAGAGGAAATGTATTGGAAATAGAAGGCTCGCATTGAGTGGCTTCACGAAGGGGATAAAAATACTGCTTTCTTCTTCAATTCGGTGAAAGCCAGATGACATGGTAATTCTATCTCTAATCTGGTGAATGACAGGGGAGACTATGTTTCCTCCTTCCCGAAAATCTCAAGGGAGGCGGTGCAGTATTTTGAATCTCTTTTTAGGGAGGACTCACAAGGGGGGTCTCCTGAGGAAGTGCAGATTCTTTCTTGTATCCCCTCTCTCGTATCTGGAGATTTGAATCAACAATCCATGAGTGATATCTCACTTGAAGAGCTTGAAGGGATTGATTTCAATATGAAGAGGGGGAAGGCGTCTGGTCCTGATGGCTTCCCGATTGGGTTTTTTCAAGAATTTTGGGATATTATCAAACTTGATCTCCTGGCAGTGGTTCAAGAATCTCAACAAAATAAGCAGATGCTAAGGGCTCTAAATGCTACCTTTCCGGCTCTTATCCCCAAGAGTGAGGGGGCTGATAGGTTAATCCAATTTCGGCCCATTTCTTTATGCAATGTAATTTATAAAATTATTTCTAAACTTATTGCTGACCGGTTGAAAAAGGGGCTTGAGGGGCTGATCTCCGAGGAACAAAGTGGTTTTGTTGCTGGTAGGAAAATTCTGGATGGGATTGTCATTGCAACTGAGGTCATCCATTCTATGTCTAGCTCTAAAGAAAAAGCGATGTTTATCAAACTTGACATGGCTAAGGCTTATGACAGAGTCAGGTGATCCTTCCTTTGGTGGGTTCTTGGTGCTTTTGGTTTTGCTGAAGAATGGATTCAATGGGTTTTGAGTTGTGTTACTTCAGTCTCTTTCTCTGTGCTTATCAATGGGAGTCACTTTGAGTTATTTGGTGCTTCTAGGGGGCTTCAGTAGGGAGACCCTCTTTCCCCTTATTTGTTTATGCTTTTGGCTAAAGGTTTGGGGAGATGGATTAAAAGGAGTGTGGAGTCTGGTCTCATTCAGGGTTGGAGGTGGGGTGGCACCTTACCGCCGCAAACTCACTTACAATTTGTGGATGATACGACTTTGATGGGGATGGCTACAATGCGTGAGGCTTATAATTTACGAAGAGTGCTGGATGTTTACCTGGTTGCCTCTGGTCAACAGATTAATGAGGGCAAGTCTTCCATTTTCTTCTTTAACACTCCAGGCCCCATTCAACAGAGGATTGCCCAAACTTTGAGATTTCAGATCGGGACTCTCCCTTTGACTTTCCTTGGCATTCCTATCTCAATGTGTAGACTGCCTAGAGAGTCTTGCCAGATTATTTTGGATAAATTTCAGGCAAAAGTCAATCATTGGACTCATTGATGGTTATCCTTTGCTGGTCATGTCTAGTTGATTAAGTCAGTGGTGCAGGCTTTTCCCATTTATAGATGCATGCTCCAGGTTGCCCCTATGGGCTTTCTTAAGGACCTAGATACTGTGGTGAGACAATTTCTATGGGCTGGGTGCTTGGAGTCCTCCAAATGGAGTCTTGTTAGATGGGAGGTTGTTTGTAGTCCAAAACAATATGGTGGATTAGGATTGAGGCAGTCGGCTTTGACTGGGGAGGCTCTAGCTGCAAAACTGTATTGGCGGTGGTGTAACGAGCAGGATAAGAGTTGGGCCAGGGTTCTTTCTCAGAAGTATCTCCCGGGGATCCCTCATCCCGATATGTCTAGGTACCCCCTTATGGGGAAGGGCTCTATGATATGGGGCACCCTCAAAAAAGGGGCTATGCTGATTAAGGAAGGATTATTTTGGATTTGCAAGAAGGGGACAGAGGTACAGTTCTGGTCTGATTCTTGGGATGGTTTTCCTCCCATTACCTCTCAATTTCCCAATTTTTTGAATCTTTGTCAGAGATTTCTTGAGGCTGGTTGGTCACGGGTGAGTGAATTTAAGTCCTATTCCTCCTATGGTCAGATGGAGGTGGCCAAATGGAAGTCCCCGGTTGAGTGGCCAGATGTTGGTTTGTAGGAGGATTGTGCGATGTTGCAAAGTATCCTCTCTAGTCGAAGATCCAGTTCTCTCTGAGATGATAACGTGCTTGCCTGGTCCCCCAATCCTAAGGGGACCTATACTGTAGCCTCTGGTTATAGTGTGTTATTGTCTCATAGGTTGGCTGGGCCTGAAATTCAGTGGTGGAAGAGGGTCTGGAACAAGCTTTCTTGGCCAAAATGTAATTGTTTTGTTTGGATGTTGGCCTGGAATAAGTGTTTGACATGGGATAACATTTAGAAAAGAGGTTTCCAGGGTCCTTCTATTTGTGTTATGTGTGGGGTTAATGAGGAGGACTCTACTCACTTTTTTTTTCGTTGCCCTTTTGCCCTTCAACTTTGGCATTTTTGGTGGGGTGTTTGGAAAATTCCTTGTGTTCATGCTTCCTCCTCGATTGAATTTTGGTAGGGGATGGGTCGGCCCCCTTCTGTGGCCTCTTTTTTGTAGGAGGTGTGGTTTGTGGGGCCTATCTTCTTATTGTGGCAGATTTGGTTGGATATTTCGTGGAGAACAGAGGCTGGTGCAACAAATTTGGCAGAGATTATTGGGTATGGTTTAGGAAACAGTGGAAGCTAGGTGTGAAGTGGAATTCCCTTTGGTGAAAAGGGATACATAGTTGGTGGAGAGTTTGGGGATTCAAGGGTCATCATTGGCTCGGGCTAGGGCTAAGAGAGGACGATGAGAGAAGCATAAAATTGATAGGGATGGAAAATGGAAACTTCCCCCATTTAGTGTTTTGAAGATCAATACTGATGGATCTTCAAGGGGCAATCTGGGACCGGTTGGCATTGGGGGGATTGGTAGGGATTCTTTGGGCTCGGTGATCTTCCTCTTTTCAATCTTTGAAGGAACTCAGACCATCAACTTGGTGGAAGGGTTGGCTATTCTTGTTGCTCTTGAGTGAGCTCATGCTTTGGGGTGGAGAAGGATTGTTTGTGAATCTGATTCTCAGATATTGATCAATTTTCTTATTGAGCAGAAAGTAGCAGATGTCAGCTGGTAGTTGGCTAGGGTTGTGCAACAAATTCTGCGGGTTAGTTCTTTGATGGAAACTATGTCTTTTGTCCATATTCCAAGGGAGTGGAATAGGGTAGCTGATTGTTTGGAAAAATGGGATTCTGAGCATGTTGAGGAATGGAGAATTGAGGAGTGGGAGTTGGTTCCTCAGGAGCTTCGTCTTGATTTAATGAATATTCTTGCTGAAGATAGGGCTGGGAATGGTGACAGCTGATGGTGCTAGCTATTTTTTCTTAGTTTGGTTTGTTGTTCTTGTTTTTCCTTGGGATCTCGGTCTTGTGCTTCCTTTGTAATGTTGCTTTCTGATCTTCAATAAAGTTTTTACCCCCTTTTTTGAAAAAAAAATAAAAAAAATAAAAAAAATAAAAAAATATTGATGAATTATGTGCCAAATACATGCCTCTCGTGATCTTGGTGAAAAATACAAAGACTGCATGTGAGGATTGCTGATGATATCATGTAGTTGATTTCTTTTGCATGATAATAGTAAATCAGTTTTGGCATTTAGAAAGAATGGACGTAGGCCACTTCATTATTTCTTGTGTGTTCAACTGATTTGGATGTTTGTTAAACTCTAAAACCATGTGTAATATTTATATAATTCGGTTTCATGTAAAATACTATATAAGTTTCCTTTTGTATCAAACATTTTCAACTTTTGAATGAAGCAATATAATACTAGTAATATTACTATCTAAGTTGAACGTGAGAACTTGTCGATTATTTTCTTCAATCGATCAATTGGGAGGTAGGGCCCACTCTTCAGCCAACGGTTGAATTTTCTTTTATGTTATTTATTTGTGAGTATGATTTATTTATAATTCAGTGATTTCTAATAATTTGTGAGTGTGTTTTATGTGTTATTTGGTTTATTACATTTTTTTTAAGCTTGGAATAATATTTGGGATTAACGGTTGTGTTTTCTAAGATTTTATACATGTTGCACAGTTCTTGTCACCAAATTTAACAGGTCTTGTTGCCAGAATTCTGTCAACATAAACTGTTGCAAATTCAAAAGATCTTTAGTCTCAACTAGATTTAGAAGTGTTCAATCAGAATTGAGTTAAATGTAATATACCTTAAATATGTTAAAAGGACTTATTTAAGGTTATTGATTTTAGTTATTCGGTGCTTTCAAAGATTTATTTTAGGAGTGCAATCTAAGAGTGTTTTTAAGTTTGTTCTTTTAAGCATTTATATTTGAGTGTTTATTCTCATAGAATGCATTTCATCTCCACTTAACTTACTGATTTTAGCCCTTTGGTACATAGCCACAACACCTTTCATGAGTGTACGATCCCCAGATTGACATTTGGGAACAAACTGAGGAAATCAACACAAAATTCCCAATGATTGATTTAATTTTATTAAGCCAATTCGATATAATTACAATGATAGTTTATCCCCAGTATTGATCCATAGTTTTGTCCAAACATTTTGGTGTCGTTGTCGAGGAAAGGTGTTAAAGGCCTGACAGTCTAGTGAGTTGAATTAGGACCAGCGTGCCAAGAAAAAATAATGTGTGATTGTCAACCTCACCCAGGTAATTAACCTTGGTTTTCTCTGTTGTAGATCATATAGATGCATGAATCACATTAGAGATAGTAAATGAAGGTTTGTTAAGAAAGATATAGGAAATAGTTTGAAACAAGAAAACCCACAAAAATGATTAAAGCCATTGATTGTGAATACACCATCCAAGAAGGAATTAGTTGAACCTAATATTGAAAAATGTGTCATTAAGTCCAATATTATCAAATCTGATTTTGAGTCTCCTTCTAGTACCCAACAAGAGTCAATTGAAGATTCATTTAAAAGGGTTGCTAAATTAATTCAAGAATCCTACAAACTTCGAAGTGGTAAAACTCTAATACACAAAGACCCTAAGTTGTTTTCATCTTTTTATACCCCTTGGGAATTGAAAACCATGGCCAATAAAAATAACAATAGTACAAGAGTATTAATAACAATCTTGTTACCTTTGAATTTCCCATTGCCTATCTAGAGAAAGACGCCCCCATGAAGAACATACCTCATTCTGCTTTGCCTATTTTTTGGGGTCTTTCTATGGAAGATCCTGACATGTTTCTCTTTGAATTTGATATTTTATGTCATAATTATGATTATAAAAATGTTGCACAAAAACTTAAACTGTTTCCAGCTACTTTGAAATATGCAACATTGTGATGGTTCATGGGCTTAGGACATGAAACTATTCACAGTTGGGATAACATGAAGGTGAAGATTTTGGAGAAATACTAGGAATAGTGCAAGACCAAGGAAATCAAAGATGAGATCTTATACATAATGCAACACGAAGAGGATAGCTTAGAAGACTACCTTGAGTGATTCTTATTTAGTCTTCAAAGGACTAGGAAAACATGGTTGAACAATGATACTATAAAAATGCTCTTTCTTAGGGGTATTCAGGATGAATGTATGGATATTTTAAATCTTATGGGGGTGGGGATATTTCCAAATTGAGATTTGATGATATTTGTGATGGTAAGAGGGTACTCTAGGAAGCATGTCTCTTCTAGAGGCACACCGGGTATCATGAAAAGAGAGCTAGGTATGTTGCTATAAGATCTCAAAACTGATCTTCTAAGCCACATGGGTAAGAAAATTGACACCTCGTACACGTAAAAAATAAGAAGAGGCCGAAAAAGAATTTGTTGTATTTTGTCCTAATTGTCGTAAAAAAACATAGTAACAAGGAATGTACTTATAGAAAAACAAAAAATTATTCTTTAGAAGATGCTAGTAAGGCTACTACATCATGACCCCTTCTAACAGATATGGTAGATATGGAATTTAATGAAGAACATTTTTACTATATGGCCCCACGGAGGCCTTGGCCTCCATGAACTATGTCCCCAATGATGAATGAAATTTGTACACCTAATGTAGGGCCTAGCAGACAACCTGGTTCCTTTCCAACTCAATTAGGATGGTATGGAGGGTGGCAACAACCTTCACCTTATTCATAATGGAAAAACTAATGCATGTATGCCCCTCAACCTGGGAAACAAGCATGGAGGACACCATCATCACAATTTCCACAATATCCACCCTATCCTGTACCACCTATGATTGCTCCATACCACCAGCCACCGCAATTCTTGCCACCAATACCACCCTCATCCACTAGTCTACCATCTAACCCATGAAAACCACCTAAGGAAACACCCATTCCTGCACAACCATCTCCAAACCCAAGTAACAAGGTGACACAACTAGTTTACAATAATGAGGTGGCGGGTTACCCAACCTACCCTATCAACACACTGGACATTAACGAAGTTCAGTTACAATCAGGTAAAGTCTTTTAGGAGTCCACTATTACTAAAATAAATGATGAACATGAGGAACATTTAGATAAACAAGATGAGCCATCTAGGTCGCCGACATATTTTGATAGGTTTCAATCTCATCCAAAACAAAAGGAAATGGTTGGTCCAAAATTTGATTTTTTAAATGAATTGAAAATTTTTAACATTAGGATTCCTCTTTTGTAGGCCATTAAGGACATCCTTGTGTACATGAATATAGTTTGAGACTTATGTACCCGAAAGTAGACAAAGAAATGAGACCCAAAGACAATGCAAGTTATTGGGAAACTTACTGATCTCATGTTGGGGAATATTTCAATTCCCAAGTATTCAAACCCAAGGAGTCCTATGATTCAGGTATGAATTGGTCACATTGTCATTCTAAATACATTATTTGACCTAGGAGCTTGCATTACCGTCATGACCAATGAAACTAAGGAGAAGTTGCACCTTCAAGGACTTAGGCCTACACCTATAGTCTTACAGATGGAAAATCACTCCCTAGTCAAACCTAAAGGTATGATAGAAGATGTTATTTATGTTGACCCTTGGGAATATCCTACTAAATTCATGATCTTGTAGCCCAAAATAAAGCTGGGGGATACCCCCTAATTGTAGGAAGACCATAGTTGGTTGTCACAGATTCTTATATCAATTGTTAGTCAAATAATATGGTTATTCCTAATGAGGAACCGAAGAAACAATTGACCTTGTACCCACTTGCACAACCACTATTGGAGATTGAAGATTCCTTGTGGGTTGATAACGATTTGGAGGAGTCTTTGCCTATGTTGATAATTGATCAAGCACTTGATATGGAGGAATTATCAGAGGATACTATTTTTTCCAATTTCTTTCAAAATTGATGTGTCTGATGATGTTTTAGAAAGATTTTTTTTTTCATTCTTGCATAGATAACTCTCCATTTGGGAACTTTTTGCTGTTAAGTGATTCATGATCACTACAAAATTTTATTACATTACATCAATTGCTTCCACATAACTGTGTATATAGTCCATTCATGATTTCTGGCACTTCTTCACCATCCACCTCACAAGCACATTCCATAGATTTTCCTACAAAATCTCAAGAAATGGAAATTTTACTAGAACACACTTTAAATATTGATCCAAATTTGAGTGATGCACAAATTAAAGATTTAATTTCTATGTTAAGAAATCATAAAAATGCATTTGCATGGGAATATCAAGATATGCGTGGAATCCATCCAAATACGTGCACACACACATTTACATAGAGGAAGGTAGTTGTCCTGTTAGGCAACCCCAAAGAAGATTAAACCCAATCTTATGAGAAATTGTGAAAGGAAAATTACACAAGTTATTAAATGTAGGATTTATATATCCAATTTCTAATAGTCAATGGGTTTACCCTTTGGTGGTAGTTCCTAAGAAAAATGGTAAATGGAGGATATGTGTTGATTATAGAGCTCTTAACAAGGCTACTAAAAAGGATCATTTTCTATTGCCTTTTATTGAACAAGTTTTGGATACATTTGTAGGTAAGAAATTCTTCTCCTTCCTGGATGGATTCAATCAGATTCGCATTGCACTTGAGGATCAAGACAAGACCACCTTCACTTGTCCATGGGGGACATTTTCTTATAATGTTTTACCTTTTGGACTGTGTAATACCCTTTCCTTTCCAAAGGGCAACGTTAAGTATTTGTGTTGATTTGATTTATGATTGTGTTGAAGTATATATGGACGATTTTATTGTGTATGGTGATACTTATGAGGAAGCCAAAAATAATCTTAAAAAAGTTTTATAGTAGTTTGAAGATACTAATTTGTCTTTGAGTCATGAAAAGTGTCACATTTTGGTGACAAAAGGTATAGTACTTGGACACTATATTTTTTCTAAAGGTATTTAGGTTGACCCAAAGAAGGTGCAGATAATCTAGGATTTTCCTATTCCTCTTTGTCAAAAAGATGTTCGTAGCTTTTTAGGACATGCAGGATATTATAGGCATTTTATTCAGAACTTTAGTAAAATTGTAGCACCTTTTTTTGTTTTATTAAGAAAATATAACACTTTTTCTTGGACACAGGAATGTCAACAAGCTTTCGAGACTATCGAGGAGAAGCTTGTTACCACACTGGTATTGTGAGGACCTAATTGGGAACTTCCTTTTCATATCCATATCGATGCTTTACATTTTTTAATGGGAGCTTTCCTTGGTCAAAAAGAGGACACAATATTTTATTATATTTATTACATTAGTAAGAACTTTACAGGTGTTGAAATAAACTACACGGTTACCAAGAAGAAATTTCTTGTTGTTGTTTATGCAATTAATAAATTTTGGCATTACATAACTAGTTATAAAGTCTTTTTCCATACAGATCACTCTACAATAAGGTTTTTAATGAATAAACCAGTAGTTATAGGAAGATTAATTAGATGGTTGATTTTATTGCAAGAATTTGATATAGCCATACTTGATAAACCTAGTCGAGAAAATGAGGTTGCAATGTGAGAGTGAACCTGTGCCTGTTGATGATGCTTTTCCTGATGATAATCTTTTTTCTATTTCAATTTAGATTCCATGGTTTGTAGACATTGCAAACTACTTGGTCACTTGCAAGTTTCCCCCACACTTCTCTCCTCGAGATCGTCAAAAACTTGTGGGGATAAGTGGCCAATATACATGGATTAACAGACTCTTGTTCCACATTGACATTGACAACATCATGCAACAATGTGTAGCCGAAGACGATGTATTTGATATACTTCAAGCATGTCATTTAGAGTTGTGCAGAGGTTATTTTGTAGCTTAGAGGATTGCCAGTAAAATCCTAACTATTGGATATTATTGGCCTATGCTTCACAAAGATTGTAAAAAGTATGTGCAACACTGTGATAAATGCCAATGTATGGGGCAACCCACACGTTTTGATAAGATGCCTCTATAGCCCTAGTTGTCTCTTGAACCCTTTAAAAAGCAGGGTTTAGATTTTGTAGGGCCAATTAACCCCCCATCGAAGAATATGGAATATATATTAGTTTGTACTGATTATGCTACTAAATGGGTAAAGGTTGTGTCATTGAAACATGCAGGAGATACAAAAGTTGTTGAATTTTTATATTCTAAATTTTTTACTAGGTTTGGCATGCCTCACGAGATTATTACCGATTAAGGACCTTTGTTTACATTTGAGTTGATTTCTGCTCTAGTTGGCGAGTATAAAATCCAACACTGCAAGTCCTCACCATATCACCCACAGGCGAATGGACAAGTTGAAGTGACCAATCAGGAGTTTGAGAATATTCTGACAAAGACTGTGGCCCTTCACAAGAATGATTGGGTAACTAGACTTCCAGAAGCAGTATTTGCATATCACACCATGTGGAATACCACCAGCGATCTTACACCATATGTGCTAGTTTATGGTAAGAAAGTTGTTCTTTCCACCGAGTTTGAGATAAAGACTCTCCGAACTACTTTACAATTAGGAATGAGTCTAACTAATGCTTGGAAAGATTGGATTTCTTAACTCCATTCTTTGGATGAACTTTGAAAACAAGCTCTTTTTCATGCTGAAATAGTACAAAAACTTTGGCATGACTGTTTCATTTGACAACAACCATTTCAACCAGGTGATTATGGCTCCAGGTTCCATGACTTCAAATGGAAGTTCCACACTAGATAGTTAGGGCCTTATGAGATTGAGGTTGTTTATGAGATTGAGGTTGTCTATGAAATCGATACAATCAAGCTTCACACCATAGATTTTGATCGTATGACTCTTGTTGTCAATAGGAATAGATTGAAATTACACAAGTGACCTATTTATAAGGAAAATTTTGTATCAAGTTTGATGAAGGAATTCCATATTCTTGATTGAGTTTTTATCACCTCTTCAAGTACCCCCTAAGTACTTCTAATAAAAAATGCAATAAAATCTAGCAATGAAAACCTTCGGGCATTTCTAGAGGGTTACAATATGAAAGTTGGGTTTCCGATGGTTTGTAACTAATGGAATAACCTAGGGGTGAAAACTATTTTTTCAGCATCCCTAGGTGATGCATAGCTAAAAATTGAGTTTTTGACGGTTGTTTACCAAAGAAAAAAGAGAAAAAAAATAAAATAAAATAAAATAAATAATAAGAATAATAAATAAATAACTAAATATAAACATCAAACTCAATAACATTGGGTTGCTCTCCTATTTCCCCCGTGTCAGGATATGCCTCTTTGGCCTTCCTATCACCACCCACTTGTTGGTGCATCAGGAATAGTTCTTGGTATGACTAGGTCATTCTCATTGCTTACTTTGGCATCGTGCATCACACACCTCCGCCTCGCTTGCATCATTTCATAAACATTTCCACTCCCTACTTCACCTCCATCACCCTCCACTGTCTATGTCACCACTGCCATATTTATCCTGGATACAGTGGAAACCTCAAAACTACTTCCACATTAGCTCATTTCACCCTTCCACCACTCAAATCACTCATGTTCACCACATCACCATCGGTATGGGAGCCACATCCCTTTGCACCAGATTCTTCTTACTCAACATTACCACCTCAACATTTATCATGTCCTTTTAGCCACCTTACATCTCATGATGACTTTGTAGTGGTCCTCTCATCATTTTGATTTTCGGATCTCTTCCCTCTCAGCGGTCACATCACCTCACTCTTCCACCACCACTTGGGATATGACATCTTCCTCCATCTTACAGAGTGTTGCTCACACGATTCTTCCTCCGTCTTACTGAAAAAAGAAGTGTATATGCAAACTAGAAGGAAGGAGTTAATATTGCTTGGGAGGCACAATCCAAGGGGCTTTTGGAGAGAATTGCAGCAAAAGACATGAATAAAGAGAACAATATTACAGACCTTGAATGGTTAGAGTATGCAAAGAAACTTTATGAGAGGGGGCAAGATAAAGACAACCCTCCAATAATTAACTTAAGGGTTAAACTTTTTTTTTCGGATAACATTAAAGAAGGAATAAAAAGGTTGGCAATGGGTAAAGCTTGTGACATAGATTGTTTACAGGCAGAACACTTAAAATGGGGATTGGAGGCTCTCATGCCTCATATTAAAAAAATATTCAATGAGGTCCTTCAATATGGGTTTCCTGCAAATTGGACGACTAGTGTTGTCATCCCCCTGCTCAAAGGTGGTGACATCAACAACCCTTCAAATTACCGCACTATAATGATCAACCCTCTTTTTGGTAAAATTTTTGGGAGCATGATAGAAAAGCGGATCAGTGTTTGGGCAGAAAAGGAGGGAAAGCACGCAAAAGGGCAAGCAGGCTTCAAGCCAAAACATTCTACTATTGATCATTGCATGACTCTTAGACACTTGATCGAGAAGGTCTTGGATAAACAAGGAGAGGAGGTTTTTTGCTGCTTTGTTGACTTTAGGAAAGCTTTTGATACGGTTCCTAGGAGAAAATTATGGATTAGGATGGAAGAATTGGAAATTCCAATACACTATAGAGCTGCTGTCCATAGGTTGTATGAACAGGTTTGGGCCAAAATTTGAACCAAACAAGGATTTTCAGAATGTTTTGGAAGTGATATCGGGGTCAAGCAGGGATGCCCTTTATCCCCTACATTGTTTGGGATATACATTGACAAATTAGAGGAGTGGATCGATAAGTTTGGTCGGGGTGGGGTCTACTTGACCAATTGTGTTATAAAGTTGCTTTTATATGTGGATGATCTTGTCTTAATGGCAAAAACAACACAAGATTTGAAGGAACACTTAAAAGCGCTAGAGCTCTTTTGTCATCAGGTGGGGATGCAAGTGAACACTACCAAAACTAAGGTCATGATCTTTACCTTGAAGAGAAAGAAGGTTCATAGGGAATTATTTTTTGAAGGCAGCCCCTTGCAGGTGGTCAATGAATATAAGTATCTTGGCCTTGATTTCCACAACAAACTCAGTTTCAGGAAACGTGTAGAGCAAAGAGGATACAAGGGGGATGGAAAGCTTTGCACTCATTGCAAAATAGATGCAGAAGGGCCGAGTTATGGGATTGGAAGACAAAGAAAACTCTTTTTGGGCTTTTAGTTGTTCCAGTGGTACTATATGGTTGTGAAGTTTGGGGTAGCAACACCTCAGCAAAAAAGTGGAGACAGATAGAGAGATTACAAAAACATTTAATCACACATAGTCTCAGGATTAAATCTACTGTCCCTTACGAGATTGTTCTAGTTGAGGCCGGGGATTTCCCTGTTGAAGCGTCTGCTATGTTTCAGTTGCTAAGCTATCTAAGAAGACTAGATAACATGGAGAATCATCGCTGGCAAAAAATGGCAGCAAATGAAAAATTAGATAGAAGAAAGAGCACGTGGATGAAACAGAATATTAAATGGATGAGCAAGTGGGGTATTAGCATAAGTGAGTGTCCAAATGTCAATAAGGAAATAAAAAGGTATGTGCAAGGAAAGTTCAAAGAAAGCATGTGGAAAGGGCCACTTGGGAGGAAGAAGGAATACTATGTCAAACATTTTAACCCTACACATGACCATACACAAAAGACCTACATCGGAATGGAAATAAAATGGAAAGCAAAAATGTTGATAGCTCAGATAAGAACAAGTTCGCACCAGCTTAGATGTGAGACTAGAAGGTGGATGATACCTAAAGAGGAGTGGGCAAATAGAGGGTGTAGATATTGAACTCAAGAAGTGGTTGAGACAGAATGGCACTACATCAGGGAATGTTCGGCTTACAAGGACATTTAGATCAATTATATTGAGACATTAAAAGGGAACAACTTGGGTGATCTGTTTGAAGAAGAGAAGATAATAGGATTTGTTGATTTTCTGGTCAAGATACACAGCAGAAGATCCAAGTTGCAAAAAGAAAAAGAAACATAGGTTTTTGCATTTTTTGGGGTTCACGTCTCTTCGCTAGCTATTTTGTGGGTTCCATAGGCTGCTTGGCCTCGTGGACGTGATTAAAAAAATTCATTCATTCATTCCATGTTGGTACCAGTTCCATGGCTCTGTGAGAAACATCAACTTCTTTTCCATGCCAAAATCACATGCCACATCCTCATCACTATGTTGGTATTGGTATATTCTTCATGGTATATTATTTATTTCTTGATTATTATTGTGGCAACCGAGGACGTCACCAATCTTAAGCTAGGGGGAGAAACATAACTATTATATTAATTTATCCATTATATCATAGTGAGTTGTGATAACTTGCCATTATGACCCTTATCAGTCACCTCGTGTGAAGAGATTAAGCCTCATTGAATCTACTAATTATGGATTTAATAGCTACAATTCGTTTTGTGCCAATAATTACTTGGCATGTCATCATCTTGCATTAGATTACTACGGTAGAAATTGCTTTCTACGGTTGTTGTGTTCTTCCCTGTGTCCTTTCCTCACTTGCAATTTTTTCATTTACTCACTATAACCAGTCCCTTTCTGTGAAACCACCATGGGTGGCCTTCACATTTGACAGGAGCCCACCAACATGAAAAATTTGAGAGCTACCAAAGAAGCCTATAATATTTTTAAGAAAGAAAAATGGATTGTTTTTTTAAGTAACTTTGTGGGTATGATGATGACATAGCCTATGAATTTTCCATGGCATTCAGTGAGAGTGATAGTTCTGCAACAGTGAGAGGTCTTTCTTTTCCCATTACAGTTCAGACTATAGTCGAGGTCATTGGACTACCTTCGACAAGGGAGGCTTATTTTCCAGCTGCCACTACTAGAGCAACCAACTTGCAATGCCTTACAAAGCAATTTCTGAGGAAAATAAGGAGTGAAGTTAAAGGAAGTTTCAAAACAAGGTACTTTGAGGAGTTCTCTTCCAAAACCCTGGGCCGACATCTCAAAATTCATTATTCAATATATTACGGGATAAGGGACGTATGCATATTTCTTTTCCCAACATTTCACGTTGCTTTGTCATTTGCGCCATAATGAATTGGTAAATTTACCACATTCTCTTTCATTCCATTAAGCACAAAAAGGGCATAGCCGTTCTTTGGCCCACCATGGTTTAATTACTTAATTTTTATGGAGGTTTTAAAACAAACTAATCCCCCCAAGTAGTTGGGATTTATTTGCTAGAAAAAAGATTTCTTCTGATGTTTTGACTTCAGATGGTGAGCTAGAGGCTCATGAAGCCAAAAATAGCAATAGCGAGTCAAAAAATCAGGAAGATGAAACTGAAGACCCCAGAGGTGAAACTACATAGGAGGATCATGAAACAAAAAACCTAGAAAATGAAACTCTAAGTGATAATGTGGGGTTGGACACAAATCAAGAAGGCCTTGAACCTACAGGTCATGAGAAGGGAAACGAACAGAATGAAATTGACAATCCACAACAAAATGTATAGGAAAGTGTAGAGGATGGGGTTGAGTAGAGAGCTCATACCGCCAAAATGAGTAAGACTAAGGCACCCACCACAACACTTACTCCTCAAGAAAAACCCTCCTATAATACTAGGAAAAAGAGAAAGTAGGAAACAGAAGAACCTACGGCCACTAGAGAAAGAGGAGCAGGATATTTAGAAAGACAAAGTCCTTGATACTCCTACTGAACCTCATTTGCAGAATGAAGAGGAGAATATATTTAGTGGAGGATAATGTCTTTTCTGAGGAACATTTCCATGAGCAGTATGATGATTCTCCTGCTCTAAGGATAGAAATGTGCCTAATCAAGATGATGATGTCCTTTTCAGGACATATGATAATCAAACAACATTAGACCTCTCCTAGGAAGTGAACAAAATTTATTGGTTCAAGAAACCAATACTTCACATCATACCCTTGGTCCTCATGAGCAACCTACTAGTGAAACAGATGTAAGTCTTAAAGGTATAGTCAATATTCCTCCTATCTTGGGACAGTTTCAAGAAGGTGATCCCATTACTAATGTTGTAGAAAAAATATCACAGGAAGAGTCACATATTTCAAAAGAATTTAGAGTGGATGAATCATTTTCCAAGCAATAGAAAAAAATCATAGTTTACAGGCCAGGGTGAATCATTTAGAAGTAAAAGTCCGGTCCCTCCAGATTTCGGTGCAACAAGTTGAAGAAAACAAGAATGGGTCAACGAACCAATTGGGGCAATTAGATCAACATTAAGGATTGGATATGGAAGCTTATATATCCTTGGAGGAACACTACCAGATAGTGGCAAACTTAAGAGATACTATTGAAAAGGAAAACATGGATGGTTATATAACTATAACAGAACATCAACAAACAATTGATAATCTAAAGGTTTCATGGGAACAAAGGATTGAAATAGACTAATACCCATAGCTGAACATCAACAAGCCATTGGAAAATTGAAGGCCTATCTGCAACAAAGTCACCTAAAATTACATAACTTTGGCTGAACACTAGTAGGTCATTCAGGATTTGAAAAGCAAATGAGAAAAAGAGATAATGGAAACAATGAAAAATTTGACCAATGATCCAACTAAGACTGTAAGTCATTCATGAGGACATGCAATATCTCTAGTTGGGGTGAAAATGATGGGCTAAAATTTTGTTTGGTTTTACCATTAAAATCCTAGCCTATGTTTTAATGTTTTCCCTAAGTTTCCATAGTCATTTGATAGAATTATAAGAATTAGCATGAATTAAATGATATAATATATCTTAGGAAATAACTGATTACTTAACACTAATATTGATGAATTATGTGCCTAATACAAGCACTTCTTGTGAGGAATAGTAAATCCGTTTTGGCCTTTAGAGAGAATATTTGTAGGCCACTTCATTCTTTCTTGTGTGTTCAACTGATTTGGATGTTTGTTAAACTCTAAAACCATGTGTAATATTTAGATAATTCGGTTTCATGTAAAAGACTATATAATTTTTTTTTGGTATCAAACATTTTCAACTTTTAAATGAAGCAATATAATACTGGTAATATTACTATCTGAGTTGAACGTGAGAAATTTTTTATTGTTTTCTTCAATCGACCGACTAGGAGGCAAGTCCCACTCTTCAACCACCAGTTGAATTTTCTTTTATGTTATTTATTTGTGAGTATGATTTATGTATAATTCAATGATTGCTATTAATTTGTGAGTGTAGTTTATGTGTTATTTGGTTTATTACATTATGTTTAAGCTTGGAACAATATTTGGGATTAATAGTTGTGTTTTCTAAGATTTTATTCATGCTATGCAGTTCCTGGTGCCAGTTTAATAGGTCCTGTTGCTAGATTTAACAAGTCTTGTTGCCAGAATTATGTCAATACAAACTATTGCAAATTCAAAAGATCTTTAGTCTCAACTAGATTTAGAAGTGTTCAATCAGAATTGAGTTAAATGTAATAGACCTTAAATATGTTAAAAGGATTTATTTAAGGTTATTGATTTTAGTTATTTGGTGCTTTCAAAGATTTATTTTAGGAGTACAATCTAAGAGTGTTTTTAAGTTTGTTCTTTTAAGCATTTAGATTTGAGTGTTTATTCTCATAGAATGCATTTCATCTCCAATTAACTTACTGATTTCAGCCCTTTGGTACATAGCCACAACACCTTTCATGAGTGTACGATCCCCAAATTGACATTTAGGAACAAATTGAGGAAATAAACATGAAATTCTCGAGGATTCTTTCAATTATATTAAGCCAATTTGATAGAATTACAAGGAAAATTTATCCCCAATGTTGATCCACAGTTTTGTCCAAACAATTGGTTGCATCACCCTTTAGCCACTTGACCACTATTAAGTAGAGACCCCTCTCTCAAACATAGTTTTCATTTTTGGAGGCTAACTTCCAAAGAAGATAGTTTTATCAAATAGAGGTATTTTTTAAGCATTTTTTAAAATGGATAAATTTTATGGATTTCGTGATGGTATAATTTGCTCATAACCCATTTTTTTAGAATTATTGTTTTTTGAGCTTCTAAGCATCATAAATTTCACAAATGGACTTGGATTTGAGCATAACATTTTTCAAAGTAGATATTTTTTTGAGCATTAGACATTAGGGCATGCCATTTATTTTTATACTATAACTGGATTATAATTTTAGCTTTCCAGTCACCATTGGACATTGTTAAACTATAAAAATCTTCTCCCGCTTTGTAAATGCACAAACTTATAAACTGCCAAACATTATAACTTGCTAAGGGAGTCAAAATTGAGCAATTTGGAGGGGTTAGTGGTTGTTAATGCATACACTCTCAACTTATAAAGTGCCATCATATGTTCTAGTTTTAGGAGGCTAAACAAACTAAAATAAAATTTGATTTTTTAAGGGGGTAGTCAATCCAAGTCATTAATGTGCATAACAAATCATTTGCTAGTTTTTTTTATTGAGGATCTATTGTTTTCTTGGGGCCTCTCTAGTTATTTTTCTAGTTTCATTGTTGTCTCTTGGATCCTCTTGCTTGTTTCCGTGTATTAGTATCATGTGGTTGTTTCTTGTTCTTGTTGTATAAGGTTTTGGGGCCCTTTCAAAACCCTTTTTCATTTCATAGCTCTGGTCAAAAGTACTTATCTAATAGAAATAAATCATTTTCTAGTTATTACATTAGAAGATGGAAACTACAAGGCTTGGCAAGATGTTATGTCAAATCATTGCTAATTGGTTAATCTTTTGTCCCATTTGAATGGACTTGTTCCTAAATAAAATTCTCATTTACAAAAATATGTATGGGGAAATAGAAATGATTATGTCTAATGATTAACTAGTCTTAGTGTTGGCAACCATCGATTGTGGGCTTTGTCACACATTGAGTGCCTTTATTCTTTGAACCACACTATGGAAGATGTATGGAGATCCCAATGAACCTCTATTCCCAAAAGATCTCGGGCATACTTCTCACCTTTGATTTTTATGAGAATCCATCATCTAATGGTGATGCTAAAGAGGAAATTTCTTAGTTAGAAAGTCTCATATGTTGTCACGTCTCATACATTGACTTATTTTGACCATTGACATATTTTGATCATGACTTATTTTGACCATTGACTTATTTTGATCATGACTTATTTTGACCATTGACTTAGTTTGACCATGACTTATTTAGATAATGTTTGACCATGACCTTATGAGATTTAATATATGAAGTGTGATATGTGTTAAGAGCAATGCTTTAATATAATTGTTTTCTTTTAAGAATTATGAATGCATTCATATAAATGATGAGTTAATTATTGTTTCTACAATGGTTACTAATACTCTTTTGTTTTGCACGCCTGAGTGCATCTGAGTGGCAGGTGATCGAAGGCCAAGGAGATCGAAGGCCAAGAGTGTGATTGAGGAAAAGGAGGTTAGCTTCTCGACAGGGTAGAGGAGGAGAAACTCTCGGTTATGCACACACCACTTACATCATGTAGCTGCATTAGGTCATGTTCGTTTTTACAATGTGATTGCGTGAAATGATTAGCATAGCGAATTTGAAATAAGGTTAAATTAAATCATGAAATAATATGGCTTATTCTATTTCCTTATTTCTCATTATATATATTTGAGCAACAAAAGGTTAAATCTGTTTTTGTTAAAAGAAATGTATTTAAAAATAAAAACAAATTAAATAAAAGAATAAACATAATATAAATCTGTTTTGCATAAATGAATTTTCAAAAATTGCATAAAAGGGATATAAATAATTCTGTTTTGGGATATATGGTGATATTTTTTTTCAAAAGAATTAAGAATGAACAGCCCGAGAGAGCATTGGGCTCTGGAAAATTCTGTCTCAAAACCAACAAATTGCTGGGCATGTGGCAATCCTTGCAAACTGCTGTCAACTGGAAATTTTATGCATGATCCTCGAGAAAGAGGAGGAGGCTTTAAGAAAGAGGAAAAGACTTTGATGGAATACATCGCAGAGCTCTGGAACAGAGGAAAGAAAGGAGGTACTGTTGAACATCTGCAAATAGAACCAAATTTTACCAGGTTCTCTTCATTATGCCTTCTTTTAACTTTATTTTAAAAACTGCAGTAAGGAATTGAATTATTCCCTGTTTTAGAGTACAAACAACTGAGAATTCTTTCCAATTTCGTTTTGAAATCTGGGTAACAGCTTATTATTCTGTGTAGCAATTATAGAATACCCATTCCTTCCTCAGAATTAGGGTTTTCGTTCTGTGGCAAGTCTGCATTTTTCTCAAGTGTAATTACATGTCTCCATATCTGTTTGTTTAAAAATTCTGTCATCTTAATAAAAACCAAAATGGCTTGAGATAAATCCGAATGCAGTTTATACTGGGCGAATGCCTTTCTTTTTCTTGAGTTTTGAAATTGCTGTGGGAATTAATTTCCCCTGCCCTCCCCATGGGAAGGTCGTGGACTGGAGGGCGATGGAGGGCACGAGCCCTCACAGCCCGCCCCCTCCCCATGGGAGGGGCAAGGGCTTTCCTGAGCCCCCTTTTGGTCGCTCAATGCCAGTAAGAAACTATGTAAAATACCCTATTATGTGTGCACGACCAGTAAATTCGTTGCACAGATTTGAAAACCAGAATTTCTTACTTCGAATTTTACACAGCTGAACATGAATTTCTTCACACACACACATGTATATATATATATATATATATATATATATATATATATATATATATATATATATATATACAAATTGACTGCACATACATACATATATATATATATATATACCTATATATATATACATATATAAATAGATACCCATGCATTTTGTGCCAAATACAAGTTGAAGCAGAAAACTCATATCCAGAAAATAGTATGAACTCTGTTGATTTTGTGCCAAATACAAATTGAAACAGGAAACTCTTTTCCAGAAAAGTAGTATGAATTCTGTTGAATATATATACAAATATCTCTGAATTGTTAAACCTGAAGCAAGGACAGAAATGTCTTGAAAAGCCATGTAACAGAAAGTAGTATGAATTCTGTTATATAAATATCTTTGCATTGTTAAATCTGAAGCAAGGACAGAATTGTCTTGAAAAGCCATGTATCAGAAAGTAGAATGAATTATGTTGAATATATACAAATATCTCTGAATTGTTAAACCTGAAGCAAGGATAGAAATGTCTTGAAAAGCCATGTAACAGAAAGTAGTATGAATTCTGTTATATAAATATCTTTGCATTGTTAAAACTGAAGCAAGGACAGAATTGTCTTGAAAAGCCATGTATCAGAAAGTAGAATGAATTCTGTTGAATATATACAAATATCTCTGAATTGTTAAACCTGAAACAAGAACAGAAATGTTTTTGAGACACCTTGTAAACTGGAAAGTACCTTGAATATGTTAAAAGGAATACAACATGAAATGTGAATGAAAGATTATCTTTCAAACCTCAGAATTTCTGAATAAATTGCATTGTATCAGTATATTATTTTTACTCTGTAACCTGTATTGAAATAGGGAATTAAAACTGTCAGTCAGCTTGAGCTTGGTAAGAATAGAAATGCATATTGAAAACAGAAAACACTGTTCTTACTATCAATTAGTGCACTGAAAATTATCAAGATATATATATATGTTCTTCTTTAGAACAGAGTCTTTATCCAAATCAAAAGGGGACACTTACCAAAGAATAAATGACATCTTACAACTGAATTACAAAGAATGTTCTGAAAATTCACTTCTTTTAGAATTGATTGAATGATGGAAGCCTGTATGAAAATGTATAAAGTTTCTGTTAAGTATTTATTTTTACTTCACTATGGTAACTTCCGGGACAGGGTGCCGAAGGTGGGCAAACAGAGACGGTAGTATTACCTTTTCTAATTCTACCATTTACTTGTATTATTTTGCTTGGCCAAGCACTGTACCATTGAAATAGATGGATTGTTTATTTTAAAAGCCTAGAAATTTATTTGAGTCTCTGCCACCTCCTGTTGCAAGAAATGTGTTTATTTCATGTTAGAAATGCATATAGGCATCAGGCACGCACCGAGAGTGCCCTCCTGTTTTACCGTTTCGGGTTGCTAGGCTCCTTTATGCAGGGCCGGGGATTCCTTCGAGTTAGGAAGGGACCCGGGGAAGTCATGGACTTCGTGGTTGGGTGGAAAAGGCGTCTGAATCACATTCTTGGTCCCAGCTCGCAAGAAGACCAAGGTGTCACGGCGGTTGGTGGTTCCAAGATTATTTGCTATTGATGTACTTATGTCTCATTCAGACTTGGCTTGTGAAGCCCATTGTACATGTATATGCATTTTGACATTCTAGTTGAAACTTGAAATGAAAGTATGTTTTGAAAGTATTTAATGTAACATTGATTTCGAGAGGTTAAAGTTCTATAACTCAGCATAGAAAAGATGTTCTATTAGAAGGATTGATTCCTCCAAGTGAGATTGAATATATGTATATGAGAAAGTCATTGAAATACTTATGTTTTGATACATTACATTGATGATATTAATTTATGAAATGCAATTTAAATTCTCTTTATTTCATTTGGAAGTGTTATGAGAAATGTTGACTTTTTGGAAACCTATTTATAATGGTTTGAATAAATTTAGAATACTCTTAATTTCTCTTTAATGTTGAGTTAAATGGTTTGAAAATACTCGTAACTTTCCGAGCGCTACATATGTTTTGATGACAAAGAGACATCTCTTGTTGATTCTTCTCCTATTACTCCTACAACATTGGAAGCTTTCTACCATCCTGACTTGCTATATTGACATAGATCTTATCTTCTTTGTGTGTTACTACAAATTCTCTTCTATAGGTTCAAACTTGTTTTCCTGATCATTGAGATATCCACCTATCATAAATGCATCACTTGTTTGTGAAATCTCACATTCAAGATCTCGAAGACAACATAAAGGACACATCTCTTCTCTTAGATAACAAATCACATCGAGACACATATCCTATTTTGGACCCTCTTGTTCTTTCTTGACAAATCATGTTATTATCTTGAAATCTTTATTCATATTGGTTTAGGTCTCACTTTTGTGATCATTATTCTCAAATCTTGTATGGTGCAATCATAATTCAAAAACAACACCAAGATACATGAAGAAATTCTATCAGCATAGATCTGGACTTCTTCCTACATTCCACCATCTAAGTCAAAATTATTAGTCTACCAACTTGCCATTTTTTTTCTAAAAGGAAGATGCATAATTTTTTGTATAGGGACTTGCTACAACATATGTGATTTGATATTTTGTTTTATTTTTTTCTCTTCTTTGTGAAGGCACACACATGCCTTCTATTGTATGGATTTTAGGAAATTGTCACTTTTAAGGGTCTATCTTATAATTCTAATCATGCATTAGTTGGGATGGAGTTTTGTCCTACGATTTTTCTTTTTTCTTTTTTGTACTTGTGGGGGGGGGGGGGTACACTCCCTTTGTACATTGTTTTTTTTAAATGTACATGGGTATCTATCACACTTGTTTAGCTTGGACCTATTTCTTTATTATGTTGATTGCATTTAAGGGGGTGTGGGTGTAATTTATTATTACACCTATTATATTAAGTTCACTTAGGTAATTTATTTTTATTGCTAAGGTAGGATATGATAATGAGTTCGCATATTCTTCTTTTATGATATTCTATTTTTTCCTTATCATCTTTGATTTGGAAACTTAGAGGTCATTCACTTTTTGTTTTGTTTCATCATCTTTATTAGATTTGAAATCTATGAAGCAATGTATTGTATTTTTTTTTCTTTTCTATTTACACATGTAATAGAATTTAGATATTAGGATTTGGAAATTTACATGCCATCCTCTAGTTTTTTGTATTTCTACTCATCCTCCTCCTCATTGTATTGAGAAATTATGAGGCTATATATTGTAGCTATTTCCTTCTATTTACAAATATAATAAAATCCATTTATTAGAATCTTAAAATTTTGTCTTTTTTATTCATATTAAATTATGTGTCATTATAATGTTGTTTTGTTCCTAATTTGGTTTATATTGCATGTCTTTATAAAAGCTATCAAATTACACTAAAAATAACAAATGCTTGAACCTTATTAACTAAAATTAGAGATTAACAAGTTTCTATACACAAGAAACAATAAATGAACTACTTTCGACACACAAAAATAATGCACGATTTCATAATCAAATAAGTAAGATGCATGCAAAGCTACAACTAAGATTTATCATCGTGTCAATATGAAGTCTACACTATTGTTCACTTTTAATTCAATTAACAAAATCCATGACACTATACTCATATGAAACTTAGATTTAATGATTGAATAATGATTTTTGCAACATAAACGTAATTTCAACTATCAGTAAGAGTTTTTATGTTTAAAGCATTTATTATAGACTATAAAGAATATATAATTTTAGAGATTAAAGATAATAATAATTTATTAAAAAAACCAATGCTTTTAAACAACTCTTAAAAGTTATAGAAAAAGAAAAAAAAATTTAAAACAAAAGTAATCTAAACAAATAATAAAAAGAATTTATAACTAAAGCAACCTAAAAATAGATCCTTTATTTTTTGCTTGAAAATAAACCACTATAAATAAATGTTGCAAAAAACAGAAATTTGATTAATAAACAACCTTTAAGATTTTGAAGACCTAACTTAACTTGTAATCTATTGGATCTATTAAAAAATTCCAAAACCCAAACTACAATAAGACCTCATCTATTCAATCTGAATGATTCAAATACTTAATTCTAATATTTTCTATGAAAACACAATAAACTTATAAGACTTCTAAATCCTAGATCTTTAAAAATGATTAAAAATCTTAATGAAATAGACCACTACCTTAAATCCTTAAAATTACTATGATACATGTTATGGTTGAAAGTTTGTTGATGCTACTTCGGAAACATATAAGAACTTTCATCTAGGCTAGTTACGAGTAATGTTACTATTATATGTGAATAAAACACCCAAGTAAAACCTTACTTAACAACCTCAAAAAAATCATATTTTAAACCATTTGAAACACCTATTATACACCAATTTGCAAGCCAATGAAATCCTTGGTATCTATAAATTTAGATTAGGCATTCTTCTACAAAACTGTTATGACCCCTTCAAAGTCTTAAAGTTCAGTTGACCAATTTGTGATAGAAAAATATATACCATTATTCAATTTACTGTTGTGTGTTGGGCCAGATCTATTATTCACATGATTTCTACCTCATTCTATCACATGATTTAATGCACCTTACCAGTCACTTTTCCTTGTGGTCTTTGTCATGTTGAGTGCCTCCCAGGTGCATGGATTGTTGGTTTACACCATCAATTTGCCTGGAATTTACTTGCTTGACTTGTGCATATAGCATTACTAACAAACAAAATGGCTTCACACTTTACATAGTGACATAAGTCTTAGTGAAGATGGGACAAATGAGTTTTACAGACCCAATACCTAACAAAGGAATGGTTTGGAAGGCTACATAAGGATTTTTGAGACTAAGAAAGTCGTGTATGCTTAAGCATCTTTCAAACAGTGGGGGCCTCACCTAAGCATTCATGTGGCATTTTGAGAATACATGATCATCTCTCACAACCTAAAATGTCTAATTAACATCTGATCTTCCCATCAAAATATAAAATATAAGCAATGTGGGATTCCCCACTTTAACATGAGAGATGTAAATCTTAATTTACTCATTTTTACTAATTTTTTCATATAAGAAGCCAACAAAGAAAAGAGAGTCATGAAAGCATTAATTTTAGCATAAGTTGATTTTGGAGAAAGATTAAATGCTTTCTTTTTTTTCTTTGGGGAATGTGAGTGAGTGCAATAAATATTTTTATTTTCAATCTTTTCTTATTTTAGAGATTTCACTTGACAAAATAATGTGATTATCTGTATTTTAAATTTTAATAATATTATATTAAAGTGTTGAGAAAATGTATCTCAATCTTGCATTCTTAAATTTATATTTATTAATTATTTGTATGTATTTATTATTTTGACCTCATATTGGGAAATGGGAATCCCGCTTTAGGTTGGTATTATTTTTCATGTGTTGGATACTTTGGGAAGTGTGTAAGAGGTTGTAAGAGCATCTATATTATTATGATTTGTACAAGCACCCTAAAAACATTGCAAGGAAAGAGTTACTTATGATAGATTCTTGTGATGTATAAGAGCATGTAAGAGGGTGTTGGATTGAAATTTCAATAAGTTATTATGACAAGTTAAGAGACATCTTTAAATGGGATGAATAAGTTAAAATGAGGTGTCCAAATTAGGGAGTTACATATAATAGATTCTATGACAGGTTAAGATAGTTTTAAACCATATTTTAAAAATAGCCTCGAACACCATATTTACTTGGGTGTTGAAATTTAGACCTATCTATTGGTTTTGAAAAATCACTTTTGGTTTGTGGTTTGATAATTTACTAATATTGATGCTTGAAAATAAATTGTTATACGAGTTTTTTAGTTGATATATAGCTATTGTTATGCTATTGGAATTTCTCCAAGTCTAAATGTTAATGATACTCCTATAAAGGCATAGCTTGGATATTGTATTGCAACTATTATTGTTGAATAATGTAATTGGTCATGCTTTTTGAGTGCGAGGTTTTTCTCACAAAAGTGTTTTCACCATGTAAATCTTGTGTTATGGTATAATTTTCTATGGTGTGTTCTTTATACAACTATAAAGATCTTTTATCTTCTATTCCTCCTTCCCTCAAAGATTAGTGCACAAAGCATTTTTGCATCTTTTGTTTCATTTCATTTTCTATAAGAGCTTGATCACCTTGAATTCTAGGTGTTAAGGACATGATTTTTGTACTAGTCTTTAATTGTGTAGGAGCTTGTGTAAAAAAATATTGTAGGAAAAACAACAAGCACATCTAGGATAGAGATGGAGAAGTTCTTAAGAACTTGCTTTGAGTTTTGAAATCTCATGATGGAGGATATGCTCATGGATATAGATCTATGGATTGTAATATCTAATTCTCAACTTGTTATAATGTCACAAGTTAACTAGGACATGTTAGATTTGAAAAGTGAAGGGTATTATTAATTTTTGTTAATACTATTGACTATACATTAATAAGTCACAACACATGCCCTTTGACACAATTTGGGAGAAATTTATTTTGTTAAATCCCATGAATAAAATTTTCCTTAGAAGGAAGTTGCATACCCCCAGGATGGAGGATGGTGATTCTATATTCGAGCACATGAACGTGTTCAATATGATCATGACCTAGTTGCACTTTGTTGGAGTGAAAATAGAGGAGGATGTTGATGAGGGGAGATTGTTGATGATTTTTCATTGATGTCAAAGTTGCATATCGAAATGGTTGGTAAGTTGATATGCTTGACATGCTTTCTTGACATGCTTTAGGAGTTTACCTTCATTCATGGAGTGATCAGGTCATGAAATCAAATCAAGTTGTCTTCATTCATGTCATGTTTGGATGTCTTCATCAGAAGTTGTTTTTTCTTTGGTGACTACATATCCTAATGATTTGATACAGGATCATGTGATGTTGTTGATAATCTTTGATCATTAATGTATGGTTGAGTTTTGAGTTGTTTTCACATCAAGACTTTTTGGTGGTGTGGCAGGTTGTCATTGAAGGGAGATTGTTGGCATATGGCATGGTTGGAAAATTTTGAGTATGGTGAATTGGTTTTTAATGTTTATCATCTTAACATGATGATGGTTCTACAAGTGTGATATAGATTCATTTTCTCAAGTGTTTTACAAGGTGGTTGGTGTATGATGATGTCATCAAGAGCTTGTGCTTGATATTCAATTGTCATCAAATACTTGGTCAAAGTTGGATGTTAGGGTCAGGAAAATAGTGAAAATTATTTTTCTTTGATTTGTATATGCAATGTGAGATTAAGAATTAGGGTTTTGTATTTTTAAAGACCCAAAAACCCTATGTGTTTAAAGTCCTAAGATACTAAAAGCTATGAATTTTTGATGGGAGAGAACTTTATTTATGTTTTGATGATGAATTCTTATCACAAGTGAAGTCACTTAAAGTGACCTTTTGGAGGACACTTAAAACATTCAAATACCGGCCCCAACTCCTAGCTGTTACCGATTCTCATGGTGACACTCTTTAAGTTGAGCATGAGGGTTTTAATTAATGGTTCTACTGAGCACATGAAGGAGAAGATCGACGGGTCATATTAAAATGAACTTCAAATAACAACAGTCATATAACCACATTAAAGTTGACGTGCACCAATGATGCATTCAAATTTGGTTAGGTTTTGAAACTCATTTCTTAACCATTTTCTCAACATTTTTTTTATGGTTAAAAAGGAGAACTCAGAGTATGGATTTTTTTAAGGAATAGAGGTGTCTATCAGAGGTGCTCGAAAGGGCAAAAAGGAAATGAAAAGAATATAAGTGTTGCAGAGAGATATGCAGGTTTAAGGGGTTGAGAGTGATAGTTTATAGAATGGAAGATCCATGTTCATAAAAAATACAGGAGGATCCAATCAGATGTCAGTAAGGTAATTTCTTGTACATTGTTTTTGTACTAAGAGTAATATTATGCACAGTTCAATAATATTGTTTGTGGCATGAAATTTGGAGGGTTATAAAATGTTGTAATGCTTAGTTCATAGCAAAGACATGATGTTTTGAAGATAAGGATAGTTCATACTGGTCAGAAATTTCTTATATAGATGTTTGAGGTGTTGTTCAAATAGTTATCTTGGTGTTATTTATATTTATTGACAAAAGTTTGATATATTCTTGTAATGTTGCAACTTGGTTTTTGGTTGATTATTTCATGGTGAATTGTGGAGTAAGGTTGGAGACAAAAGGAGATATAAGGTGGTGAATTTTTTGCAGAGAACATTGATATGTATATGTGGTGATGAAGCTTAAGTCAATGGATTGTATAGTAATAGGGTAACCCCTTGAATTTGTGTTTCTTCCTTCATTGAGATTGGTCAGAAAGACCATGGAAAGTTTTCAGTGAGGCACATTTCCAGTGAGGCACCTTGTTGCCAGTGAGGTAGTTGTATTTTCTAGTGAGGCATTTTATGTACCCAGTGAGGCATACTTGTAACTAGTGAGGTTCCTTTACCAGTGAGGCACATTTGTAGCCAACCAGTGAGGCATTTTGATTAAGCCAGTGAGACAATTTTGAGTGGTTTTTCTACCCCAAGAGGGTTTTCCACTCGTGAAAAACGTGTTTCATGGTTCATGATGTTTATCTTTATGTGTATGTTCTAATGTTTTGTCTTCGAGGTCTTGACCATAATGTTTATAATCATACTTGATCATATGTATCTTTGAAGTCTCTCTTATTCTCTATTATGTGACTTAAAAGGTGAAAAAGTTTTTAAAAGATTATAGGTCACTGATTGACCCCCCCCTCTCAGTGATCTTGTACTCCAACAAGTGGTATCAGAGCTAGACCCTTGCATAAGTCTAGCCAACTTAAGGGGTTCCTGGTAAGTGGAGTACTATGGGTAAGAAGAATAGAAATAAGGCCTCAAATAGAGAAAAGAAAGATGTTGATCAAAAGATTGTAAAACAAGCCTCAGTCAAGTCTTGTAATGAGCTGTTGCATGAGTCTCCCCTGAATGTTGATATAAAGTGTGATAAAAGGAATGGTCTTGCAGTTAAGAGTTTTGACAAAAAGGACTTTATTGTAAGTATAGATGAACAAAAACTTGATGAAGAAAGAGATTTCTTTGTGGATGAAGATGATGAACAGGAGTGTGAAGTTGATTTAGAAGGTGAAATTTTGTGTGCTCTAGATACAATCAAGCATCTCAGAAAAGAGAACAGGAGATTAGAAGATTAGCTTCAACAGGAAAAAGACTACAAGGAAAAGGTACTTTCATATTTTGAAAAAGTTTCTTTAGAGTTTGAAGAAGAAAGAAATTAGGTTGTTAACTTAAAGAGTCAAGTTGATAAATCTGACAAACTGATTATAAGTCTAAAATCTAATCTAGAAGTCAAAGCTAATGAATGTATAAGATTAGAATTAGACATAGTTTCTTTGAAAAAGGAATTGGAAAATGTATCTATAGAGTTGCACAAGAATCTTCAGTTTGAAAAGAGCACTGAATGTTTGAATGACATGTTGAGCAAACAAAAACACTATAAGGACACCATAGGCTTAGGTTATGAATAAGGAGAGTGTTCCAAAGCAAGAAAGACACCTAGGAAGAAGATAGACTTGAGTTATCATGCTGTTGTTTCTAAAGATCAGATAGAAGATCAGGTCTTTAATAGATGAAGAGAAAGAAGAGACATCAGGCAACACCATTCAATGAGGTACAACTATTCTCAATTTAATAGTTATTGCTATTGATGTCATGCTTATGGTCATAGAGCTAGAAATTGTGGAACTCAAGCAAGAAATGGTCTTAGTTGGAATAAGGATAAAGATACTTATAGCTTGTCAAATCAGGACTATAATAATGTATGTTATAACTGTGATAAAGTTGGTCACCTAGCAAGAGATTGTTGGACTTATGCAAAGAAAAATGATTGGGAAAAGAGTCCTAATTAGTTTTCATATAGAAAGAAAAATGTCACATGTTTTAGATGCAATGGTTTTGGACACAAAGCCAAGTTTTGTAGAAGAAAATTGTTGAAATCATCTAAGCAGGAAGACATCTTGAGCAAAGCAAAGAAAAAGTCTATACTGGTTTGGAGAAGAAAACAAAATCAGAACAAGAAGGATCCTAAATTTGTGCATGTTGCACAAGACACTTCACCAGTTTCTTGAGAAGTGACATGAAGTCAGGGGAGATGCTTAATGTTTTTTTTTTCTTTCATCCCCAAGTAGAAAATTAGAACAGTATAGCACTCAAGAAACAAGACTATTTAACAAAATTTAGGATAGTGTGCAAGTTTACAGTGATGAACACAAATTTTACATGAAGTAAGAATTTTGCTATGGTATCTTTGGTAGTCCAAGGATTGGTCCTTGCAATGATTTT
This sequence comes from Sequoia sempervirens, assembly GCA_007258455.2. Taxonomy (NCBI): domain Eukaryota; kingdom Viridiplantae; phylum Streptophyta; class Pinopsida; order Cupressales; family Cupressaceae; genus Sequoia; species Sequoia sempervirens. The sequence goes on from VDFB02281492.1 coordinate 919,540,039, forward strand.
TTTTTCAGTTGAAGAATGCTTATGCTACTCTTGTAGATCAAAATTGTAGTAGACTTTTCTTGATGGGTTAAAGTATGTGTGGAATAACATCATGTTGAAGCAGAACAACTTGGAGTTACACCTCTATCTTAGACAAACCTTCTTAGACTCTATAGCAGACTTATGCTGCAAAGTTTTTGTGTGGGTGATCTTTATTTATATGCATGCAAAGTACTATGAGTAGAGCATGGTGTGATGACTTAATATTGAAGTGAGTAATGCTTGTAAAAGGAAACTAATGTTGATCATCAGGAAATGTTTTAGTTGATAGACCTCTGACTTCATTAAAGTCCTCATGTGTTTCAAATTTGATGCTTAAAGAGGCACTTCAGGAAATGTTCCTATCATCAAGATAATGTTGTCTTCAAGCAAAGTTTTCAAAAGAGATAGATCAATTTTTTTTTGAAGCTCTTCAATAATAATGAGTTGCAGTAGTTAATTGGCCTATTTCACAGTGCAATCATGGAATGAAATAAGTTGAATAAACAGTGACATATAACCGTGTTTTGGTAACTGTGTGCAATGATTATTCTCTCTGATAGTACAGTGGTAAGATGGTTCTTCATTTCATCTTTGTTAGACAGTGGTTTTTAACATGAAGGTTATATGTATTATTGACAAATGTATTTAAGTTGGAAATTATGGTCTCTTGCTGCAGTAATTATTTTGCAATGCTAATATAAGATGACAATGAGTGAGTTCAATCATGACCAAAAATAAAAAGTGCAGATCTAAGATTGCAGTAAGTTTATGATCTTTTTGATGTGACTGTGGTAAGAAGTAGTCACTTCATGAAGGGCACAAAAGACTTGAGTCACTACAGTCAGAAGGAGAGGATCGCTGGTTCAAAAGTTACAACCTGTAACAGTGTACATGACTTCGCTAATTTTATGAATTCTCTATGATTATGTAATGATTCAATGGTGTGGTATGTCTATATTGCAATTTGGGACAATAGTCTTTTTTCTCGATATTGGTTGTTTGGTCAAGGTGACTGTATTTGAAGCCAATGCAAGATAGTATGAATGTCCTTGAACATGGGACAAAGTTTAGTGCAATTTTTATGATAAGTATTCACTGAATACTATCAAATATGTGAAGTGTTGTTACTGATAGGACAATTCTCAAGTTGCAAGAACAGGGATAGAGATTAGTGATGCAAGTGGTAATAGATTAAAAAGTAGTGATATATGATGTCTTGCATCGTGAGCTCAGTAAGGTGATATACTTCATGTCTTAGATGTATCAAGAATAACATGATATTGTTGCACAGACAAGACTATGACATTGAAATGGGTAGTAAACTTCAAGACAATACATAGTGACTGCATTTCTAGACAATGTTCTTGTCTGCAAAGAGTTATTTTCTTGACAATGATCATTGCTTGGGAAGTTTACTTATTTTCTTGGCTATACAGTGTGAGCAGTACAGAATAGGACATCCTTGTACAATTATGATGCATGTGGTATACTATGGAGATTTGTCATATAGACACAGTGCTAGTATGATGTTGCAATGGACGATGGATATAATGATAATGCAATTATTAGTATGATTGAGAATGAAAAGATTGGATAAGTTTCATGCCTTCATTTCAATGCATTCCATACTTGATGCTGATGTGGTTTGTATGGTGCAGTTGTTCCAACAAATGGTATCATTTTCCCATGAACTAAGTCCAAGCTTATCTCAGATATTGAAAGGATAGTATATCTGTTAGTGATTGGGCAGTGGCATATGGTGTGTGAAATAGACTGGAGGTCTAAGGCCTATACAAGGATAAGATGACTGTATATCCACATAGTGCTTACTTGGACATTGAACCATTAGTTAGATTTCTTTCCATTAAACTCTTGTTGACTGTGGCATGGTGCAGACCTTATCAGATTATGTTGCTTTTCAAAATGGGTATCACTAACCATGACAGTGCATTTCATTGTTTACAGTGTTTTCATGCTTTCATACACATTCATAGTAATCAATAATAGTGCTTCAATCCATGGTGCAATTTGTCTACTTTATGAAATATTTTGGAACAGGTACTGTGGTTTGTTAGTAGGACAGTGTCATTTGATGGAAGTATGCAAGTCATTTGAAGCATGAAATAACAAGTATAGTGTGCAGACCTTTAGAGTGTAGACTTCATGTTGTACAGTGCAAATTTTATGAATTTGCAGTGGTAGAGCAGAACTTGTAGACCAAGATAGAATTGTTGGAGACAAACATGTTACATAATACAGGAAGAGTGGCAATTCATTTGAACTTCTTACTAAAGTGGCTCAAAGAGATGAGTGTTACAACTGTATCTAAGGGTAAATTTTAGGTTAGATTAGATGTTAGCAAATCAATAAAGACTAAGAAACCCAAAGAACTATGAAGTACAAAGGAAATTAAATGTAAGACCGATTATACCTATTCCTCAAATCTTCCATGATTACCTCCATAGCACCTCCTAGCTTGCAACATATGATTGATTCCCTCAGATTGAGTGTGTGAGCATTTCAACTATGACATTGTCCTATGCAAGTTTTGAAGGATTTAAAATAAATGCCTATGCCTATGCCTATGACAAAATGATTCTCAAATACTAAATAACTCTAATATGAATGTGCCAGAATAATAAAATCTAAGTGTGTAATCTAAAAATGAGAGAAAAATAGCATTTTATAGAAAATGCCATTTTGAATGGACGAACGAGATTGACTTTCGACATAGACCTAAAATCAGAGGACGAGATCAAGTCTAACAATCCCTAATCAGGGTTAGGGAAAAATCCTTAAACGAGTGCTCGAGATGTCATCTAAGAAGATCGAATCGGCGGTGGAGAATAAAAGAGATAATTAATTAGAAAAATAAAGATTTTCGAAAATCAAGAAGATAAAGATTGCCTGATTTGTGAGTTTCGAAAAATCAAGAAGATAAGAGTTGAACTAAAGATCAGATTTGGAAATTCAATAATTTGCTCAATTACTTGATTTTTGGAAGAAAGTTACCATTTTGAATTAAATTAATTCAAAATATGGATTTTGTGAGATAATAAATAATCGATTTTAAGATTATTTACTAAAATGAACTGTCAGTCAAGAATATGATATCATTTTAAATAATTAACTTATTTAAAATGAGAGAAATGTTAATTTTAACAATTAAATAATTAAAGATAATTATTTAATTTAGAAGATATGATTAATGATTAAATAAATTAATAAACTCATTTAATCATGAGAATTAGTGACATTAAATAAATAAATAAAATTTATTTATTTAATAATCAGGAAGAAATAAATGAAGAAAGGTAATTAAATAAATTAACCTTAAATTTATTTAATTAGGGGAAGACTTAGACAATTAATGACGTATTTAATAAATAAATAAAATTTATTTATTTAATAATCATGAAGAATACAAGAGACATGAATTAATTAAATAATTATGAATTATTTAATCAATAGTCGAATGTGGACCAATGACATAATTAAATGTCATAATTATGCTAGGACGAAAGTGGTAAAAATAGAGCTTGCAGGCCTAGGTCATTTTTAAGTGTCTACAAGAACAAATGCAGTGAAGGATAAGAGGAGTTGTCTTAACAGTAAGAGCGTTGATAGGCACATATATAAAGCATAAAACCCTTGAAAAAGTGTCGGGAAGAGGTTACATATCCTGACAGTTCAATGGATAGTGAAGTGGACAACGGTTTGATATATATCAGTGCAGTCATGTTGCTCCTTAATGTTGTTGTTGCTTGATTCATAACAGTAGCATAACATGGTGTGAAAGTGATGTGGCATTCCTCATGGTAAAAGAGAAGGTTTTGATCGCATGCTGAAGCAGACATGTTAGGACAGGTGAAATAGAGCACAAAAGGATAGGAGAAGTGACAAGTGTTGCTAAGTATATGAGATTTATAATAGTGGAGTTATGTTACTGGCAATATGATCTCATGCAATGCACTGATTTCTTGCTTTTCATCAGGATCCTCATTCACAGTAGTGCTTTCATGACAGGGGAGATTTCTTGGACAACTGATTCCTTTGTCATCTGATGTCAAAGGGGGAGAGAGAGAAAGGATCATGTGTTGTAGTTTGGCCATCAATGACAAAGGGGGAGATTGTTGATGAAGGGAGATTAATGTCAAAGTTGGATATTGAAATGGTTGGTAAGTTGATATGCTTGATATGCTTTAGGAGTTTACCTTCATTCATGGAGTGATCAGGTCATGAAATCAAATCAGGTTGTCTTCATTCATGTCATGTTTGGATGTCTTCATCAAAAGTTGTTTCTGCTTTGGTGACTACATATCCTAATGATTTGATGCAAGGATCATGTGATGTTGTTGATCATCTCTGATCATTAATGTATGGTTGAGTTTTGAGTTGTTTTCACATCAGGACTTTTTGGTGGTGTGGCAGGTTGTCATTGAAGGGAGATTGTTGGCATATGGCATGGTTGGAAAATTTTGAGTATGGTGAATTGGTTTTTAATGTTGATCATCTTAACATGATGATGGTTCTACAAGTGTGATATAGATTCATTTTCTCAAGTGTTTTACAAGGTGGTTGGTGTATGATGATGTCATCAAGAGCTTGTGCTTGATATTCAATTGTCATCATAGAAAAACTGTTGATACTTGGTCAAAGTTGGATGTTATGGTCAGGAAAATAGTGACAATTGTTTTTCTTGGGTTTGTATATGCAATATGAGATTAAGAATTAGGGTTTTTTATTTTTAAAGACCCAAAAACCCTAAGTGTTTAAAGTCCTAAGATACTATAAGCTATGAATTTTTGATGGGAGAGAACTTTATTTATGTTTTGATGATGAATTCTTATCACAAGTGAAGTCACTTAAAGTGACCTTTTGGAGGACACTTAAAACATTCAAATACCAACCCCAACTCCTAGCTGTTACTGGTTCTCATGGTGACACTCTTTAAGTTGAGCATGAGGGTTTTAATTAATGGTTCTAATGAGCACATGAAGGAGAAGATCGACGGGTCATATTCAAATGAACTTCAAATAACAACAGTCATATAACCACATTAAAGTTGGTATGCACCAATGATGCATTCAAATTTGGTTAGGTTTTGAAACTCATTTCTTAACCATTTCCTCAACATTTTTTCGATGGTTAAAAAGGAGAAATCAGAGTATGGATTTTTTTAAGGAGGTGTCTATCAGAGGTGCTCGAAAGGGCAGAAAGGAAATGAAAAGAATATAATTGTTGCAGAGAGATATGCAGGTTTAAGGGGCTGAGAGTGATAGTTTATGGAATGGAAGATCCATGTTCATAAAAAATACAGGAGGATCCAATCAGATGTCAGTAAGGTAATTTCTTGTACATTATTTTTGTACTAAGAGTAATATTATGCAGAGTTCAATAATATTGTTTGTGGCATGAAATTTGGAGGGTTATAAAATGTTGTAATGCTTAGTTCATAGCAAAGACATGATGTTTTGAAGACAGGGATAGTTCATATTGGTCAGAAATTTCTTATACAGATGTCTGAGGTGATGTTCAAATAGTTATCTTGGTGTTATTTATATTTATTGACAAAAGTTTGATATATTCTTGTAATGTTGCAACTTGGTTTTTGGTTGATTATTTCATGGTGAATTGTGGAGTAAGGTTGGAGACAAAAGGAGATATAAGGTGGTGAATTTTTTTGCAGAGAACATTGATATGTATATGTGGTGATGAAGCTTAAGTCAATGGATTGTATAGTAATAGGGTAACCCCTTGAATTTGTGTTTCTTCCTTCATTGAGATTGGTCAGAAATACCATGGAAAGATGTTAGTGAGGCACATTGCCAGTGAGGTATTTGTATTTTCTAGTGAGGCATTTTATGTAGCCAGTGAGGCATACTTGTAACTAGTGAGGTTCCTTTTCCAGTGAGGAAAATTTGTAGCCAGCCAGTGAGGCAATTTTGAGTGGTTTTTCTACCCCAAGAGGGTTTTCCACTTGTGAAAAACGTGTGTCATGGTTCATGTTGTTTATCTTTATGTGTATGTTCTAATGTTTTGTCTTTGAGGTCTTGATCATAATGTTTATAATCATACTTGTGCATATGTATCTTTGAAGTCTCTCTTATTCTCTATTATGTGACTTGAAAGGTGCAAAAGTTTTTAAAAGATTATAGATCACTGATTCACCCACCCACCCCCCCTCCCCCTCTCAGTGATCTTGTACTCCAACAGAGGATTGGTACTCCATTGTTTTGTTCTTTGATAGACTTGTAGGATCATCTTGTGATGGCCACCAAAAGTATTGCCTCTAATCTCAAGATGGATGAGGTAATTGCATTGTTAATTTTAGAAGATATGTGTAGATTTTTTTTTGGATCAGCAAAGGAGGCCTTATTAGTTCATCAAAGATTAAAAGAGAAAAGCAAGAATATAAATCAAAAGAGAGAAAAGTCTACATCCAAATCTTGTGGGAGATTCAAATATCCTAGAAAGACCAAGGCTAAGTGTTGGAACTATAACAATATTCGACATTCTAGAAGAGATTACAAGGAGGAGAAAAATAATAAAAAAGAAGAAAAAATTATTTAGATGATGAATCCATTTTTTTTTAGATGATGGCTATGCCTTTATTGTAAATTTGGAAACACAAGAATTAGAATATGCATTCTTGGTAGACTTCATAGCTTCCTTCCACATGAATTTGAGCAATAGGATGGTTTTCAGAGTACACAAAATATGATAGTGAGAATGTGTACCTTGGAGATCGCTCTCACTTGAAGATCATTGGATGTGGAAGAGTTCTTATCATATTCCTAGATGAATATGTTAGGGGATCAGTGATGTTCTACATATCCTTAGTTTTGTTGGGATATGGTGTTGTTCACCATGGCAAGAATTGATTTATCATAATATTGTAATTAAATAATTATTTAGTTGTGATGCACCTTGGTGGTGTGGTTAATCACACTAGGGAATTATTTTGGGACCACTTGATGTTGTATTGTAACATTGTATTATTATTTAATATGTGGGAGACATGTGATAATAATTTAATATTGGGGAAAATATTAAATAAAGTGATGTCTTAGTACCCAATATTAAATAAGGGGTTAGTGGTTTTGTATTCACATGGTTTTGTGGTACGTGGTTTTACCTTACCACTAGTTGTATTATGTGTGAGCTTGTGTCTATAAAAGAAAACACATTTGTAGTGGTTTAGGTTGCCGAGTGGGTTGGCTGTCATTATTGAGTCTTTCTGAGGAATGCATTGTGAAGCATGGCATGGGATGTGTGGATTCATGCTTGAACACATGGGAATTCATTGGAGGGATTGATGCTTCAGAGGTATTCATTGTAACTCTTGTATTGCTTTATTGTTGAATAATATGATGGAGTATGGATGCTTTTGGAGGCTGGGTTTTTCCCTCTTGAAGGCTTTCCCAGGGTATATCTTGTGTTATCTTATGGCTTGTCTATTTGATCTATGCATTGTGGTTACTTGTATGCATGTTTATCTCTCATGGGTTATGTAGGAAATGAATAAGATTATAGGTTAAATGCAATATTTCCTAACAAGTGGTATCAGAGCTTTCATGGTTGAAGAATTTTGGTTATAACCCTAGTTTGAGAGTTTTTGCAAAGTTTAAGCCATGGACATGGATGTAGAGTTTGAGGCATTACAAGATATGAAACACATGTTATAGGTGTTTGTATGCAGATTTGGGCTTTTGGGTTGTCAAGATTTGTTGGGTTTATTGCAAATTTGAAGTTTTCTAAATTTGGGTGAAAGAGGGTTTCTTGGTTTGAGTGTTTTGTAGGGAAAATTTCATGGATGACCTCTTGAGACAAAATGGACCTTATGGTTGGATTTAGGTTGGCCAAGAGACAAATATTGATATAAAATTCAACCTATTTTGGAAAAATTGAAAAAAATGCAATTTTTTTTTTCTTAGCCCAATTTCGCCATGTGTTGAAAAAATATTAAAAATAATAATAATCCACCATGTGAAAAATTCACAGGAAAAAATCATTGTTGTCAGATTTTGAAAATTATTTTTGTACTTGCAAAATAAATAAAAAAGTTAGAAAAAAACTACATTGAAAAAGTTTTTAAAAATAATAATAAAAATTATTTTGGGGGGTATGGGCTCTGCAAACCTGTACCCACCCCTGCGTAGCCCTATCATGTCAGTCAACAACCCATATTCATGTTTGAACTACCATTGAATAAAAGAACCATCAACCTTTGTTTGTTTGAAGATTTTAAGCTTTGACATAAATGTTATTATGGTTATTGTTCTTTGGGTTGCATGTTATTGTTATTGTTATGGTACTTAATGCTTTGATTTAATTATCACACCTTGATATAGTGTTGATTGGTTGCTTTGATATGTTTTAACATTACCTATGTAGTGGGAGTTCTTGGATATGTATGTTCTTCATTGACAAGTTTCATACAGGGAGCTTGGTTGTAGTTTATGGGTTGCATATGTTGTAGTGTATGTTCTTCAGTGCTTTATGTCTCAGATTAATGAGTTGGTTATGAAACAAGAGGATGTTTCATATGAATTTTGATAATATGGCGAGGATCAATGCAGTACAAGCCATAAGATATTTATCGAGGATTACAAAGCCTGTTAATGCTATTTGTAAGAATTGTCAGTTTGGAAAGCAAGCTAGAAAAAAAATTAAATCAAAGGAACAATCTACTACCAGACTATTGGATTTAATTCATACATATCTTTGTGGTCCAACAAGAGTTATAATTCTACAAGGTGAAAGGTACTTTATGCTTTTGATTAATGATTACTTAGATATACATGGGTTACTATTCTTAGAGAGAAATTTGATGTATTAGATAGATTCAAGGTATTCAAAGCTATGGTAGAGAATGAAGTAAATTTGAGAATAAAATGCTTGACATCTAATAGAGGTGGTGAATTCACCTCCCATGAGTTTAATATGTTTTGTGAAGTTCATGGAATAAAAAGATAGTTATCTACTCCTAGAACTCAACAAAATGGAGTTGTTGAAAGAAAAAATAGAACGATTCAAGAAGCTACTAGATCAATGATTAGTGAAGCTGGTCTACTGGAAGTTTACTGGAGAGAAGCTATTCACACTATTGTTTATGTGTTCAATCGAGTTCAAGAAAAATCTAATAGTACAAAGACCCCCTATGAGATATGGTGTGGAAGAATTCCTACTGTCAAGTATTTCAAGGTATTCATAAGCAAATGTTATATCAGACGGGATGAAGAAAATTTAGGAAAATTTGATGCTAGATGTGACGAAGGCATCTTCCTTGGATATTCTACTAGAAGCAAAGCTTACAAATGTTTCAATAAAAGATTGATAAAGATTGTAGAAAGCAAAAATGTCAAGGTTGATGAAGTAGTGAAGAATTCAATTGAAGTTGATGGATATGTATCTGATGAACCTGATTGTATAGAAGTTGAAGAAGTTGTGGAAGAACTGGAGAAACAGAATGAAGAAGAAGAAGTTCTAGCGGTGTCCCCAAAGACACCTAAATATATACAAAAGAATTATTCAGAAGATCAAATCATTGGAGACAAGAGGAAAGGAGTATTAACAAGAAGCAGAGCTGCTGCTAGTGAGATAAATCTATGTTTACTTTTTGAGGTTGAACCAAAGGCCGTAATGAAGCATGCAAAGATGAGCATTAGATGAAAGCTATGAAAGAGGAACTTATGCAGATTGAGAAGAATCAAACTTGGGAATTGGTCCCTAGACCAACAGATAAAAACATAATTGGATCAAAATGGGTATTCAGAAACAAGTTGAATGAGAATGAAGAATTCAGAAATAAAGAAAGACTTGTGTGTAAGGGCTACTCACAAGTAGAAGGCATAGATTTTCAGGAGACTTTTGCTCCGGTGGCAAGGATGGAAGCTATCAGAATGTTTTTAGTGTTTTCTACTCATAAAGATTTCAAGGTCTATCAGATAGATGTAAAGTCTGCATTCTTGAATGGTGAATTGGAAGAAGAAGTCTACATGGAACAATCAAAAGGATTGCAGTTGTTAGATCAACTGGATATGGTATGCAAATTGAAAAAAGCTTTATATGGATTGAAGCAAGCTCCTAGAGCTTGGTATGTAAGGTTAGATAGATATTTGGTTCATCAAGGTTTCAATAAAGGTACAACATATAGTAATTTGTACTTTAAAATTAAAAATGACAAGATATTGATAGTGGTTGTATATGTTGATGACATTGTCTTTGGAGGAAATGAAACAATGTGCAAGATGTTTGCTGAAGAAATGAAAAAGGAGTTTGAGATGTCTATGTTTGGTGAGATGAATTTATTTCTTGGGTTGCAAATTAATCAAACAAAAAAAAAGAATTTTTATTTCACAGTCAAAATATTTGAAAGAGATGTTGAAGAAGTTTGGGATGGATGGTTCCAAATCGGTATGCACTCCTATGGTGGCTGGTTACAAATTGAGTAAAGATGATGATTCACCTAAGGCTGATTAGAGCAAATACATATATATGATTGGAGGACTATTGTATTTAACTGCTACTAGACTGGATATTATGCATGCAGTTTGTCTTGTGGCTAGATTTCAAGATCCTAGAGAAACATGTTGTTGCTATTAAGAGGATATTTAGATACTTGAATGACACTCCAGATTATGGCTTGTGGTATCCTAGGGATACTGATTTACACTAAGTGCTTATACAGATGCAGATTGGGCAGTTTGTTTAGATGATAGAAAAAGTACAAGTGGTGGTGCATTCTTTCTTGGCTGCAGATTGGTGGCTTGGTTGAGCAAAAAGCAAGATTCGATTTCCTTATCCACTGCTGAAGCTGAGTATATTGCTGCAGCATCCTGTTGTACACAAGTTTTGTGGATGAAACATACATTGAAAGATATCAAAGTAATGTATGATGATCCTATTTCTATATTTTGTGATAATACAAGTGTAATTAACATTTCAAAGAATCCAGTGATGCACTCAAGGACAAAGCATATATCTACCAGGTATCACTTTTTGAGAGAGAAGGTTGTGGAGAATGAAGTAAAACTTGAGTATGTACCTACGAAAGATCAAGTTTCTGACATATTTAGAAAGGCTCTTCCTAAAGATACTTTTGAGGATCTCTGGGAGAAGTTAGGGGTTATTGCCCCTCCTTTCTTGAACTAGATGCATATGAAGATGCATCAATTCAGTGGGTCTATGGATCTATCTTTTTTTTGGACTGATGTTTTGGTGGCTACCTCTTAGGGGGATTAGGTAGTGTCATGTGTTGTCATTGAAAAAGTATTTTGTTCTTAATGTCAAAGGGGAAATCAATGTAAAACATCTTTTTCCTTTACAATTGATGTCAAAGGGGGAGATGAGGAAGATGTGAAAAGGAAGAAAGTATCATGTGAAAAATTTTATCTACTAAGGGGGGGGGGAAAGAAAAATCATGGAAAGTGTGTTCAAAGCTGTTGTGTTGTTTTTGATGGTTTTTCACATCATGTGTTTCCATCAATAACAAAGGGGAGATTTTTGCAAGTATGAAGGCGTTTTCATTGGTGTCAACTGGTTGTTGTTGTCATTGATGTCATTGATAATGGTTATTGGCTGTATATGTCGAGGATATTGAGAAAATTGTAATAAAGAAAGGTTACAGGTGTTCAGTGTTTGCTTCGGGATTTCTGCTATGTTGATGAGGACCTGAGGTATTATTCATGGTTATTGGAAGCTCCTATATCCAGGTTTTGGGTTTCTATATCATTGTACAGTGTGAGTTATGTTCACCAGTTGTGAACCATGTTTTTTTGTGTATCTGGCTGAGGTCTGGGAGAAATATAGTTGCTTCATATTTCTTCTTGTTTGAGTTTTGTCTTGTGGTTTTCAAGATAAGTTGAAGAGGTAATTTCAAAATTAATTTTGTTATCTAGAAAGATTGGATCGTGTTAAGGTTGCATGTGCTTAATTGTTTATGTGTTTTACATTGGTTTGGTCGACCTTGTGTTTAACACTACTTTCAAAGCTTATGGAAGCATGTTGAAGCATGTGTTTGGGTAGCCCTCATTCTAATTCCACTGTAGAATGTTTTGGCTCCGACCTAATTTGAATTTGTAAATGCAAATGGTGTATGGATGACTTTGGATGAGTTTCAAAGTCGAAGATGGTATAAATACAATTTGAGATGTTTGTGAAAGATATAGAATGCATGCAAGATAGATGCGAGATAGATGCCAAACAACGTGTATGTGATGCGAGTTTGGAATATCAGTGCAAAATCTAATTGTTGAGTTTTTGGAAGCAATGAGTTGAAGGTGTACTCTATCATTCATGCATGTCTGGAAGTGTTTGAGCAAGTTGTGGTGGAAATCTCTGTTGCATTGAGACTGTTTTCTCTCTGTAAAAAATCTCTTCTATCTTCTTTGTAATTATGTGGTAGTGAGCCCTCCGAGTGGTTAACCCTTGTTGGACAGTGAGTCTTGATTCAAATAGTGAGTCATGTTTTGGTAGTGAGCCTTTGTAATCAATTTTGATATTCTCTATATTGTGAGCTAATCCTCATTGTGGTTTTTCCCTTATTGGGTTTTCCACATAAATCTAGTGTTATTGTGTGTGTGATGTTTTTCAGTTTTTGCTTTTGCACTTAATGATTAATCATATTAGTAGAGTAAAGGATTTGTGATTGATCTAAAGTTTTTAAAGGTTTAATTTGTTACAACTGATTCACCCACCCTCTTAGTTGACTTGTTCAACATTTGGAAGATATTAAATTTTTAACCCCAAGGAATTTCTTCAATGAAGTTTCAAACTCAAAATCGAAAGTTATGACCCTAAGAAGTTGTAATTATATAAAATAAAAATAAAAATAAATATTCTAGAGTGGGAAAATGGACGGTGGAATTTCTGGTGCCAAAATAGGGTGACACCTTCCAGAATATTCTAAGGTAGTTACACTTCTAGGATAAAGATAGAGAACATGGGTTACATAGGGGGGCTCCACTAGTGTAGATCATGGTTTTGGCTTATAAATTTCTATAATGAGAAGACACATGTGGTTGTAGTATGTTATTTTTCAAGTATTGTAATTTCAGTTCATCAATATAACAAAAAGCGAGTATTTCTTTTTGCATTTTCTTGTTTAGCTATGTTTGTGGTTTTGTAAGGGGAGTACCCTTCGTCAAATGTTGATGGAGAGGGTTGGGAGTATGCTTAGTGGTGTCAGCTTGGAGTAGAAATTTTTGTATAAGTTGTTACTAAGCTTGTTACTTAAGTAAATGGTCTCCCACATCAACTCTTGTTCATAAGAATCCTATGGAGGCTTGGTTAGGAGAAAATCCATCATTACAACATCTTCATATTTTTGGTTGTGATACATACATGTTCATGTGCCTATGAATAAGTGATAAAAATTGGAGAGAAGGTAGTTAAGTGTACCTTCATTGGATATGGAGTTGCTGTAAATGGATACAATCTTTGGGGTCCTATTCTTGAGAGAGTTTTGTATATAAAAGTGTTGTTTAAGAGAAATTAAGCCTTTTCCTATAGTTTCACAACTAGAATAGGATAAGAAGAAAGATTTGGTTTAACTATTCCAAAGATTGAGAAGGTTGAACTGGAAGCTTGCAAAGGACCAAAAGAGAAGGGAAGCTCAGATAGTTTTGAAGAAAAGGTTGAGCCTCCACCTTTTCTTTGGAGGAGTTCTTCTCAACATAGACACCAACAAAAGTGAAGGATATGATGGGTATGGATGATTCTAAGTCTTCGAGAGCAATTATGGTAGGATGACTGAATTGAATAAAAATGACACACAAAATTTAGTACCTTTTCTTGATGGACAAAAAATTGTTGGTTGTAAATGGGTGTTCAAAAGGAAGATTGATTCAAATTTCAATGTTGAGAATTACAAAGCAATGTTGGTTGCAAAAGTTTATTCTCATATTGAAGGGGTAGACTTCCATGATATTTTTTCCCCAATTCCTAAATTAACATCTATTGTTCATGCTATTTGTAGCAACAAAGTTTTATTTGGAGATATAAAAAATGGATGCAAAGATACTATTCATGCATGACGACTTGGATGAAGAGATGTAGATGACAACTAGAATACTATGTGGAAAGAGGTAAATAAACTTTGGTTTGTAAGTTGTTTTTTTGTACCGTCTCAAAGAATTTCTTAGGATGTGGTACTAGAAGTTTGAATATTTTATGTTGGGTATGAAATTTATGAGATCCAAATTAGATAAATGCATCTATTATAAGTTAGACGATGATCAATTCTTTTTTAACACAATGCACATTGATGCCAGTTATATTTTGGTAACAATAAATATGTGATTTGTGTTTTGAAGTCCCAAATTTACTATGATAAAAAAATTGTAACCCACAAATATTTAAAGGCCCTCTTAATTACATACCAATCAACTTGTCTAGTATTAACTATTAAATGACTAAAGACTTTCATTACTTTGGAAATGTCTAGTTTTGTACAAATCATAGCATACATTAAAGTCTCAATAGGTACTCAAGTCATATCCTTCATCCCACTAGATGTATATGGACACTCCTCTACGAATAACTTAGTCTCCACTAAAATAAGAACACAAAATGATCTGCAACTTGTCATGTTGAATCTCTCCAATATTGAATTCACATACTTTCACTAACCTAACAAAAGATTTATGCTCACTCTATCTCATCTACTCTCCATAACCAATATATCTAGTATCTCCCAAGTCCATCTCAAAGTATGTTGACACCTAAAATGGCCTCAGAAAATCAGATTGTTACAGCTATAAAAATGCCTCAAAGTAGTTGTAGACAGCTACCTAGGAATGTGGGTTAGAAATTGGAACATTGGTACAGACAAGATTAAAGAGTTGTCCCATCATCATGTACAAGACAAAAAAACATAGCATTCTTATTTACTGTATGTTGGAAGGTGGGTCTATCATATCCAGATTTTCCTGCTTAGAATGTGCAGAAAAGGCGTAGAATGAGATTAGAGAGAACAAAGGAATAGTCTAAAGTGAGGCATTTCAAAATCCCTGTTTTCCTGCCATTCACAAGGGAATTGGTGTTTACTTACCATAGCAAACAAAGAATCCAAAACTCAAAATGGAAGGCAGGCGTGAGGATAGAGACGTTAGAAACTGCCTGCTTACAAAATAGAAATATAACCACCTTTTCACATTCCAGACAAAATAGAAATAACCAGCTAGGGAGAGGCATTTTAGACGACATTAGAATTATTTGGTGTGCTTGGAATGATTGTGAAGCATTCTAGATTTTTTATTTTTGTAGCCAGCTGGGTGTTAGAAATATAAAGTGCCATTTTTAAAAAATTGTTCTTATTTTGGTAAAGAGGCATTTTAATTTGTTTTTAAAAAGCATGTGAAATTGTTTTCAAATTATTTTTATTTTCAAAAGTAGAATGATTTGGTTAGAGAAGTTTAAAATAATTTGATTTGTAAGTATATTTGATTGTAATCAAAATTCAAAAGTAGAATGGTTTATTTAGCGAAGTTTAAAAATGATTTAATTAAATTGAATTTGTAATCAAAATTCAAAGAGATGTTGAGTTTCTTTTTACAAGATGATAATGCAATTGTAAATGTTTGAAAAGCATGAAGAAAATAAGATATGAGAAATGGTGAGCATATGGAGAAGTGTTAAAATGTGGACAAGTTGATGTAGAAATGTCACACTATCACTCAAATTTGAGAGAAATATCCTTAAAACATGCTATGAGGATGAACACCAAAAAGAGTGCAACACAATGTTAAAATTGTAGGGTATGCAATTTTTGGCATTATATTTTGCCCCTACTTTAGCAGGTTGATGTCACTTCATGATGAGGCCTAGCTAAAGTAGATAAATAAAATTGATTTTTTTAAATGATAGGATACATGATAGTCTTTGTTCAAGAAATGCATGTCCCCAAGCCAAAAACCACAAGACAAGTATGTCAAAAAGATGAAACTTGCAACATAGATATAATGTTAGAAAACACATAAACTTGCAACATAGATATAATGTTAGGAATGCATGTTATGTAGTTAATAGGGAAGTCTTGGCCTGAGTATGTCATATGTTTGTGTGTTTTTCCATGGTTTGTAAGAGTGTTTACACCCATATGTTGTTAAGTGTATTTTCATAATGTTAAGAAAATACTGCACGTAAAGGGTTGTTAGAATAGACTAAAGAAAAGTATGTTGGTAGTTTATAAATGAATTATTGTTGATCTTTTGTGATTGTTATAATGCATGTTGAGTGATGTAATGAAATCCTGATCTTGTGTTCAGTTATGTTTAAAAATGAAAAACTTGTCTGATGGTGGTAGTTAAAATTTTGGGTAGAAAGTGTGACTTAATTTTCCTTTGTATAAATATTTTGTTTGAAAAAGTTGCATTTGCAAGTTGCTTGCATTGAATTAAATTGTTTTGTTTCCTCTTTCTTTTAACCCACATATAGTTAATAAGAGAATTAGTCTTAAACCACATTATAATAGAAAATCATTTAGGCTTGAAACTTGTATGCTTAAACCTTGACTGTGAATCAAAAATAAAATAAAAATTATGTTTGAAATTACTTGAGTGACAGATCTTATGTTCTCTTGAAATTGCACTCCTTACTTTTGATTTATGCATAAAAAAAAATAGATTATGAATGAGACTGGGTGTAGTTGCTAGGTATTTAATCAATGCATTTAGAAGTAAATTCATGTGATTAATTTTTGCTCTACGTTGTGATATGTTTTTATTAGAAATGACTACTTTTGTGGAATAAATAAGATGCTAGTGCATAGAACTAAATTTCTATTTTGAAAAATTATGATGACTGTATTGGTATTTGGACACCTTGGTTGTTATGTGTAGTTGAAACCTATAATGCAAAGTCCCTCCTTTCTTATTTTTGTATAAATAGAAAAGATTTATCTATTGGATGTCTTGCATGTCGAATTATTATAACGGGGTAACATGTGAAGTAATTAAGCTTAGGTATGGGCTATGATGTTTGAGCAAGAATAATCACTATGTAAAGATTTAATAGTGTTACTTGTACTAACTTGGAATAAAGTTTGAAAGAATGTGGGACTATGTTTTAGAAACAAATATGTGAATCTTTTTATTCTGTGAAAATTTGAATAACTTATGATGAAGTAAGAGTTGTTTGTGTTTAAGAAAGGCCTACATGAAGTAGTAAGAGTAAAGTAGAGGATCATCATTATTCTTTCGTGAATATAGAACTTGTGTATAATTTTTTGAATTCTTGATTCATGAATGTTGATGTGAAAGTATTAATGATTCTTCAATGCATTTAGAAATTCATGATGCCTATCTAAAATTCTTATTGAATGGAAGAAAAGTTAGTGTACATATGCATATGTTATGAGGATAAAATGTTATACCGAATGAATAAAAGTGAATGTGAATTTGTTAAGTGGAGTTGTTAAGTGATCACAATAATTTTAACATTGACATGTTAATATCATGTGATATATGGAAAAGAGTAGAGTGAAAGAAAAACTGATAAAAGGTTATTGACATATGTAATGATATGAATCACTTGGGTTATAGAATTAATGTGCTCATGAAATTGTGTATGTAATTGTACCCCTCTGTAAATGTGAGAAACCAGTAACTGTGTATTGGTTGAGTGTTGTGAATACCCCGTACTTGCTTTGTGTGCCATAGGATGGTGATACTGTGTACCCATTCATAAGTGATATGTTGTATTTGTTGGTGTGGCATTAACCATACCATTATGTGTGCTTGTATGTCTGTTACCTAATTGAGGGCCAACTCACGTGTGGTTGAAATTTATATATGAGTAGCCAAAAGATAGTTTCATAGATTCTTTTCTTTTGGTTCTCCAGTCCCTCAATCTGTGAAGGGGTAGTAGCAGCGACAAAGTTCCTTGGGCGGAGTGTGCAGCATACGCATATTGCGACGCAGAGCAGTCTTAGCTCAACCGATCCCAAGGAAACGTACTCACTACTTCCCCTTATGATGGATCAAAGTACTTGATCCATATGTGTAAGCCTAATCCCCACAGTTTTGAGTATAGTAGCATTGGTTTGTTAGTATTTGCTTGGTTGTTCGTAGGGACGTTGAGCTAGCATTAGCGAGTCAACCTCATCCGTATGAGAGGTGAAGCTCGAGTAGCCCCATATTGATATACTCATATATGCATTATGTATACCGTATCTGCATGTGTTCCAACATGATGCAATGGATACGATGCCACACCCCACTGATGTTTCGACACAGTGTTGGTGATGATGCCGTGTTGCTAATGGTAGCGAGCTGTGCTCGAGGACACGATGCCACGTGCATAGACACATGAAGGTGCACTATGAGATGTGTTATGATAGCATACTTGTGTGATGAGCGTAATGGGGCCTCGCACACTTGTAGAGGGATACTCATGTTTGATTTCGACAGTGTTTGGGTCGGTTAGCATATGGGTATGTCCTAGCCATGTATACCTTTGGCTACGATGAGTACCTCTGTGTGCCTTCTCCACAAGGTATCGCTATGTAGGGTGTGTCTAGCGCGTGCCTATTTCCACGGAGCCACAGACATGTTGCCATGCGGCATATGACCAGTGTGTGCCTTCTCCGGCTGGTGTATGACCATGCCGCATTGAGATGCGATGTGGGATGGAGGTCGAGGTGCACATCCCATGTGGATAGCCAAGGAGTGCGTGGGCCACTTGGCTAGTCCATGTCGCGTGACGACGCGATGTAGAGTGTAGCCGAGGAGTACACTCTGAGTTATGTGGATGGCGTGTTCATTCTGCACCACATGAGGGCTACTGTTATAGCCTGACGTTGTTCCCTCCTTCCTCGTTTGGTGGCTAGTATCTAGTCACGCAGTGTTGTACAGTGTAATTTCAAAGATTGTGGATTTTCTTGATTTTCTATTGATATTGAAGGTCGACACCTTGTTTATATTTGATTGGGAGGGTTAGCCACACCTTGTGATCTTATTTGTTCGTAGCCCTCGTGGTTACATGAGATTTAGTGTTGAAATTGTGCACATTTATTTTTTTATTGTTGAAATTGAATTTTTATTTTCTCTTCTTTATGACTTTGGTGGCTAAACTAATTTATCTTTATTGTTTTTGATGTCGGCCATGTGTTGTATTGTGATTCCTCTCCAAGGACGTATGGGGCGGACTTGGTGAGTGTATACAAGGAAGCAGACGCAGGGAACCTTGAGGATGGGGGTATGTGAGGCTGTTACACAGCTAGGACCCACTACCTACCTATGTGTGATGACTATCTCTTGGAGGCTAACCACCTTATTCAACAAGAGGTAGGTCATTGTGGTCTTGTTTGGATGGTCTCACCATGTGTGTGGCCGAACACCATCAAACCACTGAGTGTGAGGTATGGATCTTGTGAGATGGATATTGGCTCTTGGCTCATGGATTATGTATCATGAATTAGTATGTGTTTTCTGGTGTCCAGATGGACCCTTGTGTAGCCTTGTGTTGTGAACTTCCCGGTGATGTGATTGTATATGTATGTGTTAGATGTATATTTCTTATATTTTGTTGCTTATTGATGTAAAAGAGGGATAACTATGCTTTCTTAAATGTGAATGTATTGTGAATTTGTGGTATTAAATGGAGTGGATGTTATTGAAATCTTAAATTGTAATTTATAATATGTTATGAAACATGAAATGATGTATAATTTTTAATATCAAGAAATTATTTGATGTGTTTTCCTTGTATGAGGTTATGGAGAATATTATATTGGGAATAGAAAATAGAGTTAATTGGAATATCCACTATATTTGTTAGTGTAAAAACAAGTATCATATCATAAAAGAGGTATGGATTTCTAAGTAAAGGTAGTTAGGAAAATATTACTTTCAAATGTGTAGTCATATAGTGATTTTAATTAGAAAAAGAGGATGTACATCAAATATAGAGTAGAGAAATTTTGGTACTAATGTGTTATGTTTCCACCCTAGTTTGTGACTTCCAAGAGTAAGTCAAGTTTTAGGGGGGAAGAATGTAGTGCCCCTCCATTCTCACCGTAGATGTGCAGGAAGATTGACTTTGAAACTTGAAGATGAAGATGTATTGACTTGTATTCAAGCTTTGTAGTTGCAATATGGGACATGAGCTTCTGTTAGTGCTTTGGTGAGTATGATGTATATTGTCATATTATTATTATACAGAGATTTACTTGGATAGTTAAGTGATGCAGTAGTATGTTTGTTAGGATAAGTGGAAAGGGCGGTATCGTACCATTGGACGTATGAAAGACATACAAAAATGAGATACGATTGCTAAAGTTTCTTTTATAGTGCTTCGACTATTATGCACATGTGCTCTAATTTGTATGTTTGAGAGAAACAGGTACTAGGCTACGTCTTCACCTGAATTAGCAGGTCTGAGCGTGCCTTAAATCCCAATGGTGGTTGAAGAGATAACATTTAGGCCCAAGTTATAACCTAACCCTAGTAATTGTCCCCAACTAGGGAAAATTGATTTAGTGTGTGACCACCTTTTTCGGGTTGTCATGGGACAATGCCCGATCTCTTTTACCCTATGGTTGGAGTGTTGCATTTATGTGAATGTTTCTTATGGGATTGTGATTAGTGTTATTTATGTTTTGATGTGAATGTTTCTCTTTCATGTGAAGTTATTTCGTAGTTTATGTCTTACTCTGGTTTGTGGATTATTTGGGTGAAGATAGAGATTGAATCAATATGTTAGTTGTTATTATAATTTTTATTAATGTGTTTAGGTGTGATCTAATGTTATTCATAAGTGATATATTTATTTATGTTAATGTGTTATTATGTTATTATATATTATCATTTATAGTGTGAGTGGGTATTGGTTATTATTATTATTATTATTATTGCTAAGGGTGTGATTTAATATTGTCATGTGATTATGTTAATAAGTCATAATGTTATTATTTTGGAAAAATATTATTTAATTATTGTTTATTATTATCATGTGATTTGCTTATTGATTATTTGATATTTGGTTATTATTTATTGAATAATGTTTATTTTATTTTTGTTTGGATATAATTTTTGTCTTATTAGTCTTTTGATTCATTTTATTAAAATTGACACTTAATTTATGTTTTATGAAATCTTTATGTGGTTTTAATAGTTCAAAATATTTCCTAGGTGATAGCCTTATGGGTTAGAGGTGTTTTTATTTCCTTAAATCTCATTTTTAAAGTCTTAAACCTACTCTAATTACTTCATTTTTGAAAAGTGACGAAAATGGAAGTTAAAAAGAGTCAATGCATGGGCAAGAAAAAAAAAGGAAAGAGCCAATGCATGAAAAGTTATTTTATTTATTTTTAGGGAGAGGGTTTTCTCTTTTTTTTTTGGTGATTTGGTTCCGGAGTTTATTTTGGTTTTTGGGATTCTTCATTTTCTGGGAGTTTTTGCCATGCTTGCAAAGAGGAAGAAGCATGAGAAAGTTGCAATTTGGGCGTTTTGAAAGTTAAAGTTTTCGGAGCTCGGCATCAAATTCCTATTATTGCCAAGCGTTGGATTCAGGTTGGATTTTGATATCTTTTGTTTAATTTTATTTTTGGTGTGTATGAATAATTTGATTGATTTCTCCCTCTTTGATTTTTGAAAATAAATATTATATAGTTTTATTTTTGTGTGTGAATAAAACATTTATTTATTCCAGAATAAAAATCAATACATATTTGTTATTTTTGTTCTTTACTAGTAAAATGATCTGATTGTGTGGCCCATAAATCTATTTTTATGAACTGGGTTGGTGAGATTTTTAAAGGGGTTTTTCCATCTCGTTGTCGTTTAAATTCTGTCCAAAAATCTCAAAAACTCAGATCGTAGTTTGTGAGATATGGTTGAAACACGGGATTGCTGTCTAGTTGTTCCTCTATAACTGCAAATATTTTTATTTCTCCCTATAATCAGCCAATGGAAGATTGAGATTTTAGATTTATAGGGATTTGAAAGGGCTTAAATTAATTTAAGTTTTTAATATTTTATTTTAGAAAAATAAATTTGGTCGTTGGGTTACTCATTTTGTCATTTGACTGTAATCGAGTATTGCCGAAAAGAGGGTTTTATGGGAGTCGTCTATTGTTTTGCATTTTATGAATTTATGATTCATTTTTTATCAATTCCGTCTGCGTTGCTAAGTAGTTAACGGCTAAATCTGAAATGGGTATTTTACAGATTTTGATTTTGAGTTGATATGACTATTTTATGGTTATTTTATAGTTGACAGATTTGACTATTGTCAAGTGATAATTAATTTAGTTATAAAAGTTGTATTAGAGGGTATAACTCTATTATTTAATTTGTATTGTGTTGTACCATTTTGTTTGAATGTGTTTACTATTTTCATGTTGGAAATCCCTTCATGTTTGTGAGATCTTGTGTTGAAGTTTTTGTATGTGTAAAAACCTGCACCAAGGTTGTGCATTGTTGGTCTTGGTTATGAATTTTTAAGTTAAAGTTGGTTATCATGTTATAAGATTGTGAAAATAATGTAATATGTTTAATTGTGGTGTCGTGGTATAATGCTAATCTTTTGAGTTTTTTTATCTATTGTGTTATGTGATTGGGTCTTTAGAAGTACCTAAGGCCTTTGTGGAAGTCCTTGTAATTTTTGGTTGATTCTTGTTTAGGTAGTCTTCATTGGATGGTTAGTGTCAACCACTCGTTATTTCTTTTGTTTGCTTGTGTGTGGGGCCTAGTGTTATCTCCTAGCATGGAGGGAGTGGACTTCAGGGTTCCACGTGGTAGGGTGGTATTTCCGAACCATCCATTAGGGTTTAGGTGGTGCAATTCATGCGCAACATGGAGAGTTTTTCCTTTCACTTCATTCTATGGTTAAATTTATGTGCAGGTGATATTTCCATAAAAATTGTATTCAATATTTATTATATATATTCCTTTTAGATGAATATATCTTGTACGTTGTAGCATTCTTGTAATGAAAATGTAAATAGATTGAAGTAGTCTTGAAGACCTATTTATTGTTGTTTATTATGTAATGGAAATGTTAGCATAAGAATGTTGTATTTATGATACATATAAACTTAATTTAGTAGTAGATGTGATATGTCTCTTTGTACCTCTTTCATAGTGTTGATTAGAAATAGGTTCATATAAACATAGTGTTAAACAAGGTTTAAATATAATTAAGTAATGTTACCATATGTAATTTGTTGTATGAAATATAATTTACATTCAAAATATTAACTGTATGTGTTTTGGTGTATCAAATGTATTTTATAGGCTAAGTTAGTGTAGGTGTATCGTAGTAGCGATGTTAGGGGACCATGGTGGATAGGTGTGTAAATGGGTTATGATTAATGTTACTTTTAGGTCATAATGTGATTATGATGTGATGTTAATGTAATGATGTCATTCATATTAATTTGTTGAGTTGCATTAGTTAGTGTCACTTTAGTTTTAAAAAAAAAATTATTGGCATGAATTTGTATGTCTTTTGTGTTTTTCCACCGGGTCCCTTAGCAGGGCGTTACATGACATAGGTAAGCTTAGTGTCATATTAGAGGAGTCTCAATATTATAATAAAAGTAAGTTAAATGTCATAATAAAAGAGTCAATATTATGACAAGTGTGTCATGACTTTATGGGGATTCACTTACTAAATTTATACCATCTTCATACAATGAAGGGAAAGACGCATCATAAGACGAGACATCAATGATGATATATTTATATTGCATCTATTAGTGCTTAATATTGATTAGGAAAATGACCAAACACTCTATGATACATAAAAGAAATAAATATGGAATTATTATGCTTAATTTTTTTTTTATATGTATGGGATGATGAGTGATCAATTGAGGCTCCAAAACAGTGGATAAGGGGTACTTAGTAGAGTCAACAATTTTTTGTGTAGGACCAAGTTTAATCTTTGGGGGGAATGGGAGAAAGCTAATGATTTAGAAAAGGCTCAAAAGAAGTGGAGGTTGATGGGTCTAGACAAGCGATTGAAATATAGAATAAGTGCTAGGTAAAGAAGATGAATAAATGAATTGGGAAGGGTTTATGTCTAGTTGAGTGTGTTTCAAGTATAGGAGAATGAATGGGGGACAAAAATTAAATGGAATAATGTTCAATATCTATTGTTTAGGAAAGATCAACCAATGTCATGTTGAGAAGTTGGTTAATGATGTATCATGATCTAGATTGTTATTACTTTCAGGTGGTGTTGCCACAATAGTATGTCCCACTCTTGGGACATCTTGGTTTTTGCCTAAAATCGCATATTTTTTAGAAAATATAATGATTTAAATTTTGAGGGTTTCTATATAAAGGGTTTTGATCAAAGAGTGTTGATCAAACCTCGTTAGATCAAATCCCCTTAGACAAAACCACCTTACTCTTAAATTAAATCCACAATGGAGTCTCCTCCACACTAACCAAAACATTGACAAAAAACCACTTTTACTTCACCTTTTGGGGGATCAAATGAAATCATTAGAATATATTTTGTAAGCATATAGCCCTTATTATAAGCTTTCCATAAAGTATAAATTTGAATATATTTAATTTGATTATTATATTTATATCAATATTTATTTCTGGATTCAATTGTGTTTAAGCTTTTTAATCAATGTTTTGGATCACACTCCATGATCCATCATCGGGATATAGAGCTCAAGGATATGAAAAATAGTTTGTTGCAGATCTAGCTGGTATAAAAAGAGGGAGATATATTAATATATTAATATATGGTTTTTATATATTAAGTTTTATTATCTTATTTCTTAATTTTACTTCTTCATGGTTGTTGGTTTGTAGTTCTTGTGGTTGATAGATTTGCAGTTTTCTTTCTTTTTGTTCTCTTGCTTTTTGTTTCCAAGTTATATTCTTGGGATTTTTTATTTTCATTTTATACTTGCTTGGCTATTTCTTTTGTTTGGTTTCCCATTTTATAAGTTTAATTTTCATTTTTCATTTTTTTGGTTTTCTTTAATAGTTAGTTTTTAAATATATTAAATTGTGATTTCAATTAATATTTTTGAGGTTTTATGTTTTTATGCTTTATTTATTATGCTATATATTTAATTTTAGCTATTATTATTTTCTTTTCCATTTTATTAAGCCTTAAATTTCATTTTTTTGTAATTTTTAGTCTATTCTTAAATATTTTTTTCTGTGCTCTTTTGTGCTTGTAATTTATTTTAGTTGAGTTGTTTAATATTTTTCTCTTTTGGTTTCTTCTTTTTTGTGTTTGCATTTCTTACTTTCTAATTCTTTTAGTGGTCATTGGGTCCTTTCTCTCCTTTATTTTTTGAGTATTTGGTATGTCCTTAGGTGGCTTTTCTCTTTGTGTGTTACCCCTTTCTTTTGGTTTCTTATTTTATTTCTCATCCCTTGGGTCTTATGCCTCGTCCTCATCTCCCTCTTTTTATACCAGCTAGATCTGCAACAAACTATTTTTCATATCCTTGAGTTCTATATCCTAATGATGGATCACGAAGTGTGATCCAAAACGTTGATTAAAAAGCTTAAACACAATCGAATCCAAAAATAAATATTGATATTCTTATGGATTGTGGAAATCTAATAGCACTATTATATTTATTTTCTATTTCTTGTGAAAGTAGATTTTTCACCAAACATCAAGGTCTTTGTTTCACACACATGGAAAATTTTTTAGAGAAACAAAATTATAAAAAATATTTATGCACTAAGTATTGATGTCCTTATTTTTAATTTGGATGAATACAAAAAAAAATGTGTTATCGAAGTATCCTATATCAGAATTATAGTTAATCTCACTTCAAAAAGTTATTAAAAAAATTATGCAGCAAAAAATCATGAGAAATTATATATGCATTAAATTTTGATGTTACAAATCTATGTTTAAAATTTAAAATTTAATTTTTTCTACAAATAAAATTATGCTTTACCAAAGTAAAGTCACTTTTAAAAATAATATTAACTATAAAAAATAACTTATTAAAAATTACGTAAAATAAATCACAAATTATTTCTTAATTTTTAAAATATCTATATATATTTATAATCCACATATAAAATATAAAAAATCACTAGTTGTAATTTTTAAATTCTTAATGGTTTAGTTGCTATAGGTGTTAGAAAGTGAAAATTTGGTGAATTTTTTTAATTTCAATGTCCCACTTTGACCAAAAAGTGGAACACATTATTGTAGAGTAGACTCATTTCCCTAAAGAAAGAGAATTAAGAAATAGAAGAGAAAAAGGTCCATCATGAGATAGGGAATGAAGAAGTTGATTATCAAAACCGATGTGGGCCTCATGAGTAGTTGTAGTAGAATTACCAATGTAAATATTATAGTCATGAAGAAGAAATGTAATCAGCTCAAAGAGGAGGATCACCACCATTAGGGAAGGAAGAAAAAAGATATTTTTCATCTTGTGAGAGATCCAAGAGGTTAGAAGATGTTACCTTTGGATGGATACTATTATCAATGAAAGAGAAGTCGTTATCAAAAAGAGGGTTGTCATAAATGATAATAGCACTCATGGGTATGAGAGACAATATGAAAGAAGAGAAGTAACACTAGGGAAGTACTGAATCAATGAGAAAAAAGAATAGTCTTGTTTGAAATTAAGGTTAAGATTGAACTATCACTGCAAATAAAAAATCTAACAAAATTATAGAATTATAATGAGATTGATTTTTGAACAATCATAATATGTGTGTTAGAAATAGAAACTAAAAAATGAAAAGTGACCTAGTTTTTATAGTTGCAATTTAAAAGCCAAAGATTAATATCAGCCAAAAATAAGATGCAAAAATAGGAAATGTTGCAAGACATGCAATTGTCAAACACCTACAAAACAATAATAAAATGCACAACAACAACAACAATGGGTAAAAGTACTAGAATGTCAAGTTCACCAAAATGTATTATAATTTTTTATGCTTTCTTTAAATTTATATTACATTAATGAAGCTGGGAATGAGGTTGTAAGAAATACAATAAAAATTTCCAAGCTAATTTAATTAGTGCTATTAAATTGACCTTTGTAAAGAGGAAAAAATATTTAATCAATTGATTTTGATTACAAAAGATTCCTTTGATAACAATTTAATAAAAATGAATCATTTTAATAAAATGTGTAAGGAAATATAGTATCTAAAGTGAATATAGAAATAAGAATAGTAAGGTATTTTCAAGCACTAACCCGAAATAAGAATAGTAAGGTATTTTCAGCACTAACCCGTCCACCATGCCTTTTAAAATAGAGATACAGTGATGAAGTGAGTGTATCAAATTATTTAGAATATTATAATAAAAAGAAATAATTGAAAGCATGAAGAGGAGTTAGGAATGCCAAAATTAAAGTGTAAATCCATCAAATCCAAAGTGGAGATTCAACATTGTGCAAACTATTTGTAGTATGGGAGGAAAGGAATGACTGCATAGGAGCCTACCAAGGTGGTCAAGCCCCTATTTTGGTCGTTCAACCTTGTAAGGCACCTCTTTTCATATAATATTTATTACTCCCTGTGTTTTGTTGAGAGACTTTATTACCAATAGTTAACCCAATTAAATTGATATACATTTTTGATGTAGGGCAGACCATGTGACGTATGTGATTTCGATACTTCATTAATGCGTTAATATTAGAGCAATGTCTTAAGGTGTTGCAATGAGATTCTACTATCATAATCTTATACCTTGTAACCTTATTGTACATGGAGGGTAGTAATATTTGTAGGTTTTATCAATAAGCCTTATGTTCTTATTTCATAGTTGAATACTTATGATGTCATTTTATTAAATAAGATAGTGCCAATAGTGATTTTGTGTGGTATAGATGAATATTTATTTAAAATAATTATGTCCTTTTTGGCTGCTTACTCTTGTAACTGAGTTGAAAACTCTTCACCCTTTCCATTTATTTGGTTGCTCACACAATCATGACAAAAGGCTTAACATTGTTTAAGTATTTGATATGTTATCATAGTAAACATTTCTTAAACTCATTAAATTGCTACCTTGAGAATAACTCTCTATGCACTCAAGTTAATCTCTCTTGAATTAGAAGTTCATGGCTAAATTAAATTACTAGTCATTATTATTTAACCCATGTAAATGAAATATGTGTTTTAAAATTAGTATATGAAGTTACAATACTCTAAACAGGCAATGAGAGTAGGAAATGTTAATAATATGTTGATGTAAATAATTTTGATATGATTCAAGAATGATACAAATTAGTCTCACCTCAAAGAATGAAAGTGCAATAGTCAAAGGGTAATATTAAATTGAATACTTGTAACTATAGAATGTGATTATCAAGTTATACAAATATGTTGAATTTAAATAAACAAGGCTACAATGTTAACTTTAAGTAATAAAATTTTAAATGGCTAACATGGAGTGGTGAAGTATTGTGCATTCAAACTTCCAAAATTGAGCTAAGAGTGATTCAATGGTATACACCATGCCAAGAGTCTTCAAGATATGTAATTTGTTATTAGCAAGATTAATAATGTAATTTTAAATATCTCTTTTTGGTTATTAGTGTCATGAAGCATTGACATTTGAAACTGTGCAAGTATAGAAATGGTAAATGGGAGGACAAGAGGATCACCACGACCCTAATTACCCCCACTTCATGATTGTGAAGTGTTATGTTTTCCTTTATGAATGTGAGGATAAATGTCATGCCCTTGTGGGAGTCAAATATTTTAAAAGTTTATTTGTGTGGGAATGATTTTGGTGGTCTTTTCTTAATGTCTAGAATGTGATGTGGATATGTACAACCCGTAGGCAACTTTAGAAGTTATTTTTAATAGGTGTAAACAGTCAAAATGGAGGTCATTAGGTCATTTTGGAGACCCTAACCAAAGTACCTAAGGTTAGGGCACTTGGGAAGTGGATTAAATGTATTATTGGAGTCTTGTTTGGAGGGGGATGGCTAGTGGTTTGGGGGAAAAGGAAGAGAAGGGCTGCAGGGCAGCTTGTTCATCCAAAGAGGTAAGTCTTCAATGGCTAAACCCTTTTATTTTGGTTGTGACTGCTTCATTTTGTTGTTCTTATCAGGGTTTGAGAAGTTGTCTCATGAGAAATGGTGAGGCCTTGATTGTCTGGTAGTGCTATCTTCCCTTGAAATTTTAGACCCTGGTTTTGATGTGCTAGTAGCCCTCTTCTAGTCTAAAAAAAAAGTCATGGAGTTATTTTATGGTATGTGTATAAAGTTGGTTTGTTTTCACATGTCCATGTAAATCTTTATTTGGGTCCTAGTTGATCCTCTTGGCTTAGGGGAATGGTGAAAGCCATCATGGTCTGATGACCCATTAAGGTTGGGTGGAGAGCAGCTTTCCCCCATTGATCATTTGTTAACATGAGTAACAAAACTTGTAATTGGTAACATGATTTCTTATGTATCTTCTTCCTCCAAACCTATGTGAATTTTACTTTGGTTCATACAACTAAATAATTTTCATTATAGTTGTACAAGAAAATGTTAGAAGAGAGCTCTGTATGGTATATTGCATAATTCCATTAAGACACTGAATATTTAATGGATCTCTGTAGATTTTCTTGTTGGTTTATGCTATAATATTTACCTTGTTCTGTTATTATGGACATACTACATTTTTCAAAGTAGGAACCTTCCATCTAGCCACCTCCACATGCCCACAGAGGTTTAAGAAGTCTTAAAATCTATCACTCGAGACCAACCAGCCTCCAAGAAGCATTTTCAAAGATCCTACAGATTAGGATACCTGCTCATGATAGGGGAAAACCCATCCCAAGAGTCAAACCAGAAGAGAGCCTCAGACCCCCTATTACAAATCTAAAACAAACCTTCCTTGATCAACTTAGCACCTTTTTTAAGTGTTTCCCAAATCATAGAACCTTTCCCCACAAGCGAATACCGAGGAACCTCCTGCTTCAATATCCCACTAAGATATTTGTGAGAGAATGGCCCAGACATGATCTTGATTCAAACACCATCTCTAATAAAGTTTGGCTAACAATACCAAACTTGTTAGAGTGGAGTGTCGTAACCCGAGACCACCAAAATGATTCAGCCTACAAACAATATCTCACTTCACAAGGCTCCACTTAGAAGATGACAAGCAACCAACCCATAAAAAATGCCTAGCCAGGGAGTTCAAATCCTTAGTAAATCCAATAGGAGCCACCTAGAGCATGCACCTATAGTTGGGAAGAGTTTGTACCACCGCCTTAAGAAGCTAAACCCGACCAGCAAAAGAGAGCCACCTATAAGTCCAATGGTTGACCTTCACTCAAAAATTGTCTAAAATATTTTTCCAAGAGACCCTAGCGAGGGTACCGTAAGGGATAGGAATTCCAAGATAAATCAAAGGTAGAGAACCAATTTCAAACCTCAAAATACAAGCAATTTGTTGTTGAATGAGCCTCATAGTATTAAAGAAGAAAATGGAAGATTTACCCCCATTAATCATATATCTAGAGGCAACAAGATAGATGTCCAAATCCCTGCACAAATTAGTGGCCTATCTGACCTTTTCCATACCTATAAAAGTAGTATCATCAACAAATTGTAGGTGTGACTGAGGAGGTAAACCATTTCCCCAAACCCAAACTTGGATAAAACCTTGTGCCATGTTACTCTTAATAACTCTCCCCAAACCTTTAGCCAGAAGAATGAATAAGTAAGGGGAAAGAGGATCCCCTTGTTGAAGGCCTCTAGAGGCCCCAAATAAAGAAGATAGTTCCCCATTAATCAAAATAAAAAAAGAAGTGGTCATGATGCAACTCATAACCCACATAACCCAATCCTCAACAAAACCAAAAGCAATAAGCACTTTATGCAAAAATGAGCACTTAACTCTATCATAAGCCTTTTCCATATCCATTTTGATGAACATAGATTTTTCTTTAGAGTTCGCCATGGAATGAATAATTTTGGTGGCAATGACCACACCATCCAAGATTTTCATATCCACCATAAAGCATCCTTGTTCCTCAGAAATAAGCTTGCTAATCCACCACTTCAACCTCTCAGCAATCAAATTGGAAAGAATTTTATAGACCACATTGTAGAGATCAATGGGTTGAAACAAACTCAGCCTATCTTCCCCATTACATTTCAGGATAAGAGCAAGAAAAGTGGAATTCATAGCTCGCAACATCTATTTGTTCCTCTGAGATTCATAGACCACCTCTAATAAGTCCAAATTTATAATATCCCAAAATTCCTGGATGAATTCTATCAAAAATCCATCATGACCATGAGATTCCCCTTTCTTCATCTGAAAGACAGTGGCCTCCAATTCCTCCAGGGAAATGCAACCCAAGAGGTGCTCATTCATTTCCACAAAAACCAAAGAAGGGATATAGGATATAACATGATTTTCTTCTGCCAAAACATTTGGAGAGTCTTCCCTAAACAAGGAGGAAAAGTATTGTGTAGCTTCTATGAGATATCTCCCAAAGAGGACAAATGTTCCCCCTTGGCATTCACAATAAAAGGGATCAAATTACCATGTCTCCTGGTCTTCACAGAGTTAAAGAAGAAGACAATATTTTTGTCCCCCTCTTATAACTAATCAACCCAAGCCTTTTTCTTCCAATAAATCTCCTCATGTAGCTCACACTCTTCCAGAGCTTTCAACACCCTTGCCTCCTCATTGAGAGATTCCTCAGAAAGACCAAACTCCCTAATCTCATGTGTGATAGCATCCAAACTATCCTGAGCAACTACCTTAGCATGAAAGATGTTTTTGAGCCATAGCCCGCTCCAACCTCAAAGTTCCTCCCCTCTTTTCTTCCAGATGAATAATAGCATTGAAGTTTCCTACAATAATCCAAGGATATAGAGGAGTAGAACTCTGAATAAACCATATGTGAGACCACAGGAACTGCTTACTAGGAAAATTAGTAGGAGCATAAATATTGGAAAGAAGAATAGTTTCTCTAGTTTCCAGGCTCAAAGCAACCGCAAAAATAGAAGACTTACAAGATATCCATCAAAGAGGAAAAATATTCAATGGATTCCATAAACAAGCCAAACCCTCTATATTACCTTGGGCACTAATGCACTGGTATTGACCACACCCACAAAGTTTGGGCACCAAGCCACACATATTCTCTACAAATAGCTTAGTTCTTGTATGAAAAGCACATCAAGAGAATGATTTATTACCAAATCATGAACATCTTTTTGTTGAGGGCCACTATTCAAGCCCCTTACATTCCATGAGAGGATAATGATTTATGAGGGTTAGAAAAGTGAGAATCAAGAGTCTTAACAAATCCCGACTCCACCAATGTCTCCCCCATCATCTTAATTTTCTCTAGGTCCTTCTTTCTTCATGCCTTGGAAGCCTTCTTAGGAGCCCCTTTCTTAAGATTTTTCTGGTGAATACCCAAAGAAGGAGGCACCTTATTTCCTTTTTCCAATTCAGACCCCATCTTCACCAATTGAAGAGAGCTCTCCTCCTTAATATTTTCCATAGCTATAAGGGTCAGGCACCACTGAAGCCACCAGATTGAAATCAATATCTATTTGAAATGCATCACCTTCCTAGGTATTCTGTAGATTATCAGTCATATTTCCCTCTTGAATTGCCTCTAAGACACCTTGATTCAGAGCCAACATACTTGGATTCACCTCCTATCGGCTAAGGTCATCCAACACATCAAAGCAATTAAAAGTGTCCCCTTCTTGCCTCTCCTTAAAAGTTCTCTTCTATCTGTTGTTCCTGTTATGGGGCTTGACAATAGCAAAACTCTCATTGTCTGCACCTTCACTAGGAATAGGAGCCTTACCTTTGTCAGCATTAGGAGGATTGAAAGAAGGATGGGTAGGCTAAGACTCTGAAGATTTAGCCCTAGGAAATCTACACTGGAAATGACCATATTCATGGAACAATCGACAATGGAAAGAGAGAGTCTCATAATCTAGTTGTTGCATCCAAGAAGACGTACCCACATGAATTTCCAAAGAGTCTGGAAGAGGGTTACTCAAATAAATCTCAACACAAATGTGAGAAAAGTTCATTACCTTTCTATCTTGAGTTTGCTAAGAGAGACCCACTAATTTCCCTAGAAGTAGCACAACCATTTTTTGGATGCCATTCCACCAATATTCAACTGGAAACCAAGGGAGGTGCACCCACATAGGAATATAGTTTGTAAGCTCCTCATACGGGTTAAAACTAGTGTGCCAAGGCTTGATGAATAAAACAATCTGGCTGTGAAAATATGGCCCACCTTCAAAAACTCTATTGCAATCAATCATACAGTTGAAAATGACCATAAAATAGCTATTTTCCAACAAAATCACTTCCATTTCACCCTCTGGACTCCAATTCCGTTGAGCCTATGATTCCAAGAATGGGAGCAAGACACTCATTCCCATGAATTTGTATATGAAGGCATGATTTGAAAAATATGCAACATCCTCAGTGATTGATTTTGGTTGAATCACCAAAATAGGCCTATATTTCTCCTCTCCAGACACCCATTAATTTTTGGGATTTGAGGGCCACTAGACGGAGTAAATCATTATACTGCATGTTACTCTCAACAACTATCATTGAGGAAGATGGTGACTTCACACCAAGAGAAGCACGAAATTCCATATAGGGTTTGTAGCAAAACACTTCACCTAAACCCATAGTCAAAAAAACCAAGGGGCTGCTCCTTAAATCTCCCAATCACCAACAACAAGCTCAAAAACTAGGAAAAAAAATAGAAAATAAAATGAATCCCCCAAACACTACAACAACTCACCCCACACTAAATCGCTCCCTAAACACCGATTTGAAAGCCTCAAAAGCATGCAAAAATGAGTGGCCCACATGCAAACTCTGCTACAGGCCACGAGCCTCCAATTTCCCCACCTGCGCAACAACCATCGCTCTCCCTTCCCCAAATTATTATTTTTATTAATATTTGTATTTTTATATATTTTTACTTTGCATTTAGTTTCTTCTATTTTATTTTTTAATTTAGATTTAAGTTTGAAAATTATTTTTTATTATTTGATTTTTTTATGAAATTATAAATAATAACTAAAAATTATTAAAATTAATTTAATCTATAATTATTTATCTTATTAAAATTTTAATTATTATAGAATCATTCTATTTTGAATTTTAATTTAAATTTATATAATAAAATGAATTTTAAACTTAAAATCTAAATTAAAAATTATAGTGAAAGAGATAGAAGCTAGCTTTTGATTAGTCATTTTGTGCCATCAATCCAAGGATAGCACATGTCCTTGGGGAGTTATGCTTAGGGTAGCATGTAATTTGATTAAAGATATAATAATTCACCTTTAAAACCTCTTCAATGTTCCCATTGCACACTTAAGGAGGAAAATAGATAGAGAGAGAAACAAAGAGAAAAGAGAGGAAAAGAGAAGGGAGAGGGAGAGGGAGATAAGATATATAGAGGAAAAAAGAGAAAAAAGAGGAAGAAAGAGAGAAAGAGAGGGGAGTAAATGAGATAAAGGATGAGAGCGATAGATAGATGGAAAAAGAGATAGAGATAGTTAGAGAGAGAAACAAAGACATAAATGAAGGGCTAGAGAGAGGGAGAGGGAGATACAAAAGAGAGAAGAGAGAAACAAAGATATAGATAGAGAGATAGAGAGAAAGATAAAGAGAGGGAGAGGGAGACAAAGAGATATAGAGAGATACAACACATATAGGGATGCCGAGATAGAGGTAGAGATATAGATATAGAAGAATAAAGAAGAAGAGACAAAGAGATAGAGATAGGAAGAGAGATAAAGAAAGAGAGATGGAAAGAGAGAAGAGGAGAGACATAGATAGATATAGTCACATAAAGAGAGGGAGATAAAGAGAAATATGAGACAAAGGTATATAGAGGTAGAAAGATCAAGAGATAAAGAGGGAAAAGGGGAGATAAGTAGGGATAGAAAAATAGAGTAAGGGAGAGAGAAAGAAGGAGAGGGAAATAGATAGTAGATTAAGAGAGAAGGAAATATCAATATAGAGAGAAATAGGGGAGAGAGAGGATGAAAGAGATCGAGAGATAATGAGAAACATAGAGATAGGGAGGGAGACAAAGATAGAAAAAAAATTCTTTCTCTTTCTCTTCCCATATCTCTCTATTATATATATCTCCTTGAAGATGTACCTCTCCCTCTCCTTCTCTCTCTCTCTATATATATATATAAATATATCTCCCTCTCTCTACCTCTCTCTCTATATAAATTTCTATCTCTATCTTTGCATCCCTCCATCTCTCCCTCTATCATTCTCTCCCTATCTCTTTGTCTCTCACTCTTTCTATCTCTATTTATCTCTCCTTATCTCTCTCTCTCTCTCTATCTCCATCTTCATATATATCTCTATCTCTCCCCTATCTCTATCTCCTTGCCTATCCCTACAGAATAAAAGTACAAAGTTGTGTCACACTTTCAGCCAACTTATCAACACCAGTGAATTTAAGTATTTCTAACTAAAAATCTATTTTGGTCAAACATATGTTCTTGCAAAATTAATTCTAGCTAAGTTAGATATATCCAAAACTTTTCCAACTAAAATTGTTAGCTAAATGCATATGTAGCACCACTTTGAGGCCAATTTACCCAAAAAATAGATTTATTTGAAAAAATCGATGTTTCAACAACTTTTACTCATGTAAATAACTTTTTTTTTAATATAAAAAATACCCTTTTATAGATCCATAAGTGTAGTTTCCAAAAATATGTATATTTTAATAATTTAATTATTATTTACATTTTCCTTTTTAATTTTACTAAAATTAGGTTATCAACACAAAATATTAGGTTGATTACCATGCCAAGGAAAAATAGTAAAACTTATTTTAAAAAATTGAAAAAATATGACGCACTAGATAAAAGAATCTATATCAAGATGGTATAATATTTTTTCCATTTTAGATAAATAGATAATATGAAACTTGACATTGAATGGAAACAACAATGTTTTAATATGTGCACATCTTAATATCTATTTAAAAATATGTATTTGTCAAAATTGAAAAAAAATGTATCCATGCACTAAAGTTTCAAGTTATACATACACACAAAAAAATTGAAGGAAAAAATAAAAATTACTATATAAAGATTGAGATCTCATGTAACTTCATTTTTCAACAACTAAACTATACTATCGATTTATAAAAAAATATATTCAAATAATTTTTTATTTTATTTTTTTAAATACAAGCATAAAATATACTCAAAAATAAATATTTTATTAGTTTACATCATTTAAAAATTCAAAACATATATGCCACTTTTTAGTGATTCAAGTTTAAAAGTTGGATCAAAGTTGGTCGTTTCCTTTAAAAAGTGTGACACAACTTTGTACTTTTACCCTACATCTCTCTCTTTCTATCTTTCCCACTATATATATCTCTCTCTATCTCTCCTTATTTCTATCCCTCTCTCCTTCTCTCCCTATCACTCTCTTTTGATATCTCTCTACTTCTTATCTATTCTCTCTCTACTTGTCTCTCTCTCTCCCTCCCTCCCTATATATATATATTGATCTCTATCTCAAATATCTCTCTCTCTTTCTCTCTCTCACACACACTCCTTATTTCTCCCTCCTTATCTATATCTCTATATCTTTCTCACTCTCTCACACACACCCTGTTTCTCCCTCCATATCTCTATCTCCCCCCCTCTCTCTCTATTACTTATCTCTCTCTCTCTCTCTCTTTATATATCACTTCATATATATTTATCTTTCTCTATCTTCATCTCTGCTTCTTTCATTGTCTCCCTCTTTCTATCTTTACTTCTCCCTCTCCCTCTCTCCTCGTCTCTCCTTCCATCTTTCTATCTATATTTATCTCTCTTTATATTTGTCTATCTCTCTCTCCCTCTATATTTTCCAAGTTATATATGTCTCTCTATCTCTCCTTTGTATCCCTATCCCCCCTCTATCCCTCTCTCTCTATCACTCCCTCTTTCTATGTTTCTCAACTTCTCCTCTCTCCTCTCCCTATTTCTCTCCCTCTCTCCCTTCATCTCTATCTTTTATACATATCTATCTCCCTCTATATCTC
Organism: Sequoia sempervirens; assembly: GCA_007258455.2. NCBI lineage: Eukaryota > Viridiplantae > Streptophyta > Pinopsida > Cupressales > Cupressaceae > Sequoia > Sequoia sempervirens. The sequence goes on from VDFB02281492.1 coordinate 919,577,059, forward strand.
TCTCTCCTTATCTCCCTCTTACTCATACACACACTCCTTGTTTGTCCCTCACTTTATCTAGATTTATATTTATATCTATCTATTTGCCTCTCTCTATCCCTCCATATTTCTTATTCTATATCTCCATCTATCTATATCTCATATCTCTCTCTACCCATATATCTTTCCCTCTCTCTATCTCTCTATGTATCGCTTCCTATCTCTATCTTTATCTTTCTCTCCCTCCCTCTCTCTCCCTCTATATATTTACCTATTTCATCTCTATATTGTTAGAAACATAGGACAACTAAGAGGGGGTGAATCATTTTGCATTAAAACCTTCAAACCCTCATTAATCCTTATTAAGCATTAAAATTAATGTAAACAAATGGAACATCAACACATCAACAACTATACATAATAGAATACTATATTTTATGTGAAAAACCCTAATCAGGAAAAAATCATGGTGATGATTAACTCACATATGATTACAAAAGGCTCACTGTCAGAAGGGATCACTGTCCAAGAAGATCTCTTTTTCTGGATAGAAAGATATTATAAAGAAACTATTACAAGGAGGTTCACTACCTCAAAACATCAGGAGAATCCAACACAACCATCTACAACCTTCGGCTCACTACTTCCAACAACTTCAGGCACACTAAAATGTAGATGCCTTTTGCTCACTTCTTTTGATAGTCTTAGGCATTCATGCTCGCACTCAAATCCCAACACTTGATCACATATGCACATTTCAAATCACACTTCACACCACACACTTCTATAACAAATTTTGACCTTTCATATATACCTTTTGTAACCACAAATAACCTTCTCCAAGTCAGCTTCAATGAAATGTATGCACCTCAAACGTGCAACCACCAAATAGGTCAACACCAAACACTTCCACGGTGGAAAGAAGTGAAGGTGGACCACACCAAGGGTTAACAAAGACCCAAATCTACATTGACACACTACACTAGACTTCCACAAACCATGAAGCACATCCGTAAATAATGCTAACATGCCAGGTTGGCCAAACTGGCATTAACACTACCAAGCAACCAAATTCACACATGAACTGGAAGCTTGTAGAATAATTGGACACCAAACCATCCAAGTAAATATAGATACAAGCATCATTAGCACATTCCCAAATCTATAAGACAAGAAACTTCAACGTAGAGAAATGCAAAGAAATTCCATTTCTCCTAGACAACCCTCTTCACAAGCCATACACTGTCAAACATATCTTCTACTGCCGCATGATCCAGAACCTAAAACTATAGATATACCACCTTCAAAGACTACTGATCATCATTTCAAAACCACATAGGAACACCTTCAAGAATGAAGAAATGTGGAGCACAATACATAATACATCTATGTCACCTTGTACACTTTTTATACAAATTTTCTCAAAAGAACTTGGAAACCAAGTAACCCTGCTCCATCTGCAACACCTTCTTAACACCACAAACACCTTCTCGTCATGACCACACTAGAGGTTGACATCAACAAAAACACTAATGACAATATTGTGCAAAAATCTCCCCCTTTATCATTGATGGCAACACTTGTTGAAAATCCATCAACAACAAAATAAACTTTGTATCTCCAACACTCAAACAACTCTCCCCATTACTTGGACATCTCTCTCTCCACTTTTCTCTCCACTTTTCTTACTATTCTTTCCTTATGTTTTTCAGAATTCACTCTCCCTCTTTTCTTATGTTTTTCAGAATTCACTCTCCCCCTTTAACATCAATGGCAAAGGGAAACACCTACACACTTTGCTTCACTATCTTACTTTTAGGCACAAGATATGCTCCCCCTAATTGCACCAACCAAAGAAACCACTACCTACTCCCCTTGAGAGGTAGCCTTCATCAATCTAGGACAAGGAATACTTCTCGGTTTTCTCCCTTGGATAGATGCACCAACTTATGCATCTAGTTGAAAGGAGGGGAAATAACCCCTATCTTGTTTCTGAGATGCTCAAATGGAAGAGCCTTTATGAAAATGTATGTTATTTGATCCTTTGCAAGCACATACTTCAACTTTACTTCATTCTTAGCAACTTTCTTTCTTAGAAAGTGATAATGGATAGAGATATGATTTTTTCTTGAATGCATTATCAGATTTTTTGAAATGTTAATAGCACTTGTATTATCACACAAGATAGAGATAGGTTCATCATATGAAACTGATATCTTTCAATGTTTGCTTCATCCACAACACCTGTGTGTAACAAGATATTGTAACAATATATTTTTCCTTTGCAGTAAATAATGACATTGAATCCTGCTTCTTACTTAACCAAGAAACTAGTCTATTTCCAAGGAAGAAAGCACCTCCACTTGTACTTATTTTTTCATCCTCACAACTTGCCCAATATGCATCTATATAAGCACTAAAATAGAAGTTAGTATCCTTAGAATACCATAGTCCAGAGTCACCTTGTAAATAGAATTCACTCTCCCCCTTTGACATCAATGGCAAAGGGCAACACCTACACACTTCACTTCACTCTCTCACTTTTAGGAACAAGATATGCTCCCCTTGATTGCACCAACCAAAGATACCACTACCTACTCCCCCTGAGAGGTAGCCTTCATCAGTCTAGGACAAGGAATACTTCTTGATTTTCTCCCTTCAATAGATGCACCAACTTATGCATCTAGTTGAAAGGAGGGAAATAACCCCTATCTTGTTTTTGAGATACTCATGTATATTTTGGTTTTCGACCAATTTCAATTTCCAAAATCTTGTTAAAAATATTCAGAGTCAAATTTGAAGCACTTAGAGGCTCTAGATGGGTCCGAAAATTGGTTGAAAACCAAAATAATTTTAGATATTATTTTGTAAACAAGCGTTTTCTCGAGAGTTTTCCAACGAGATACTATAATTGAAAATCCAACAGTTGGATCAAAAGTTATGATCTCAAGAAAGTTGTACTACCAAAAATAAAATTTCAAAATATCTTCTTCAGGAGGTTACACTTTCCAGAATATGTTGGGGCGGTTATGCATTCTAGAGAAAGGAGGAAAATGGCGGTTACAAAGTAGGGGGGGAGAAGAGTAGATTGTGGCTCTGATTTACAAATTTGTGTAATTAGAAGACCCTTATAGTGGTAGTCTGTAATTTTTTGAATGTTGTAATTTCATTTTTATGGAGATAATAGAATGTTGGTGATTCCTTCTTACATTTTGATTTTTCATTCTATGTTATCGTTGTGGGTTTGGTTTTGTAAGGGGAGTACCCTTCATCAGAGTTGCAACTCATTGAGAATACCTTGTTGGGTCATTAATATTCTTAGTCTAAAAAATGGAGACAAAGCCAAGTTAGGTAGTAAGTTTTCCAAGATACTAATTGACAATAGTGTAAACCAAATATCTGCATTCCTAGTTACGATCTTGTTTTTGGAATTGGTGATTGCATGTTTAAATCATTATGATTTTAACACGAGAGATATCAAAACTTTTGAGGGTCAAGTTGTTTCCAATTGACATATCTCATTCGTTTGATATATCCCTAAGCTTGTGATTGTTGGAGGAAACTTAAATATTTGATTTGGAGGTTCATACAACATAATGAAATAATAACCTAAAGGGATGTTAGCGTGAGTAAGCGAACAAGTGGTTAATAGAGATGAGGAGATCAAAATGACTACCCAAAGCCTTGTATGGAACTAGCTCAAAGTGGAGCTCAAATTAATGAATTACTCTTCTAAATAGAGTAATGAGGTAGCTTAAAGCGTGAACATTAATAATAAATGTTTTATATTTTCAATGATCATTTGCAGGGTAAAGAGTTATATTAAATGGGATTATATCATTAATGATAATATTCATCAATATTTGGTTAATCTCTTGTGATTAATTTTTTTTCATATGATGTCCTATTTAGTCTATATGAGATTTCAAGAAAAAGCTTTCCTATGGCTAGACAATATATTGGTAGAGCACTCGTTTTATAAGGAATATTCACAATTGGAATACAAGGGATAAAGCACTTCAAAAGGTTCAATAAAGTTTTTTGATGTTGATGGTGAGAGATTTGAGGAATAAGAACCATGTTATATCTTGGAGTAGGTTAGGATGATCATATTATAATGGGTTGATTGGCTTTGATGGTGAGAGATTTGAGGAATAAGAACCATGATACATCTTGGAGTAGATTAGGATGATCATATTAGAATGGGTTGATTGTTTTATTCAAATTTTGACTGACTTATATAAATATTTACAATTTTGACTCATACCCATATAAGTTGTTCAAGTGTTAAGTAATCAAGTGATATTGATGGAGTGTTGGATGTAGCTAGAAATGTCTCATTCTAATTAAAAGAGAAATCCCAAGAAAAGAGTAAGTTTTTTTATAAATTGGTCTATACAAGTAGTGTTAATGGCCAAGATGCTAAAAGTATGGAAGTGAAATTTTATAATTTTAATCCTTAGTTTCACTTGAAAAGAAAAGGTTATGATTCAAAAGAATTTTGGTAGAGAGATTGGGATCAAAATATGCTCATGTGCTTGACATAGAGGAATTTTGAGCAAATTGTGCTAATTATTTTGAACAATTGAGATCCTTCATGTAAGTTCTTATACCTCAAGATTGAATAGATTTGGGAGAAGACATTTTGTTTCCTTGCTTTGTCCAAGAAAAGTTGGACTTGAAGTTTTTGTCACCAAGCAATTGGGTCACTATAGATAACATTTCTAAAGATTTTATGAACAAAGTAGTGATGCATAGAATAAAGGATTCTTAGAAAGGAAACTTATAGAGCATGTTGTGGTAATGATGAAAGAGAAGTCTAAACTTTAAAATTAGAATAAGAGTGTTCTTGAAAATATGACAACCCTAGTACTCAATTGCCAATAATTATTGGTGAGCATACAACTAGGGGCAATGGTGGTGATGAAGAAGAGACAAGGAATAAGTTAAAAGCTTCTTGTGGAATAAATGAGAATTTAAAATTTAGCAAGTTGAAACTAGTAATGAAGAAGCGAGTTAAGTCACCTCCACATATTTAGTTGAAAGTTGTTTCATTTCCTTTGGCACCTCCAGACCAAGTTTTTCAATCTTCTCCCAATCCCCATCTCTTTTGTATATTCCAACCTATAAAAGAGATATCTCCCATAGATAATATTTTTGAGATATTAGTTGAAAGTGTTCTAGAGTGGGTACAAGCATCTTTGGAAAGAAAATAAAGAATGGTGACTATGAATCCTCTCAATTTGGGTGTCATTTTTTCTATGATTTAGACAAAAGAAATCAATTTATATGGAAGAAATCAAGAGAGTAAATAAACATACTAGGTTTAGAAAACATGATTTGGATTGCATCACTGTAAAGACAAATTTTCTACCAGACAACAAGGAAATTTAGGAGATACAGGTTTCAAACTTCTAGATCACTCAAATCAATTTGACATCCATAAATAAACAAGGATATATGATATGTTGCAATTTTCAATGAATAATGCTAAGGATATAATAAAAAAGGATGAAGAAGAGAAGGCAACCTTGAAGGTTGAGAACAGGGAATAGAGGGCCTATATTGCACATTTGGTCAATCCTTTGGCCGAATCTAGCATACCATCACCTCATAGAATTGAGGAAGGGAATAAAGGAGATAGTTGGATAAACTAGTCTCATGTGGAAAAGAAACTCAACAATGGATTGCATAGTTTCATGATAGAGGTTTTGAGCTTATTGACAAGTTGTTCAGTTTTATTAAGGAAATCAAAGGAGCATTGTGTTAGGAGGTGGGCATGTAGCATGCCATGATAATGGTCATTTGTTATTTCAAAAATTTAAAATTATTTTGTTGAACCATGCTAATTTCTTTGGTGTGGATGAATTGAAGAGATTGGGAGCCATTTTTTTATCACAATGATTATCATGTTCTAGAATAGTTGATAAATTTTTAGTTAATTTTGAAGATCAAGGCTCTTGATTTGAGAATTATAAAAAAAAAATCAAGTTCATTTGTAATTTGTTGGGTTGGGGATTATTTCCTTCATTACATTTGTTTATTGTGTATTCATAGATGATAACTTGGAGGTGGCTAAAGCTTGTTTTGATTTTCTAGTGGATATAAGTTTGGGAGGTTTTTTTGGTGAAGACAATATGGAAGAACTAATGAGATTCCAATAAAGTTGTCACAAGAGAATTATATGACATATAAAAAATTGTTGGGTGAGGGAAGCAAGTTTTGCTAATCGTCAATTTAACAAGGAAAAAAATCATTTCCATATCTCTAGCTACCATTACTTGGGAATTTGTGGAAAAAGTTAGATTGGCTATTGTGAAGGACAACACACTTGCACCAACCTCACTAAGATTGTCATGTTCCAATTTTTTCAAATTCAAATAATTTTTCATATTATCTATTTTTGGTTAATTCCATTTTTAGAAAAACCTATTTAGGTTGTTCTTTTTCCTCCTTTGTTTAATTTATTTTTTCTCTAAAGTATTTTTCTTTCCAAAATTTTATCTAGCTTTTAGGAGTTGCTTTAAAATATTAATTTTTGGGATAAATTAATTATTTTTTAAAATCTTTAAAATCTTGATTATTTGTAAGCTATAAATAAGTACCTTTGACACACTATATTCTTAATGATAGATGAAGTTAAGTTTACATTACAAATTTCTTATTTAAAAAATCAATTTGAGTCTTATGTGTGTAATGTGGTGGATTTTATTAAGTGGATTAACAACACAAAACAATGGTGAGCTTTCTATCAAAATTGTGATTGGTTTTAGTAGTAGCAAGTTGTGTGTCTCTAAGTGATTCACTTTCTTGAAATATTTTATTGTGGATTTGTGTTAGAAGTAGTTTGTTTACCCATTCTTATTTATGTGAATTTGTTGGTCTCTATTTTTAGCTAGTTAGAAAACTTAATTATTTTAGTTTTCATAAAATTCTAAGTGGAGGGTCCTTGAGGTAGAGAACTAATCTCTAATTCTAGGCTTTGAACAATATGCATGGTTATGCACACTTTACAATATTCTCTTAAGGGGTTTACATAAACAAAATAACTAAAATGGAAAATTTCCTTATGTTTTTTTTGTAATGTCAAGAATGAGTGGAAGATATAAAAATATCTTTTCTCACTTATAGTGTTTTTTATAGTTGAAAACTTGCAACCAAATGAAACAATTAAATTGGAAACAACATATACTTCCTCATTAGTTAAAATCAAAGACTAACAAGCTTTTATACAAAAATTCAAACAAACAAGCTACTGAGCTAACACATAAACATATCAAAATTTCGTAAATCAAACAACTAAGATGAATCATAATGCTAGTATAAACCCTATACTAACCTTCAATATTAATTCAATCAACAAAATTCAACTCAATAAACACACATGCAACTTAATAAAACTCATATTTAACACTTGAATGACAATCTATGTTGCATAAACATAACTTCAAAAATCATTAAGAGTTTAAATGCTCAGAACACTTATTTATAGGTTACAAATAATAATTGATTTTACAGATGAAAATTAATATTATTAATCCAAAAAATTGGTATTTTAAAGAAACCCTTAATAAACTTATAGTAAAAATGGAAAATGAAAGACTTTAAAATAAAACTAAACCAAGCAAATAATAAAATAATTTCTAACTAAAGTGACCCAAAATAGGCCTTCTATTGATTGTCTAGAAATAGAACCACCAAAAATAGACATGGTTAGAAACAATATTATATTTTGGCACATAAAAATCCTTCAAGATTTTGAAGAAACTATTTTCCTTGCAACTTAGATTTTTTGGAGAGTATAAATGACCCTTGAGATTATGAAGACACCAATTTCCCAACTACTCATTATATTTATTAAATAATTCCAAAATCCAAACTGCCATGAGACCTAATCTATTCAATCTTGATAACTCATAGACATGGTTAAAAATAATATTTTGACACATAAAAAAATCCTTCAACATTTTGAAGACACTATTTGCCTTGCAACTTAGATTTATTGAAGAGTAAAAAATGACCTTTGAGATTATGAAGACACCACATGCCCAACTACTTGTTAGATTTATTGAATAATTCCAAAATCAAACTACCACGAGGCCTCACCTATCCAATCTTGATGACCCATGCTTGATATTACTCTCCTTTGTAAAAACAACAATAACTTAATTATTAATCGTAGATATTTCATCAATGAGAAACAATATTTATGAGACAAATGACCTAGTTGATTTACCTAAAACACTAGAATATGATCATAAACCTATTGAACACTATTATACATGTATATGGTTGAAAGATTGTTATTTATACTTGAATATCTATGAAAAACAAGGCCAATTATGTCTTCCAAATGATGTTTTCTTGTTATTGTTTGTGAATGAAATTTCAAGGTATAACCTTCTTTCACAACCTTCAAAAGCCTAGTATAAACAATTGGAAACACTTATTGTAACTAGTTTGTAAGATGAACCGATGTTCCATTGTTCCTTTTGTGCACACTGATGGACCCTCTATGGAGGAAGCTTTGTCCACTTCTCCTTGTTTTGTGGACTTAGATGATAATATTTCATGGACTATCGTACAAAGATGGAAAAAGGTCTTCTCAAATCTATATCTCAATCTCATACTAGAGTGAAGAGTGTGAGATTGAATATGGTTTAGTTTTACATTGTTTAATTTAGGCCTTAAGGTCCCATGTTATTTTCTTCTTTGATCATTATTATATGTGGCAACTAGGCTGCACTTATGTATCACTTTGATTCGCTTTGTTGAACTGTTTGATTTGTCCCATATCTCATGATACTTGTTTTGTCTGCCTTTTGACTGTTATAAAAAAAAATCAACCCTTTTAATCCCACTTTTATTGATATAAAAAACTAGCCTATAAACTAGTGAAACCCTTGGATTTGCAAATAAAGATTTGTCATTAGTTTACAAAATTGTTATTGCCCCTGGAAATCCTAGAATTCAATTGAAGAGTAATTCCAAAATCAAACTACCACAAGGCCTCACCTATCCAATCTTGATGACCCATGCTTGATTCTACTCTCCTTTATGAAAGCAACAATATCTTAATTTTTAATTATAGATACTTCATCAATGAGAAACGACCTTTATGAGATAACTAACCTAGTTGATTTACCTAAAACACTATAATATGATAATCAAACCTATTGAACACTATTATACATTCTTGCAAGGTGTGCGCCCTTGGTCTCCTTGTGTTGTGTAGTACAATGCTCGGGTTCTTGACATGGTTTAACCGCCTCCCATGGATTCATTAACTCTGGCATTTGTCATAAGTATTGACAGGTCATTCTTTTGGTGCAACAACAACCATCTTTGCAACAATTGGTATTAGATCTTGAGTCATGGGTTTGAACCCCTTGCTTGCACTAGGGGGGATTGTTGCAAGGTGTGTGCCCTTGGTCTACTTGTGTTATGCAGTGCAGCGCTCGGGTTCGTGACATGGTTTAACCGCCTTCCATGGATTCATTAACTCTAGCGGTTGTATCAAGCATTAACAGGTTGATATTTTGGTGCAAGGACAACCGTCTTTGCAACATGTGTATGGTTGAAAGATTGTTATTGATACTTGAATATCTACAACAAACAAGGTCAATTATTTATTCCAAATGATGTTTTCTTGTTATTGTTTGTGAATGAAATGTAAAGCTATAACCTTCTTTCACAACCTTCAAAAGCCTAGGATAAACAATTGGAAACACTTATTGTAACTAGTTTGTAAGATGAATCGATGTTCGAATTCACTACCTTGCCATTCCATTTTTCCTTATGTGCACATTGATGGGCCCTCTATGGATGAACCTTTGCCCACTTCTCCTTATTTTGTGGATTTAGATGATAATATTTCATAGACTATCGTACAAAGATGGAAAAAAGGTCTTCTCAAATCTATATCCCAATCTCATACTAGAGTGAAGAGTGTGAGATCGAATATGGTTTAGTTTTACATTGTTAAATTTAGGCCCCAGGGTCCCATGTTGTTTCTTCTTTTATTGTTATTATATGTGGCAGTTAGGCTACAGTTGTATATCACTTTGATTTACTTTGTTGAACTGTTTGATTTGTCCCATATCTCATGATCCTTACTCTGTCTACCTTTCGACTGTTATGAAAAAAATCAACCCTTTTAATCCCACTTTTATCAATATAAAAAAACTAACCTATAAACTAGTGAAACCCTTAGGATTTGCAAATAAAGATTTGTCATTAGTTTACAAAACTGTTATTGCCCCTTGGAAATCCTAGAATTAAATTGACAAACCTATTAGACATAATTGCAGCCAATTTGCTCATACTCGTACAATTTGTTACTCTCTGTTGCTCCAAAACGTGCTAGTCATTGGATTTCTACCTCACCACCATCCATTTCTCCCTTGTTCCTTCTACCTATGTCATACGATTTTGTCCATCTGGCTACTGATTTTTCGTTTGTTATATAATTTTGTGGCCTTTTCCATCTTGAACGTTTTGGTTGCTCCCGACATTTAACCAATGCCCAGGTATGTGGATTGCTGATTTTTATAGTGTGCTTGTCGTCATTACTATTGACAGTCACATTATCTTTCTATAGCTGCTACTAAACCACCTGACTCCTAAAGATGTGATTTCAATGTGCTTGCCACACAAATGATATTTCCACAACCTTTTCATCTTCAAAATGCCTTATCATCATTTGGGATGGCTTAAATGTTACTTTTTCTCAGTCCAACATGTACCATGGTGGAAATGAACAAAATACCATGATATTTTTGCTTGTACAACCAAAATTTTGACATGACTTGATTTAGCATGAGGAAAATGAGGTCCAAACAGTGAGTTTTCTAAGGTGTAATGATTGGCTTTGTTTGAAGACCATAGGACATACATAGGTCATAAGAGAAGCTCAAAATCTCTGGGTTAAAGCATCACTCTCTCTCCATTGGACAATAGAATCAAAGACTATTTTTAATACCAAAATATATTATAAATAAATTAATCTAAATAAAAAATATGACTAAAACAACTACATATTAGAGAAGGGAAAATATAAAATGACAAGATGAACATAAAATCAAAAATCTCAATTGACTGATAACCATTTACGTATTGAGAGAAGTAGCAACCTCTTTGTTTGAATGGGGAGTCCAATTATGGTAGCTCACATCCTTGAAGTCTTTGCAATATATCTATTGAGATCTATAACTTAGGAAGACAAGAGCGACCATGTAGGGAAAATTCAAGCGCAAACTTATAAATGTAATATAATTCAAGATATTTTTCTTGTTGAAATTTATCTCCACCTATTGACAATACTTTGGTTCTTTTTGAAGATATCTCACAAAATTCTATAGTTGAAACACTTCTTTTGTAATGATGACCACCTAAGACTTTGTTCTTTTATTATTTTCCTTAAATGAAAAATGATCCTTTGGAAGTGATTGGTGTTGTCGAAGAAAAATCTCAATCTCTTGTATTTGACAATTCAATGAGCATTGTGTAAACACCAATTATTTAGTTTCATCATTTTTTGTATATTAAAACCATAATCTTGGGTTGACATACCCTCAAGGTTTGTATCTTGAAGCTTTGCCATCATCAAAATGAACATGGTGAAGAAAAATGTCAATCTTTGACAACCAACTATGCAAATCTTCCTCAATTGATCATTTTAAGCCTTAAGTGAATTAAACTTCTTTAGGCTCATCATGAAAAATTTCTTCAAAGAATATATCAAAGGAAATAAACAATTAGATTTGTCATCTTTAATTATGCAACTACTATCCTCTAACACAAGAATTAGAGTGGGAACATGAGTCTTTGAGAGGGTTTCTTCTTTTGTGATATCCATTTTTGTAAGACACCCATTGAACAATTATGCATGTTTAACTCTTAGCTCTTCATTGATATACCTGAAAGTTATTGAGGATGTGGATGAAGAGGATTCAAACTTCAAAAGAAAATTAATTGTCATCCATTGAACACCTTGTAATGTCCCCTTTCAATTAAATTCAAGACAGTGGAGTATTTGGTCCATTCCCTTTATTTTTGATGAGCTAAGGTACAAAAAAAGGAAATAGTTTAATTAATATTTAATTACGGACCATGAGATTTAATATCTAGTAATTAATATTAAATATTAAAAATAATTATTTTATCCTCCAAATGGGATGTGGGATTATTCTAAGGGTATTTTATAACTCCTAGAATCAAATTTATTTATGGTCGTTATGACAAAATACATGAATACTTGGTGGAGCAAGATTCTTGGCTATTTTTAGTCAACATGAGTGGGGGAGTTGAGGATAATTGTTATTTTATTGTTTGAAATTCAAATTATGCAAAAAGGGGCGTTGGGAATGCATTCATCTATATATTGGAGGTTATTTCTCACTTGGATCATCTCATTTTACCATGCAAAATAGGAATTTTAGGATAATATCACTTCAAAGGGGCTTTCTTATAATCCTAATCATACATTAGTTGGGATGGAGTTTTGTCCTACTAGTTTTCTTTTTTGTACTTGTTGGGGGGGAGGAGGGGGAGGGGAGAGGGCGGAGGGGTGTTCACTCTCTTTGTACATTGGTCTAAAAAAAATTGTACATGGGTATCTAACATGGCTTATTTAGCTTGGACATGTTTCTTTATTATGTTGCTTGCATTTAAGAGGGGTGTTGGTGCAATTTATTATTACAACTATTATATTAAGTTCACTTACGTAATTTATTTTTATTACTAAGGTAGGATATGATCACGAGTTCTTATATTCTTCTTTTATGATATTGCATTTTTTCCTTATCCTCTTTGATTTGGAAACTTAGAGGTCATTGGCTTGTTTTTTGATTTGTTTGTCTCATCATCATCTTTATTAGATTTGGAAACTATGAAGCTATATATTAATACTTTTTTTTTTCTATTTACACATCTAATGAAATTTAGATATTAGGATTTGGAAATTTACAAGTCATCCTCTTGGTTTTTGCATTTTTACTCATCCTCACCTTCATTGTATTGAGAAATTATGAGGCTATATATTGTAGCTCTTTTCTTCTATTTACAAATATAATAAAATTCATATATTAGAATCTTAAAATCTTGTTTGTTTATTCATATTAAATTTTGTGTCATTATAATGATGTTTTGTTCCTAGTTTGATTTATATTGCACGTCTTTATAAAATCTATCAAATTATAGTAAAAATAACAAATACTTCCTTGTTGTGTGATGACTCCTCGTCCGGGGTGGCTGTTGTGGATCCACTCCCCTTGCCTCGCTCGGTGGATTTCAATTCCGAGTCTTCTTGGTCGGTTGTGCTGCAGAAGAAGGGACTCCCCAAATCTGTTGCCTTTGCATGGCCTCAGGTTCAGAGAGTCGGATTAGTCCCCTCTTTTGGGGTTGTCTAAGCTCTGTTTGTTGTTTTACAACTGTTGATCAACTGTCTCTGTTTGGTTTTCCTCTCTGTGTAAAGGGTACAACACCCTGTAAATGATGCTTATCTTATCAAAAACAAATATTTCCTTATTGATTAAAATTAGAGATTGAAATAAGTTTCTATACACAAAATTCAATAAATGAACTAGTTTTGATACAATTTTTTTTCAAATTTTCATAATCAAATAAGAAGTATGCAAAGCTACAACTAAGACTTTAAAATAAATGAACTACTTTTAATTCTGTGAATGATGGAAATGTGAATCACAAATATCAACAATGCAAAACTCATACTCTCACAATCATGTAATGAAGTTCAAGATCTTGACTCAAAATATAGAATTTAGATAACAAGCAAAGTCATCAAAGCATAGAATTAAATAAATAAGTTTATTTAATTCTAAAATAAATAAATATTAATTATTTATTTTAGAAGAAAATGTTTAATTTAAATAGCTTATTTTAATTTATTTAAAAGAGGAGTGTTAGCAAAAAATTAAAATTATTTAATTATAGAGGAAAATATTAAATTTTAATAAATTATTTTTAATTTATTTAAAAGAGGAGTGTTAGCTAATTAAATAATTTTTGAAAATTATTTAATTATAGAGGACCAAAAATAATTTTGAATTTAATTTTCATTAATGTTGGAGGGAAAATGTTAAAAGATGAATTAATTAAATAATTAAAAGAATATTTAATTAATATAGATATGGTAAAAAGATTAAGATAATTAAATAATTAAAAATTAATATAGAAAGAAGAAATGATAAGAATAATGATGAAATGACAAGATGAAAATGCAGTAGCCATTTTTAAGTGTCTATAAATTCAATTAACAAAATCGAAGACACTAGACACATATGAAACTTAGATTTAATGATTGGATAATGATTTTTGCAACATAAACATAATTTCAACTATCATTAAGAGTTTATATTTAAAGAATGTATTATAGATTATAAATAATATATAGTTTTAGGGATTAAAAATAATTATTATTTATTAAAAATCCAATGCTTTAAAACAACCCCTAAAAGTTATAGAAAAAGAAAGAAAGGAATTTAAAGCAAAACTAATCTAAACAAATAATAAAAAGAACTTATAATTAAAGCAACTTAAAAATAGACCTTTCATCTTTTGTTTGAGAATAAACCATTATAGGGGAGAGGGGCCCATAGTGGAGCAGGCTCCAATAGTGGGGATAGAAGTAGTCCTCAGGGGGCCTCATAGTGGAGCATCTTAATATCCAATTGCAAAACACTTTTTCTCCATAAAGTACACAAACTTACAAATCATGTGATGCCACATCGACACACCAATAAAACATGACTGAGTGCATCACTATCGGTCTCACTTTTTTTTTGAGCCTTTTTTAATACCTTAACAAAAAGCATGCTGATGTGACATCATATTTGAAGATGTGACCCTAAAATTAATTTTTTTAAGCAGGTGAATTGCCAAATAAACTGTTGTACAAAATTGGGACTGATTTGAAATTCCATGTAGGATTTTGAGAAACACGAAGTTAGGGTGCTCCACTATGGGCCCCTCTCCCCTAAATGAAAATGAATGTTGTAAAAAATTAGCAATTTGACTCATAAACAACCTCTAAGATTTTGAAGATGCTACTTAACTTGCAATATATTGAATCTACTAAAGAATTCCAAAACCCAAACTACAATGAGATCTCATCTATCCAATCCAAATGTTTCAAATAGATATTTAATTCTAATCTTTTCTATGAAAACACAAAGAACTTAAAGAATTATAAACCCTAGATCTTTTATAAATGATTAATTTTTTTTATGAAATAGACCACTACCTGAAACCCTAGAATATGATTGAATATTTTACTAAAAAAAAACTATGATACATGTGTATGGTTGAAAGTTTGTTGATGGTTTTCCGGTATTGGCATGGTGTGATGGTTTATAGGTGGCATTGTTGTTCTTGTCATCAAGGTTCAAACCCCATTGGGGTGGTATTGTTGAATGGTTGTATCCGGTTCATAGCTCCGATCAGAAGCGTTTACCCCTTGAATAAAAATAAAGTTTGTTGATGGTACTAGGAAACATATAAGGACTTTCCTCTAGGCTAGTTTGAATGAAAAACCCCAGTAAAACTTTACTTAACAATCTTAAAAAAAAAAGCATATTTCAAACCATTTGAAACACCTATTTGCAATCCAGTGAAACCCTTGGTCAAGATTAGGCATTCCTTTACAAAACTGTAATAGAAAAAGAAAAACCCTAACCACGATTTCATTGTGTTTGGTATTGTGAGGAATGACAAATGACCATGATTTTGAATTCTCCATATTTGCACAATTTACTGTTGTATGTTGACCCAAATCTATTATTCCTGGTCTTTGTCATCGTTAGTGTGCATGGATTGTTGGTTTACGCCATCATTCATCATATGTGTTTCCCATTATAACTACCCGTTGCCACTCATCTTATCTGTCATTGAAACATTTCTTGCAGCCAACGTTGAATTTGCTTCTTCTCACTCAGAGTCCTAAACCCACATTTTCAACGTGCTTTCTACACAAATGATATTTGTAGAATTGATCCATCTTCATCATCCTTGGAATTTACCTGCTTATAGCTTTCATTACTAACAAACAAAATACAAACAACTTGTCTTGCAGATACGAAGGATAACATTAAAATTGTTCACTTTACACAGAGACATCATAAGTCTTAGTGAAAATGGCACAAATGAGTTTTGCAGACCCAATACCTTACCTAACAAAGGAATGGTTTGAAAGTCTACATAAGGCTACGACAGGTTAAGATTGTTTTAAACCATATTTTAAAAATAGCCTCGAACACCATATTTACTTGGGTGTTGAAATTTAGACCTATCTATTGGTTTTGAAAAATCACTTTTGGTTTGTGGTTTGATAATTTAGTAATATTGATGCTTGAAAATAAATTGTTATATGAGTTTTTTAGTTGATATATAGCTATTGTTATGCTATTGGAATTGCTCCAAGTCTAAATGTTAATGATACTCTTATAAAGGCATAGCTTGGATATTGTATTGCAACCATTATTGTTGAATAATATAATTGGTCATGCTTTTTGAGTGTGAGATTTTTTTCACAAAAGTGTTTTGACCATGTAAATCTTGTGTCATGGTATAATTTTCTATGGTGTGTTCTTTCTACAACTATAAAGATCTTTTATTTTCTATTCCTCCTTCCTTCAAAGATTAGTGCACGAAGCATTTTTGCATCTTTTGTTTCCTTTCATTTGATGTAAGAGCTTGATCACCTTGAATCTTAGGTGTTAAGGACATGATTTGTGTACTAGTCTTTAATTGTGTAGGAGCTTGTGTAAAAAAATATTGTAGGGAAAATGACAAGCACATCTAGGATAGAGATGGAGAAGTTCTTAACAACTTGCTTTGAGTTTTGAAATTTCATAATGGAGGATATGCTCATGGATATAGATCTATGAATTGTAATATCTAGTTCTCAACTTGTTATAATGTCACAAGTTAACTAGGACATGTTAGATTAAAAAGTGAAGGGTCTTATTAATTTTTGTTGACAAACTTAATACTATTGATTGTACATTAATAAGTCACAACACAAGCCCTTTGACACAATTTGGGAGAAATTTATTTTTCTAAATCCCGTGAATAAAATTTTCCTTAGAAGTTGCATACCCCCAAGATGGAGGATGGTGATTCTATATTCGAGCAACATGAACATGTTCAATATGATCATGACCTAGTTGCACTTTGTTGGAGTGAAAATAGAGGAGGATTGGTGCACGCCATTGTTTTGTTCTTTGATAGACTTGTCGGATCATCTTGTGATGGCCATCAAAAGCATTGCCTCTAAGCTCAAGATGGATGAGATAATTGCATTGTTACTTTTAAAAGAGATGTGGAGATTTTTTTTTTACCAACAAAGGAGGCCTTATTAGTTCATCAAAGATTAAAAGAAAAAAGCAAGAAGATAAATCAAAAGAGAGACAAGTCTACATCCAAATCTTGTGGGAGATTTGAATCTCCTAGAAATACCAAGGTTAAGTGTTGGAACTATAACAATATTCAACATTCTAGAAGAGATTACAAGGAGGAGAAAAATAATAAAAAAGAAGAAAAAATGATTTAGATGATGAATCCATTTTTTTTGGATGATGGTTATGCCTTTATTCCAAATTTGGAAACACAAAAATTAGAATATGCATTCTTGGTAGACTTCATAGCTTCCTTCCACATGAATTCGAGCAATAGGATGGTTTTCAGAGTACACAAAATATGATGGTAAGAATGTGTACCTTGGAGATCACTCTCACTTGAAGATCATTAGATGTGGAAGTGTTCTTATCATATTCCTAGATGAATATGTTAGGGGATCAATGATATTCTACATATCCCTAGTTTTGTTGGGATATGGTGTTGTACACCATTGCATAAATTGATTTATCATAATATTGTAATTAAATAATTATTTAGTTGTGATGCACCTTGGTGGTGTGGTTAATCACACTAGGTAATTATTTGGGGACCACTTGATGTTGTATTGTAACATTGTATTATTATTTAATGTATGGGAGACATGTGATAATAATTTAATATTGAGGAAATATTAAATAAAGTGATGTCTTAGTACCCAATATTAAATAAGGGGTTAGTGGTTTTGTATTCACATGCTTTTTTGGTACGTGGTTTTACCTTACCACTAGTTGTATTATGTGTGAGCTTGTGTCTATAAATGAAAACACGTGTAGTGTTTTAGGTTGGCTGAGTGGGTTGGTTGTCATTATTGAGTCTTTCTGAGGAATGCATTTGTGAAGCATGGCATGGGATGGAGAGATGTAAGACAAATCCATATGGTACTCAATACAATGGAGTTTCAAAGATAATGAACATGATGTTAATGCGAGAGCATCTAGTGGTGTAAGGGAAATCTTGCATCACCCAAAAATATTATATTTTCATTATGTTTTGTAGTTTATTTAGTTATTTTGGGGCCATGGTGACACATGCAATCTTTGGGATAGTTAGAAGTTTTAAACAACCAAAAATAATCACCTGCTATTTTTAGTAAGTCATCCTATTTGGGTTCCTTTGGACATGAAAATTGACCCGAAGGAACGAAATTGAAAAATAAAATTATTGGCGAAAGAATCATCTCAAAATCCTGTAGCATTTGGTGTTGCAAGTATGAAGTATGAAGGTGTTTTCATTTATGTCAACTGGTTGCTATTGTCATTGATGTCATTGATAATGGTTATTGGTTGTATATGTCAAGGATATTGAGAAAATTGCAATAAAGAAAGGTTGAAGGTGTTCAGTGTTTTCTCCAGGTTTTGCTCTAGGATTTGTTGTTATGTTGATGAGGATTTGAGGTATTATTCTTGGTTGTTGGAAGTTGTTATATCTAGGTCTTGGGTTTTTGGATCGTTGCATAGTGCGAGTTATGTTCACCAGTTGTGAATCGTGTTTTTCTATGTATTTGATTGAGGTCCAGGAGAAATGTAGTTGCTCTGAATTTCTTCTTGTTCGAGTTTTATGTCTTGTAGTTTTTAGGATAAGTTGAAGAGGTCGTTTCAAAGTTAATTTTTTTATCTGGAAAGATTGGATTGTGTTAAGGTTGTGTGTTCTTAATTGTTTATGTGTTTTACACTAGTTTGTCGACCTTGTGTTTAACACTACTTTCAAAGCTTATGGAAGCATGTGTTTGGGTTGACCTCATTCTAATTCCACCATAGAATGTTTTGGTGCCGAACTAATTTGAATTTGTAAATGCAAATGGTGTATGCTTTACTTTGGATGAGTATCAAAGTTGAAGATGGTAAAAATACAAGTTGAGATGTTTGCGAATGATATAGAATGCAAGAAAGATAGATGCAAAATAGTGTGTATGTGATGTGAGTTTGGCAGATCAATGTGAAATCTAATTGTTGAGTTTTTGAAAGCAGTGAGCTAAAGGTGTACTTTATCATTCATACATGTCTACAAGTGTTTGAGCAAGTTGTGGTGGAAATATCTATTGCATTGAAATTGTTTTCTCTTTGTAACAAATCTCTTCTATCTTCTTTGTAATTATGTGGCAGTGAGCCCTCTGGGTGGTTAACCCTTGTTAGACAGTGAGTCATGTTTTGGTAGCGAGCCTTTGTAATCGGTTTTGATATTCTCTACATTGTGAGATAATCCTCACCATGGTTTTTCCCTTATTGGGTTTTCCACGTAAATATGGTGTTATTGTGTGTGTGTGTGTGTGATGTTTTTCAATTTCTACTTTTGCACTTAATGATTAATCATATTAGCAGAGTAAAGGATTTGTGATTGATCTAAAGTTTGCAAAGGTTTAATTTGCTACAACTGATTCACCCCTCCTCTTAGTTGTCTTGTTCAACAATTGGTATTGGAGCTTGGTTCCTTGGAGAGATGCTTAACTGCTTAAGGAAGGTTCGGGATGGTGAGTAAGATCACTTTTGAGTATCCTAGGTTTGATGGAACTAATTATACTATTTGGAAAATAAAGATGGAAGGATATTTGGAGTACTGTGGATATGATGTTGAGAAAGCCTATAAGACTACTTACACTCCTCCTGCTAATGGTTTGAGTATAGCTAATAAAATCAAGGCGCATAAAGAAAACAATAAGGAAAAGTTCATTCTAAAGAGTAGTCTTTCACATTCCAAGTTGATTAAAGTTTAAAATTTGAAGACTGCTAAAGAAGTCTTGGATGCTTTAGAAAAGATGCACGAAGGAGATGGAAAGGTCAAAGAAGCAAAGTTGCATAATTTGGAGGCACAATTTGAGATCCTACATATGTCTGAAGATGAGAACATTAAATCCTATGTACAGAGAGTGGATGAGCTGGTAGGTGGAATACGAGGGTTTGGTTCTACAATAGATGAATCCAGGATTGTGAGGAAGATTCTTAGAACTGTCCTTGATGCATATAGTGAAAAGGTATCTGCTATTGAGGAACTCATAGATTACAAGACTTATACTAAAGATTGGTTATTGGGAACTCTAACATCTTATGAAATGAGAAAACCTAACTTGAGAAATGGATTGAAGACATAAACTACTTTCAATGCTACAAGAACTAAAGATCTGAATGAAGAGAACCTTGATGAAGTAGAAGCTAACTTTGTGAGAAGGATGAAGAAAGGCTCTGGTAAGTATGAAGGTAAGTTACCCTTTAAATGCTTTAGTTGTGGAGGAATAGGTCATTATGCTTTGAGATGTCTGGAAAGAGCTAAGAAGAATATACATAGACTAAGTAAAGAAAACAAAGGAAAGGCTATTAAAAGAGAATGTTATGTAAATGAGGATGTTGGTATTTCTGATGAAGAATTTGATTATGGATATTTTGATGATAATGAATGCTTGTTCTTGGCTATAAAATATGAATCTACTTCTACTAATACTAAAAGATAGGTAAAAGAAAGTGCTCAGGAGAAAGTTGAAGATACTATAATTTTTGCTCTTCATGCTAAACAAAAAAAGAACTACTGGATAAGACCTTGTGCCACGTTACTCTTAATAACTCCCCAAACCTTCAGCTAGAAGAATGAATAAGGGGAAAGAGGATCCCCCTGTTGAAGGCCTCTAGAGGCCCCAAATAAGGAAGATAGTTCCCATTAATCAAAATTAATAAAGAAGTGGTCATGACGCAACTCATAACCCACTCCTCAGCAAAACCAAAAGCAATAAGCACTTTACACAAAAAGGAGCACTTAACTCTATCATAAGCCTTTTCCATATCCATTTTGATGAACATAGTGTTTTCTTTAGATTTTTCCATGGAATGAATAGTTTCAATGGCAATGACCACACCGTCTAAGATTTTCCTATCCACCATAAGGCCTCCTTGTTCCTAGAAAATAAGCCTGTTAATCCACCGCTTCAACCTCTTAGCAACAAAATTGGAAAGAGTTTTATAGACCACATTGCAGAGATCAATGGGTCGAAACAAACTCAGCCTATCCGCCCCATTACATATCAGGATAAGAGCAAGAAAAGTGGAATTCATAGTTCACAACATCTATTTGTTCCTCTAAGATTCATAGACCACCTCTAATAAGTCCAAATTTATAATATCCCAAAATTCCTGAAAGAATTCTATTGAAAAGCCATCATGACCATGGGCTTTCCCTTTCTTCATCTGAAAGACAATGGCCTCCAATTCCTCCAGGGAAATGAAACCCAATAGGTGCTCATTCATTTCCACAAAAACCAAAGAAGGGATATAGGATAGAGCACAATTTTATTTTTCCAAAACATTTGGAGAGTCCTCCCTAAACAAGGAGGAAAAGTACTGTGTAGCTTCTCTGGAGATATCTCCCAAAGAGGACAAATTTACTCCCCTAGAATTCACAATAAAAAGGATTGAATTACCATGTCTCCTGGCCTTCACAAAGTTGAAGAAGAAGACAATATTTTTGTCCCCCTCATATAACCAATCAACCCAAGCCTTTTGTTTCCAATAAATCTCCTCACGTCGCTCACACTCTTCAAGAGCTTTCAACACCCTTGCCTCCTCCATGAGAGAGTCCTTAGAAAGACCAAGTTCCCTAATATCATGGGTGATAGCATCCAAACTATCCTAAGTAACCACCTTAGCATGAAAGATTTTGTTGAGCCATAGCCTATTCCACCTTTTGAGCTAGTACTTCACATACTGCAGCTACTTGGAAAAATAATACATAGTGATGCAAAAGGTTCTACCTAAATTCCACCACTCAGCAACATAATCCTATAGAGAGGGGTCCCACAACCACAAAAGTTGAAACTTGAAAGAGGGAGATTGAGAAGTGCAAGCTGATGAAGTAGATAACTTAATAGGCCAATGATTCAAACCCCTCCAATCTAGAATCTCAGAACAAATAGACCAAGATCCACCAATCCAAAGATAAGAAACCAAAAACCTTTCAAGCCTATCAGAAATACAATCCTCCCCACATCTCCTATTGTTCCAAGTAAACTAACCATTACTAACCTTAATAGCTACAAGATTCAAGGAAAAAAATTTATCATAGAGAAGAAAATCAAAAGGCTCCAACCTCAAAGTTCCTCCCCTCTTTTCTTCTAGATCAATAATAGCATTGAATTTTCTTGCAATAATCCAAGGATATAGAGGAGTAGAGTTCTGAATAAACCGGATGTGAGACCACAGGCACTGCTTACCAGGAAAATTAGTAGGAGCATAAATACTGGAAAGAAGAATAGTTTCTCTAGTTTCTAGGCTCAAAGCAACCAAAAAAATAGAAGACTTACAAGATATCCATCAAAGAGGGAAAATATTCAATGGATGATCTATAAACAAGCCAAACCCCTTGTATTACCTTGGGCACTAGTACACTGGTGTTGATCACACCCATAATTTTTGAGCACAAAGCCACACATATTCTCTACAAATAGCTTAGTTTCTTGTATGAAAAGAACATCAAGAGAATGATTTCTTACCAAATCATGAACATCTTTTTGTTGAGGGAAACTGTTCAATCCCCTTACATTCCATGAGAGGATAATCATTTCTGAGGGTTGGAAAAGTGAGAATCAAGAGTCTTAACAGATCCCAACTCCATCAACGTCTCTCCCATCATCTTAATTTTCTCCAGGTCCTTCTTTCTTTCTTCCTTGGAAGCCTTCTCAGGAGCCCCTTTCCTAATATTTTTCTGGTGAATCCCCAAAGAAGGAGGCACATTATTTCCTTTTTCTAATTCAGACCCCATCTTCAGCAATTGCAGAGAGCTCTCCTCAATATTTTCCATAGCTATAAAGGGTCTTAGGCACCACTGAAGCCACTAGATTGAAATCCGTATCCATTTGAAATGCACCACCTTCCTAGGTATTTTGAAGATTATCAATTATATTTCCCTCTTGAACTACCTCTAAGACACCTTGATTCAGATCCAACATACCTGGATTCACCTCCTATTAGCTAAGGTCATCCAACAAATCAAATCAATTAAAAGTGTCCCCTTCTTGCCTCTCCTTAAAAATTCTATTCTATCTATTGTTCCTATTATGGGGCTTGATAGTAGCAAAACCCTCATTGTCTACACCTTCACCCAGAATAGGATCCTTACATTTGTCAACCTTAGGAGGATTGCAAGAAGGCTGGGTAGACTGAGACTATGAAGATTTAGCCCTAGGACATCTACACTGCAAATGACCATATTCATGGCATAATAAAAAATAGAAAGGGAGAGTCTCATAATCTAGTTGTTGCATCCAAGAATACATACGCATACGAATTTCCAAAGAGTCTAGAAGAGGTTTACTCAAATCAATCTTAGCACAAATGCGAGCAAAGGTCATTACCTTTCTATCTTGATTTTGCTAAGAGGGACCCACTAGTTTCCCCAAAAGCAACACAACTATTTGTAGGATGCCATTTCCACCAATATTCAGCTGGAAACCAAGGGAGGTGCACACACACAGGAACCTGGTTTGTAAGCTCCTTAGATGGGTTAAAACTAGTGTACCAAGGCTTGATGAATAAAACAAGTTCTGGTTGTGAAAATATGGCCCACCTTCAAAAACTCTACTGTGATCATCCATATAGTTGAAAACAACCATAAAATAGCTATTTTCCAACAAAATCACTTCCATTTCACCCTTTGCACTCCAAGTCCATTGAACCCACGATTCCAAGAATGGGAGTGGGACACACATTCCCATGAATTTTCATATCAAGGCATGATTTAAAAAATATGCAACATCCTTAGTGATTTATTTTGGTTGAATCACCAAAACATGCCTATATTTGCTCCTCTCTAGACACCCATTAATTTGTGGGATTCGAGGGCCACCAGACGGAGTAAATCCTCCCACCCCCAAATCATTATACTGCAAGTTACTCTCAACAACTCTCATTGAGGAAGATGGTGACTTTGCACCAAGAGAAGCATGAAATTCCATATAGGGTTTGTATCCAAACATTTCGTCAAAACCCATAGTCAAAAAAACCAAGGGACTACTCCTTAAATCTCCCAATCACCAACAACAAGCTCAAAAACTAGGAAAAAACATAGAAAATAAAA
Organism: Sequoia sempervirens; assembly: GCA_007258455.2. Classification (NCBI taxonomy): domain Eukaryota; kingdom Viridiplantae; phylum Streptophyta; class Pinopsida; order Cupressales; family Cupressaceae; genus Sequoia; species Sequoia sempervirens. The sequence goes on from VDFB02281492.1 coordinate 919,601,506, forward strand.
TGAACCCCCCCAAACACTACAACAACCCACCCCACACTAAATCGCCCCTTGAACACTGATTTGAAAGCCTCAAAATCATGCAACAATGAGCGGCCCACATGCAAGCCTTGCTACAGGCCATAGGCCTACAGTTTCCCCACATGCGCAACAACCATCACTCTCCCTTCCCCAAATTATTATATTTATTAATATTTGGATTTTGATATATTTTGACTTTGCATTTAGTTTCTTCTATTTTATTTTTTAATTTAGATTTAAGTTTAATTTTTTTTTATTATTTGACTTTTTATGAAATTATAAATAATAACTAAAAATTATTAAAATTAATTTAATCTATAATTATTTATCTTATTAAAATTTTAATTATTATAGAATCATTCTATTTTGAATTTTAATTTTAATTTATATAATAAAATGAATTTCAAACTTAAAATCTAAATTAAAAATTATAGAGTGAAAGAGATAGAAGCTAACTTTTGATTAGTCATTTTGTGCCAACAATCCAAGGATAACACATGTCCTTGGGGAGTTATGCTCAGGGTAGCATGTCATTTGATTAAAGATATGATAATTCACTTTTAAAACCTCTTCAATGTACCCATTGCACACTTAAGGAGGAAAATAGAGAGAGAGAGAGAGGAAAAGCGAAGGGAAAGGGAGAGGGAGGGAAGATATAGAGAGGCAAAAAGAGAAAAAAGAGAAAGGAAGAGAGAAAGAGAGGGGGCTAAATGAGATAAAGGATGAGATCGGTAGATAGATGAACAATGAGATAGAGATAGAGAGAGAAACAAAGATAGAAATGAAGGGATAGAGAGAGGGAGAGGGACATAAAAAAAGAGAGAAGAGAGAAACAAAGATAGAGAGAGGGAGAGGGAGACAAAGATAAAGAGAGGGAGAGGGAGACAAAGAGATATAGAGAGATACAACACATATAGATATACTAAGATAGAGTTAGAGATATAGATATAGAAGAATAAAGAAGAAGAGACAAAGAGATAGAGATAGGAAGAGAGATAAAGAAAGAGAGAGGGAAAGAGAGAAGAGGAGAGACATAGATAGATATAATCACATAAAGAGAGGGATATAGAGAGATAAAGAGAAATATGAGACAAAGGTATATAGAGGTAGAAAGATCAAGAGATAAAGAGGGAAAAGGGGAGATAAGTAAGGATAGAAAAATAGAGTAAGGGAGAGAGAAATAAGGAGAGGAAATAGATAGATAGAGTAAGAGAGAAGGGAAGATAAATATAGAGAGAAATACGGGAGAGAGAGGACGAAAGAGATCAAGAGATAATGAGAAACATAAAGATAGGGAGGGAGACAAAGATATATAAAAAAATATTTTTCTTTCTCTTCCCATATCTCTCTATTATATATATATCTCCTTGTAGATGTACCTCACCCTACCTCTCTCTCTCTCTCTATATAATTTATATATCTCCCTCTCTCTACCTCTCTCTCTATATAAATTTATATCTCTATCTTTGCATCCCTCCATCTCTCCCTCTCTCTTTGTCTCCCACTCTTTCTATCTCTATTTATCTCTCCTTATCTCTCTCTCTCTCTATCTCCATCTTCATATCTATCTCTATCTCTCCCCTATCTCTATCTCCTTACCCATCTCTACAAAATAAAAGTACAAAGTTGTGTCACACTTTTGACCAACTTATCAACACCAATGAATTTAAGTATTTCTAACTAAAAATCTATTTTGGTCAAACATATGATCTTGCAAAATTAATTTTAGTTAAGTTAGATATATCCAAAACTTTTCCAACTAAAATTGTTGGCTAAATGGATATGTAGCACCACTTTGAGGCCAATTTACCCAAAAAATAGATTCATTTGAAAAAACTAATGTTTCAACAACTTTTACTCATGCAAATATTTTTTTTTTTAAAATATAAAAAATACCCTTTTAAAGATCCATAAGTGTAGTTTCTAAAAGTATGTATATTTTAATAATTTAATTATTATTTACATTTTTCTTTTTACTTTTACTAAAATTAGGTTATCAACACAAAGTATTAGGTGATTACCATGCCAAGGAAAAATACTAAAACTTATTAAAAAAAATTGAAAAAAATATGATGCACTAGATAAAAGAATCTATATCAAGATGGTATAATATTTTTTCCATTTTAGATAAATAGATAATATGAAACTTGATGTTGAATAGAAACAACTATGTTTTAATATGCACACATTTTAATATCTATTTAAAAATATATATTTGTCAAAATTGGAAAAAAATGTATCCATGCACTAAAGTTTCAAGTTATAGATACACACAAAAAAATTGAAGGAAAAAATAAAAATTACTAAATAAAGATTGACGTCTCATATAGCTTCATTTTTCAACAACTAAATTATAGTGTCAATTTATAAATAATTTTTTATTTTATTTTTTAAACACAAGCATAAAATATATTAATAAATAAACATTTTATTAGTTTACATCATTTAAAAATTCAAAACATATATGCCACTTTTAGTGATTCAAGTTTAAAAGTTGGATCAATATTGGTCGTTTCCTTTAAAAAGCATGACACAACTTTGTACTTTTACCCTACATCTCTCTCTTTCTATCCTTCCCACTATATATATCTCTCTATCTCTCCTTATCTCTCCCTCTCTCCCTATCACTCTCTTTCTATATCTCTCTACTTCTTATCTATCCTCTCTCTATTTGTCTCCCTCTCTTCCTCCCTCCCTATATATATGTATCTCGATCTCTATCTCAAATATATCTCTCTCACACACACTCCTTATTTCTCCCTCCTTATCTATATCTCTATATCTCTCTCACTCTTTCACACACACTCCATGTTTCTCCCTCCATATCTCTATCTCTATTTCTCTATCTCTCCCCCCTCCTCTCTCTCTCTCTATATATATATATCACTTCCTATATATTTATCTTTCTCTCTCTTCATCTCCCCTTCTTTCATTGTCTCCCTCTTTCTATCTCTACTTCTCCCTCTCCCTCTTTCTCTTCCTCTCTCCTTTCGTCTCTCCCTCTATATTTATCTCTCTTTGTATTTGTCTATTTCTCTCTCCCTCTATATTTTCCAAGTTATATCTATCTCTCTATCTCTCCTTTGTATCCCTATCCTCCCTCTCTCCCTCTCTCTTTATCACTCCCTCTTTCTATGTCTCTCTACTTCTCTCTCTCTCCCTAGTTCTCTCCCTCTCTCCCTTCATCTCTATATTTTAAACATATCTATCTCCCTCTATATATATCTCTATCTCCATATCTCCCTCTTACTCATAGACACTCCTTGTTTGTCCCTCCCTTTCTCTAGATCTATATTTATATCTATCTATTTGTCTCTCTCTATCCCTCCATATCTCTTCTTCTATATGTCCCTCTATCTATATCTCATATCTCTCTATCTCTCTCTACCCATATATCTTTCCCTATCTATATATCTCTATGTATCACTTCCTATCTCTATCTTTATCTTTCTATTTCTCCCTCTCTCTCCCTCTATATATTTACCAATTTCATCTCTATATTGTTAGAAACATAGGACAACTAAGAGGGGGTGAATTAGTTTGCATTAAAACCTTTAAACCCTCATTAATCCTTATTAAGCATTAACATGAATGTAAACAAATGAAACATCAACACATTAACAACCATACATAATAGAACACTATATTTTATGTGAAAAACCCTAATCAGAAAAAAAATCATGGTGATGATTAACTCACATATGATTACAAAAGGCTCACTATTAGAAGGGCTCACTATCCAAAGGACTCATTGCCAAGGGCTCACTACCCAGGAAGATCACTTCTTCTAGATAGAAAGAGATTATATGTTGAAAATATGTGCCTCAAATAATACAGGTTGAAACCTCCATTAGAGCCAAGTCGGTGTGATATTCTAAATGTCTGGTCGACTAGCAACTTTGATACATTTTATTTTGTACAGGTCGCTGTGACCTAGCTTCTGTCTTGCTGAACGTTTTCACTGTGGAGTCTATCACTGTAACAGTGTATTCGCTATGATCTCTTAGCGCTCGGGAGAACTCTGGCTGACAGACCATTCAATCGAGAGTCGGGGAGAGTCTACGATGTTCGCTATGAGTCCCAGCGATGTGTCAAAGTCTCACCGACAACGTTTACTTTGAGGACTTCAGGGTAACTCTAATGATCCGGGAAGACGTCTCAGTGAACAGTGAATGTCTTGCCGATAGCCTATGGCTATCGAGGTAACCCAAATGGCTCGGTGAGAAGTCCCAGCGAACAGAGAAGGTCATGCCGATGAGGACACATCCAAACGTTCATCGGAGTGACTCTTGGCGATGAGTGGTGGTGTCAGTGTAACTTAAAGATCCCGGTGTGAGGTCTTAGTGATAGTTGAAAGTCTTGCCGACAGGGACACACTCGGGAGTCATCGGTGTAACACAAAGGGTTTCGAAGAGATGTCTCAGCGAAGGTGTTCGGTCTTGCCTATAGTTGTATACTTTCGGTGTAACTTAATGTTGCTCTATGAGACCTCTTGGCGATATCGGCATGTATACTTAATGTTGCCAATAGTACTTTATGTTGAAGCCTTCGAGGTAAGTCTTGGAGTTCGGTATGTTCTCTCAGCGAAAGATGTAAGTCTTGCTGACTATTCTTTGGAGCTCGATATGACTTGTGACTTCAGTATAACCTTTGATGACTCGCTATGATCTCCTGGCAAAATCGATAGGTCTGGGCGACTGCGTGGTGACTCGGTGTAACACATGAAGCTCAATGGAACATCTTGGCAATATTGGTTACTCTTGGCGACATCGGTATGAAGGTTATGTGGCATCGGCGAGACATTGTTAGTGTCTCACCGAGATGCCAACACAGTGCAAATTCTATTGATCGAGTAAGACTTTCCGATGTGGCATCTCGTGGACAAATAGGAGGAGCCGAATGTGAACAATTAGTAGTTGGTTCGTTGTGACGGTTCTATGAGGAAGCTCGAAAGACATGGAACAACAGAGATATACTCTATGATTGTAGATGGTGATCGGTTGGTTAGAAGTTTTGTTGATCGACGGATTGGTGGGTAATTGCATGATCAGAGTGATTTCTATTCTGTGAAGTTTGTAACGTAAAGGTTCTTGTGTAAGTTTGTTAATGGTGAATGTTGCTGTAAACAGACACCAGAAAGATAAGTCTGACAATTGTATGTAATCCTTATTACTGTAATACAAAGTGATTTCTCTTGGTGTGGTGGGCTTTTCTCCTGTAAGGGTTTTCCCACGTATATCTGGTGTTCTTGTGTGATTGTCAAATACTCTGTTTCTGTTATCTGCTTCATAGTGCATCTTAGTTGAATTGTAAGTGTAAATTTTAAAGTGTATCTGCATTCTTCCCTGAGGTATTGATGTTAGGAGAATTGTTTTCTGCATCTAATTTTCCTTACATTATAAAGTAACTATTACAAGGAGGTTCACTACCCCAAACCAACAGGAGAATCCACCACAACCATCTGCAACCTTTGGCTCACTACCTCCAACAACTTTAGGCACACTGAAATGTAGACACCTTATGCTCACTTCTTTCGATAGTCTTAGGCGTTCATGCTTGCACTCAAATCTCAACACTTGATCAGATATGCACATTTCAAATCACACTTCACACCACACACTTCTCCAACAAATTTTAACCTTTCATATATACCTTTCAAATTTATTGATGGCGGTTATGGCAAAATACATGAATACTTGGTGGAGCAAGATTCTTGGCTATTTTTAGTTAACATGAGTGTGGGAGTTGAGGATAATTGTTATTTTATTGTTTGAAATTCAAATTATGCAAAAAGGGGCGTTGGGAATGCATTCATCTATATATTGCAAGTTATTTCTCATTTGGATCATCTCATTTTACCATGCAAATTTTTTAATCATTGGCTTGTTTTTTGATTTTTTTTGTCTCATCATCATCTTTATTAGAAATGGAAACTATGAAGCTATATATTAGTACTTTTTTTTCTATTTACACATTAGGATTTGGAAATTTACATGTCATCCTCTTGTTTTTTCCATTTTTACTCATCCTTAGCCTCATTGTATTGAGAAATTATGAAGCTAGATATTGTAGCTCTTTTCTTCTATTTACAAATATAATAAAATTCATATATTAGAATCTTAAAATATTTTATGTTTATTCATATTAAATTCCGTGTCATTATAATGATGTTTTGTTCCTAGTTTGGTTTATATTGCATGGCTTTATAAAATCTATCAAATTGCACTAAAAATAACAAATACTTCCTTATTGATTAAAATTAGAGACCAACAAGTTTCTATACATAAAAATCAATAAATGAACTACTTTTGATACAAAAAAGAATACAAAATTTCAATAAGAAGCATGCAAAGCTACAACTAAGATTTATCATTCTGTTAATATGAAGTCTACACTATTGTCCACTTTTAATTCTCTGAATGATGAAAATGTGAATCACAAATATCAACAATGCAAAACTCATACTCTCACAATCATTCAATGAAGTTCAAGATGTTGGCTCAAAATATAAAATTTAGATAACAAGCAAAGTCATCATAATGTATAATTAAATAAATTTATTTAATTCAAAATGGTAGTTGGAGAAATAAATAAATATTAATTATTTATCTTAGAAGAAAATATTTAATTTAAATAGATTATTTAAATTATTTAAAAGAGTGTTAGCAAAAATTGAAAATTGTTTAATTATAGAGAAAAATACTTAGTATAAATAAATTGTTTTAAATTATTTAAAAGAGGAGTGTTAGCTAATTAAATAATTATAGAGGACCAAAAATAATTTTAATTTTAATTTTCACTAATGTTGGAAAATGATAAAAGATTAATTAATTAAATTATTAAAATATATTTAATTAATAGAAATATGGTAAAAAGATTAAGATAATTAAATAATTAAAAATTAATATAGATAGAGAAATGATAAGATGAAAATGCATTAGTCATTTTTAAGTGTCTACAAATTCAATTAACAAAATGGAAGACACTACACACATATGAAACTTAGATTTAATGATCAAGTAATGATTTTTTCAAAATAAACATATTTTCAACTATCATTAAGAGTTTATATTTAAAGAATATATAGTTTTAGGGATTAAAGATAATAATAATTTATTAAAAAAACCAATGCTTTAAAACAACGCCTAAAAGTTATAGAAAAATAAAGAAAGGAATTTAAAGCAAAACTAATCTAAACAAATAATAAAAAGAAGTTATAACTAAAGCAACCTAAAAATAGACCCTTCATCTTTTGCTTGAAAATAATCATAATAAATAAAGTTACAAAAAAATAGCAATTTGACTCAAACAACTTTTAAGATTTTGAAGACACTACTTAACTTGCAATCTATTGGATCTACTAAAAAATTCCAAAACCCAAATTGTAATGAAACCTCATCTATCCAATCCAAATTATTCAAATAATTAATTCTAATTTTTTCCATGAAAACACAAAAAGTTTAAAGAATTCTAAATCGTTATGAAATAGATCACTACTTGAAACCCTAAAATATGATGAATAACCTACTAAAAGACTATGATACATGTGTATGGTTGAAAGTTTGTTGATGGTATTAGGAAACATATAAGAACTTTCCTCTAGGCTAGTTTGAATGTAACACCCAAGTAAAGCCAACCTTAACCTATTTGCAATCCAGTGAAACCCTTGGTCAAGATTAGGCATTCCTTTACAAAACTGTTATGACCCCTTAAAATTCTTAAAACTCCAGTTGACAAATCTGTAATAGAAAAACATAAACCCTAACCGACGATTTCAACCATGACAAATGATCATGATTTTGAATTGTCCATTTTGGCTATTTAGACATATTTCCCACCAATTTACAGTTCCGTGTTGGGGCAGATCTGTTATTCACATGATTTACTTCCTCAATCAAACTTACTTTTCCTTGTGATCTTTGTCATGTTGCCCAGGTGCATGGATTGTTGGTTTACGCTATCTTCCATCGCATCATTTTCAACGTGCTTGCCACACAAATGATATTCCCAGAATTGGTATACCTTCATCATCCTTCCAGATGGTTGGAATTTACCTGCTTGACTTGTGCATATAGCTTTCATTACTAACAAACAAAAAGACAAGTTTAAAAATGTAGTGATGTTTTGGCTTGTACATTTTACACAGTGACATATAACAGTGTTTGAAGGGGTGGAATACCCAATATAACCAAACAAAGGAATGGTTTGGAGTGGATTATTTCTAAACATCCTTCAAATAGTTGAGCCTCAAACATTCTTTTCACAGTTGGGGCCTCACCTCACCTAAGCATTCATTTTTCATCTTGGGAATACTCAAAATGCCTAATGAAGATCTCATCTTCCCATCAAGCAATGTGGGATTCTCCATTTTAAGGTGAGAGATATAAATCTTAATCTACTTATTTTTCATATAAGAAGCCAACAAAGAAAAGAGAGCCATGGAAGCATTAAAGATTAAATGCTTTCTCTTTTTCTTTGGAGAATGTGAGTGAGCGAAGGGTCTTATTAAAATTTCCTTGACAAAATTAGTGTTGTTGAATGTACATTAAGAAGCCATTATGATAATTTAAGAGACATCTTTAAATAGGTTGAATAAGTAAAAAAGAGTCATCCAAATTAAGGAGTTACATCGAATAGATTCTACGACAGGTTAAGATAGTTGTAAATCATATTTTAAAAATAGCCTAGAACACCATACTAACTTGGGTGTTGGAATACAAACCTGTCTATTGGTTTTGGAAAATCACTTTTAGTTTGTGATTTGATACTTTAACAATATTGATGCTTGGAAATGGATTGTTATATGAGTTGTTTAGTTGATTTATAAGTATTGTTATCCTATTGGAATTGCTCCAAGTATAAATGTGGGTGATACTTCTATAAAGGCATAGCATGGGTATTGTATTGTATCCATTGTTGTTGAATATTGTAATTGGTTACGCTTTTGGAGTGTGGGGTTTTTCTTATAAAAGTGTTTTCCTATGTAAATCTTGCGTTATGGTGTGTTCTTTCAAAAACTATAAAGATCTTTTATTTTCTATTCATCCTTCCCTCAAAGATTAGTGTACAAAGCATCTTTGCACCTTTTGTTTCCTTTCATTTTCTACAAGAGATAGATCACCTTAAATTCTAGGTGTTAAGGACATAGTTTTTTGTACTAGTATTTAACTATGTGGGAGCTTTTCTAAAAAAAAATGTTGTAGGAAAAATGACAAGCTCATCTAGGATAGAGATAACAAAATTCTTAAGAACTTACTTTGAGTTGTGAAATTTCAAGGAGACTATGCTTGTGTATGGAGATCTATGGGTTGTAGTATTTGGTTCCCAACCTACTACGATTTCATAAGCTAACTAGGACATGGTAGATAGAAAAGCGAAGGGTCTTATTAAATTTTCCTTGACTAAATTAGTGTTGTTGAATGCACATTAAGAAGCCACAACACAAGCCCTTGGGAATAATTTGGGACAAATTTATTTGGCTAAATCCATAGTTGTCAAGTCTAAACATGTTATCAAATCTGAAAATAAGGAAATATCAATAAAATACCCTGTTCAATAACAAAATGACCACATCAATGTGAGCATATGCACAAAATAGAGAAGTAAATCAAATCAAACTATTTTACCTCCACAAACATGCCTACCCTTACTCCATTGTACATTATGAAATGTTGTAAATGATAGTATAGGGATTGATTTTATCTTAGCATAACCTTAATAGAAAAATGGATGCAAAGATGGCTTGGTTTCTCAAAATTCTTGAAGAGATTGAATGGCTAAATGATGGATGTTTTATGACTTTTACTAATATTTGATCAATGGTGTAGAATGATTGGAGAGATCAACAAATGAGATTGGTTGAGAGATCATAATTAAACGGTTGATCTAAGCATAAGAATGCATCAAATAAAAATATTGCAAACATAACATGCTTAATTATCCATAATCAAAATGCACAAGTCCACATGTAAATTATGAAAGATTATTGCAATGATTGTAAATGTTTTAAAATAGTCATATTCTCTAACAAAATTTATATTTTCAACATTAAACATGTTGAAGGGAATCTTTGTGGTATTCTGAAATACCCTAAACATGTACTTATGAACTTGGAGACATTATATCTACAACACACTTTTCCATGGTACCTTTGGATATTCAATGACTTTCATTTCTCTCTTGCAACCAACATTCAATGATTGGAACCCTAGAAGTCACTAACACCTCCTATATACTAAGAATAACTAGTGACCCCCTTTGAAATATGTCTAAGAACACAAAATATACCCCTAGTTCAAAACCCTAATCCGTGGCACTATAGAACCCACAAAATCTATGTTGGGGATAAATCCTGCTCAAAATGTGTGCTCCAAATTAAAGGAAGACATTTGCATTAATCTATGGTAGGTGAGTGGGCATCAAAAATCATTGTGGGTAGTTGGGAGAGCTACCACATTCATGGTAGGTAGGTGAGGAGTAAACACAACGTTGCTCTAGTTGGAACCAAAATGATTTGAAAATGCCACCTTGAACATATTGTGTGATTTTGCTTGCATAATCCTTATTCTTTTGAGCACCTACATGCATGAAGGGAAAAACATGAACTTTGATAAATGTTATAAGCCCTTCAGAGTGTTAGGAAATAATGCATCATAACCCAGAATCTTAATCCATTTCCTACATAACCCCATGAGAGAAAAACATGCATGTACAAGTAACCATAATGCATAGATCAAATAGACAAGCCACAGGATAACACAAGATATACCCTAGGAAAACCCAACCTCCAAAAGCATCCATACTCCATCTATTATTCAACAATAGCATACAAGAGTTATAATGAATACCTTTGAAGCATCAAGCCTCTCCAATGCATCCTCATGTTTCTAAGCATGAATCTACAAATCCCATTACATGCTTCACATATGCACTCCTTAGAAAGACTCAATAATGATAGCCCATCACCCAACCAACCTTAACCACTAAACATGTGTTTGGTTTTATAGATTCAAGCTCACACAAATACAACCAAGTGGTAAGATAAAACCATGTGACTACAAAACCACTAATCCCTTATTTGATATTGGGTACTAAGTTTTCACTTTTTAAATATTTCCCCAATATTAAATTATTTCACGTCTCCCACACATTAAATAATAATACAATGTTACAATACAACATGAAGTGGTCCCCAGATAATTACCTAGTGTGATTAACCACACCACCTAGGTTCATCACAACTAAATAATTATTTAAATGAAACATTATAATATAACATTTTATGATATGGTGTACAACACCATATCCCAACATTCTCCCACTTATTGCATACATTGCATAAGGGATCAATCAATGAAATACATCATCATAGATATACATGAAACCACATGAATCTAGATACCTGCAATAAGAATGAAGTGACCACCATCTCAAGCAAGAACTCTTCTCATCCTCCAATGTGCCACCTATGGAATAAAAGGAACATGTCAAGGTGAAGATGCACCAATCCAAGAACACAAGCATCAAATCCAAGTGATAACAAAGGCTCTAACCAAGATGATGTGAAATATGAAAAACCCACATGATAAGAAATAACATCCACAACACATGCTAATACATTCAACCATCCATACCTCCTAAGTATCAATAACATTAATAAACTCATGCCAACAACCAATGCAACCCATAAATTGCAATCACAAGCTCTTTGTATCAAACTTGTCAATGAAGTACATATCCAGGAACTCCCATTGCATGAGTAATGTCAAAGCATATCGACTATACCAATCAATACTATATCAAGGTGTGACAAATAATCAATAGTGAAGTACTAAGAATGATAACAATGATATACATATGCAACTCAAATAGTTGCATAATCTCTCACAACATGTTGTCATAATCCTCCCAAATCATATGAACATGAATGTCCAAGAAGGAACCATGAAGAGAGAAAACCTATAAACCATAACATGTCCTACCAACACCTCAAAAGTGTAATGTTGTGTCAAGTATGATCTCCTAACAACCCCAAATGAGAAGCCTCAACAACACCCAAAACAACGTTCAATCTCTTAGATCAAACACAACATATGAATCATATAAAATGCCAACATGGATGTAAGCCTCTCTAACCAAGAATATCAAACTCAAAGTATCCATTCCCAAATCAAGAAATCAGCCCAATAACCACCTCCTAAACTCCTCCTCAATGAATGATAACATAAAATCAAATACACAAAGAGATAACCATGCTAAACGTCTCTCAAAATGAATCCTCTAGAACTAACTATCCAAGCTCAAGATCCATATCCATAAAAAATAAAGCAATATAAACTCATGCTAAACAATTCCCAAATGATTCTCCAAAATCAATCACCATGACTCTACTCAATCCCATGAGAAATCAAATCACAAAACATAACACATCTAAAAGAAATAATGGGGAAATACCTCTCAAATGATAAACTATCGAGTAGACCAAGAGTGGGTAATGAGAATGCTCCTCTAGGATAACCAAGTCATCATGACTCACTCCAAGAATAAACTCCTCTATCGGTCCATCATGAACTCATGTCCATATCCAAGTGAAAGCTCCTCGGTCTTCCTACAAAAACCTCTAAAGAGTAATTGTCTCAAGAAAATGTCTCTAATCACAAGAGAACTCCAACCTCACTCACGTCTCCAAGTATCCATGAGCACCTGTTATTGATCAATACATGCCAAACTCCAAATTCAACATAGCATCATGATGCAGGAGCATCCATGGTCAAAGGGCTATCCTCATCAACCAAAAAAGAAAGTATTAAATTTTTAAGGTTTGCTTTAATTATGCAATAGGTAATAAATTGCAATGTTGGGGCCAAAATACTTTATTAAATAATTGGTCTTTATTTAAATATTGCATTTCTGGAGAGAGAAAAAGTGTGGGAGGTAATTTGGAGTTTGAAATTCAAAATTATAAATTTTGGCATGGGATTTTGGAGACTGTCTATTGCATTTAAAATATTATTTTTGAGATTCCAAAAATCCCTAAAAAATAGGGATGGAGAGAGTGGGCACCTAAGATAAGAAAAGTAATTTTTAAAACAATTAAATTTAATTGTTTAAATTTCAAGAAGAGGCATGAAGAGTGGGGACATAAAATCATTACCCCTAAAAATTAGGGATTGGAGAAGTGGATGACGAAACTTGAGAGTCAAAGAGAGGGGGAAAAGAAAGTTGAGAAATCCTATTTTTGAGGGGGTTGTTGTAAGTGGATTTTAAAATGAGTTTTAATTATTATTTGAGGCCTAATTTTGCAGCTACAGGAGATGGCGTACATGTGGTGGAGAGAAAAAAAATTAATATTATTTAATTTTCTGAGCTGTAGTTGAGATTCTAGAGAATTCTAAAAAAACAATAAAAAAGGAATTTGAAGGTAGTTTTTGGGAGACAGGTTGGAGGGAGTTTTTCTGTAGCTTTGCAGGGAAGACTCAAGTAGGGCATGGAATACCTCCAAGGAGGGTTTTGGAAATGATTTTATTGCATGTTTTATGGTTGTGGTACAGCCATTGAGACTCCAGAAGTTGTTGGTGCAAATGGGCATAATTATTTGTGTTGAATCTGTGTTGTTGCAGGAGTTGGAAAGAGTGGTTTTACAAACCATTGGATTTGCTGTTGCAAATGATTTTGTATTTGATTTTTAAAATATTTGTAAGGGGTTTTCAGATTGAGAAATTGTAGGTTGAAGGCATGAAATGAAGCTACAGCAGAGGTTGATCATCAGAGATTGTTGATTGCAGGTTGTCTATGCTTTGTTTATGCATTATTTGTAGGAGAGGGTTTTGAAAAATGTATGGGTAGATTTAATTTTCTGATGTAGTTTTTAATTTTCTGATTATTAGTGAGTCCATTTGGGGCTTGTTGCAGCCCTTGAATCCCCCAAGGATTGATGTAAAGTTTGAACAATAATTTGTAATAGAATTGGGCTTTTGGTTGCAAGAAGAAATCTGTTTTTTTTATAATATTATTGCAGCAATGTGTGAATGAATATTTCATGTTTATTTTGTATTCAAGGAAGAGTTTTGTGTTTATGGGGTATGTGTGTGTTTCGTACTTCATCACATCATCATGAAGTATCAAGAAAATGATCATGTACTCAATACAAAGAGAACTACTAAGATCAATGCCAAAGATCCAACCATAGAATTAGGAACCTATCATGACATCATGATCTAACCATATCCTCCTAGGAGATCACATGCGCCAATGCATACTTCCTAGTCTCAAGAGAACATGTAGCATGCCAAACTCTAATCTAGAATTAAGAGTATATCATGGCATAATTAAAAAAACTCTAAACCAAGAAACCACATCTCCAATCACATGAAGATACCAATTATGCATCCATGTCACTACCAACAACTCCCACTGAACCATGATATCGAGCTACACATGGCATCATGGCAATCATCTCCTCCATGAAGATCATCTAGGTCTACACACACTCAACTAAAATCTCAACAACTCTAGAGAACAAGTGAAACCAAGATCTCTAAACCAAGAAGATACAAACAACTATCATCAAACCATCAAGAACCAATCCTACATCGCCAAATCATCACTATCAAAATCTCCCACTAAAAGTGTAACCAATAAAATAACCAAGCTATCATGACAATTACATGATCAAACCACATGCTATAAGTCCCATCAACTGACTAATCATGTACTCTAATCATCCATCCTCTCATCCCAAAGCAACATACCAATGCACAAATGACCACAGACAAGGCCAACTAACAAATTCTGCAACAACAATGAATCAAGCCTGGTGGATATAGATAGTCCACATCCGATTCATCCCACTACAATCAATAGGCTATACACACATACCGATCACAAACTCATAGATATAACGACTGAAACATGCAAACTCATCATCCCATTAGTAACCTACAAACCAAGATATTAAAGACGATAATCCTATAGACATCAAGACTCAAACACCAAATCAACCACATATCTGATTTGCTAAAAATTTCCATAGATGAGTAACCATAGTCAAGAAACTAATCAAGCATCAAGGAGATAGAGACAACCTCCTAACACCAAACCAAAATACCACCAAACAACCATATACATGATCATGTCGTGCCAAAGCATAAATATACCTACATACCCATGACACCATAATCATAGCCATCATTGTACCTACACTCAACTATCACCCATACAAGACTCCAAGTCTCCACTCGTGTCAACCCATGTCCTCAAAACCAAAGACAACCTATGTACCTATCACCATCAAAGTCCAACTTTGAAAAACACCTGTAAACCTGTACCAAGAAGCACCAAATTGATAATCAGTTGTACCATCATAAATATCATATAAAAATATGTACTCCCTCAAGGTTTTGCCTCTTGACTCGTCTGGATGTTCACAAAAACACACCTTAAATCTCAAGCTCCTATAAGTTATCAAACAAGTACCAAATGTTCCCTACACCACAAATTGATAATCAACTTGATCCACTATGTAGTACATTGCACATTCTCTCCAGTGCCTATTCAAAATTGAAAATTCAATTATGTATGCAAAATTTATGCTCAAAATCGCATAAAAGAGAACATTTGGCTTCTAGGCCCCAATAATTGATCAAAATATTAAAATCATGGAACCAAACCTATGCCACTATGTAGTGCTCGAAACCACCTTTCCAACGAGTATAAGAGGTCAAAAATTTGAGCTCCTCGGTGAAAGTTATGCTAGTTTGAAAACAACCAATTGTCCCATGTAGAGGAGTAGCTGGTGGCCCTTGGGCTGAGCCATCGACGACCCACCAATGGCAGTGGTTGGCTAGTGACGCCTAGGCGACACCCTAGTGGCAGACCCGAAAAGTTTAAAAAATATGATTTTATTTTTATTTTCCAAATTTCATTGCTACAAATTTTAAAAATTATATAATCCAATCTATTTTTTCAAACTTCAAAATTTTAATGGTAGAATTTAATTTTTTTGTTAAAAGCATTTAAAAATATTTTTTTGGGCAATTTTTAAAAAAATTTAATCCCCTTCGAACGGGGGCCACGTCGGGAGCTTACCCCACCAGTGACGGCAACCCCAATGATTAGGGGCCCTATCATTGATGGGGCTAACACCTCTGTGGAGGTTTCGATACTCTATTGATACAAGGCACTGACAGTTGAGTGGGGTGAGTGATCTACGGAGCCCCCCAATTTTTATATATATTTTTTAAAAAATTAAAAGATTTTTTAATAAACTTTATTTTTATTTTTCTGCAAGAATATTTGAAAAAGGGCCAATTTATTTTTTTAATTTTTTATTTTTGTGACCCACCTCTACAGATGTCAGCGGTTGTATGGTCATATGATGAGCTATAGGGGCAATTTTTTTTTGTGTTTTTTTCAACTTGGTCAAAATAGGTCGAATTTTATGTTATTTTCATGTCTCGAGCCTCCCGGATCCAATGGTGGGGTCCATTTTATCCCAAGAGGTCATCTAGAAAATTTCCTCTACAAACCCTCATATGAAAACTCAATCCAAGAAAACCCTTTTGACCCAAATTTTTCAAGCTTCAAATCTACAATAACCTAATAAATCTTGACAACCCAAAATCCTAAATCTGTAAACAAACACCTGCAACATGTGTTCCATATCTTGTAATGTCTCAAATCTATCATGCATTTCCATGGATTCAACTTTGCATAAATCTACTCAAACAAGGGTTATAACCAAAACATGGAAGCTCACACCTCCCATCAACCATTATAGGTCTAAAACCACTTGTTAGCAAATAATGCATCATAACCTAGAATCTTAATCCATTTCCTACATAACCCCATGAGAGAAAAACATGCATATAAGAAACCATAATGCATAGATCAAATAGACAAGCCACAAGATAACACAAGATATACCCTAGGAAAACCCTCAAGAGGGAAAAACCCAACCTCCAAAAGTATCCATACTCCATCTATTATTCAACAATAAAGCATACAAGAGTTGTAATGAATACCTCTGAAGCATGAAGCCTCTCCAAGCATGAATCTACACATCCCATGCCATGCTTCACATATGCACTCCTCAAAAAGACTCAATGATGACAACCCACTCATGCAACCAACCTTAACCACTAAACATGTGCTTGCTTTTATAGATTCAAGCTCACACAAATACAACCAAGTGGTAAGATAAAACCATGTACCACAAAACCATGTGAATACAAAACCACTAATCCATTATTTAATATTGAGTACGAAGTTTTCATTTTTTAAATATTCCCCAATATTAAATTATTTCGTGTCTCCCACACATTAAATAATAATACAATGTTACAATACAACATAAAGTGGTCCCCAAATAATTACTTAGTGTGATTAACCACACCACCTAGGTGCATCACAACTAAATAATTATTTAATTATAACATATAATATAAAATTTTATGCAGTGTACAACACCATATCCTTACACAGAGGCCTTCTCTCTTCACATTAGCATTATAGTGCATGCCAAATCCATGAGGCAATGACATTAAAATCTTTATAACCCCAATGAAATAAGGGTTTTCACTTTACACACCTTCATAGGCACTTGGAGAGTTAGTCCACATAATGGAGCACATGAATATTAATATTTATTTAACTTTGTTCATTGATCAAAACTTTCCTATCATATTGTAGCCATGCTATCCTATACGGATGCAGATGCCTTCTTCTCTCTAGATGCAATTTTCTCACCATCTCTTTGGAAATGAGATTGCCTGTACTACCTCCATCTATGATGACATTACATACCTTGTTCTTGCACTTGCATCTTGTTCTAAACAAACTTTTTCTTTGTATTGATTTATCATCTTCATTCAAGAGAGTTCTCCATCTATTTTCTCCACCACACACAACATAGAGATCCTGGTGCAAACTGCCTCTCTTCGGTGGTATGTTTACACACTCAATATTTTGATACTATGATACCACTAATGTAGAGAGGATTCACTGCTCTCAAACCCTCTCAAAATTCATCACAACAATTGCAAATACAGAAAAGATAAATTGTAAATTAAACTCAAAAAATTGACTGCACAGGAAACCACTAATTTTTCTCATTTAAATAAATCTGATTACAATTGAATTACAGTCATAAAAGAACTGATATGTAGCAAATAATCTTCCTACAAGCATCATATATGCAAGGAAAAATACTCAAATACGTTATTACGCTTAGTTATATGAGCTTTTGTAAACAAAATTCATCTCTCGACATTAAAACACCACCTGTAACTTTTGAATCTTCATCTCTATTGTTTGAAACCTTAAAGGACTGTTATGAATCAATACAAACCTACAATAAACACACAAAAATTCAT
>VDFB02281492.1:919619994-919673645 GCA_007258455.2 Sequoia sempervirens
TATATACTTTTAATAATGTATAACATTGATTTCAACTCTACAAAATCCTCAGGTATCAGAATAGAATTATATGGGACTTATAATCGTAAAGATACTGCATCCCGTTGCGTGCACAAGGTATGTCTGCATCTTATTTATTTGATCTCTTCCATTGCAAGTGCATTACATATTATTTGTTATAAATTATAGAAATTTTTATGTTTCCTAATTTAGATATTGACTAACAATGACACATTTTCATCGCACTAAACTTCACACTTTCCTTTGACTTTTGCACAACATACTTAAGTCAAACAAACTCAGCGATAAGAAGAATACTATAATGGACATAATGATAATGATCATATCATCAAAGGAGTAGCCTACAACCATTGATTGCCAATATGGGTTGTTTATATTTGTTAAATGCTTCACACTTCCATTTGCTAGAAATGTTTCTCTTCATTTATAACATTGACTATGGTTGTTCTCGATTAACATGGAATATTTTTGGGATTTCCAATAACTTTAAAATATTCTCCTATGTGTAGTTGTATTAAAAAAAGATGCAACTTTTTAGTTATTATTTCTTTGAGCCTCACAAAGGAATTGTTAGAATGATAAAACAAAATCTATAATGATATATAGGTATATGAAGTTAGATGTACCTTTTTAGTTATTATTTCTTTGAGCCTCAAAAATGAATTGTTAGAATGGGTGGCTCTATATTAGGTGTAATAAGGAACATTGGTTTCACCATTGATCACAGTGGTCGACAATGTATGTTCTTGCTACAAAACAACAATCAACAATGCTGTATGGAAAATAACATTAGTTGTTTTTGAAATCCTCTACAAAGGGTTTTTTCCAAATGTATCTCTTCCTACTTGCTTTAAAGGGGTTTTCCAAATGCACCTCTTCTCACTTGTTTTCTTTCAGCTTCCTTCTTTCTCTAACCACCGCAAAAAGAAAAGAAAACTATTAGACGAAAAAAACCACAAAATAGAAGAATCACGGATCACAGTGCTGATAGTAGCTGGACTTACTATTTTTGAAATCATCTACAAAGGGTTTTTTTCCAAATGTATTATCTACCACTGTGTTCAATGGTTAGATCAATGTTTCATATTATAGTTAATATACAACCCATCATTCTAATAATTCCTTTTTGACATTGAAAGAAATAATAAGTAAAAAGGTGCATCTAACTTCAAGTACATATATATCGGTATAGATTTTTCTTGCAACTGCATATATCTACATTGTATACTTTTGATGCATAGATATATATAAAGATGATGGAGGGTAACCACATTAATTTATTTTTAATTACATTCATACTCATTGCTATTATTTGTTGCAGCTGATCATTTCATAAAGGGGAATTATTTTGACCACTTCGTAATCAATGCTGAGATCAATTTTCAATATTACACTTAATATACAACCTATCATACATATGAATATTGTCTACATCCAATTTCATATGTGTGTTATGTGCAAAAAACCTTGCCACAGTGGTTGCTTGCAGTCCTAATAGCAGTTGATGCTATAGAACAACACTCAACAATGCCTAATTGAAAATAACATAAACTGTTTTATTGCTTTGCTAAGTTTTAGATGGCAGGTGTTATTGCAACCATCACCACTACATGGAAACCATAATATTGTATAGTTATCTTCACAAATACTATACAAATCCCTTCCATTTGGACTTCTCCTCGACCTATTGGCTCATCATTGCATTTTACTGCACACAACTGCTAGTGTAGGTGTTTGGCAATTACGTGTCTTGCAACATTTCCTATTTTTGGTTGGTATTAATCTTTGGCTTTTGAATTGCAACTATAAAAAATAGGTCACTTATTGTTTTTTAGTTTCTATTTCTAACACAAGCATATTATGTTTGTTCAAAAATCAATCTCATTATATTTCCATAATTTTGTTAGATTTTTTTGCAATGTTAATTCAATCTTAGCCTTCATTTAGAACAAGACTATTCTTTGTTCTCATCGATTCAATACTTCCCTAGTGTTACTTCTCTTCTTTCATCTTGTCTCTCATACCCATGAGTGCTATTGTCATTTATGACAACCCTCTTTTTGATGAAGACTTCTCTTGCATTAATAATAGTATCCATCCAAAGGTAACATCTTCCAACCTCTTGGATCTCTCACAAGATGAAAAATCTTTCTTTTCTTCCTTCCCTAATAGTGGCGATCCTCTTCTTTGAGTTGATTACATTTCTTCTTCATGACTATAATATTTACATTGGTAATTCTACTACAACTACTCATGAGGCCCACTTGGATTTTGATAATCAACTTCTTCATTTCCTATCTCATGATAGACCTTTTTCTCTTCTATTTCTTAATTCTCCTTCTTTAGGGAAATGAGTCTACTCTACAATAATGTGTTCCACTTTTTGGCCAAAGTGGGACATTGAAATTAGCATTTTTCACCAAATTTTCACTTTCTAACACCTATAGCAACTAAACCATTAATAATTTTAAAATTATGTGAACTAGTGATTTTTGATATTATGTGGATTATAATGTATTTTTTTAAAAAATTAA
Source organism: Sequoia sempervirens (assembly GCA_007258455.2). Lineage (NCBI taxonomy): Eukaryota > Viridiplantae > Streptophyta > Pinopsida > Cupressales > Cupressaceae > Sequoia > Sequoia sempervirens. Next base: position 919,622,550 of record VDFB02281492.1, read on the forward strand.
TAAATAATTTGTGAGTTATTTTACGTAATTTTGAATTAGTTATTTTTTTTATACGTAATGGTATTTTTAAAAGTGACTTTACTTCAATAAATCATAACTTTATTTGTAGAAAGGATAAAATTATAAATTTTTAAACATAGATTTGTAGCACCGATATTTAGTGCATATATAATTTTTCATAATTTTTTTAATAAATTTTTGAAGTGAGATTAACTATAGTTTAGATATAGGTTGCTTCAATAACACAATTGTTTTTTGTATTCATCCAAATTAACTTCTTCTTTTTTAAAATAAGGACATCAATACTTAGCGAATAGATATTTTTTGTAATTTTTTCTCTAATTTTTATTTTTTCATGTGTGTGAAACAAAGACCTTGATGTTCAATGAAAATTCTACATTGACAAGAAATAAAAAATAAATATAATAATTAAATTAAATATATTCAAATTTGTACTTTTTGGAAAGCTTAAAATAAGGGTTACATGCTTACAAAATATATCTTCTAAATGACTTCATTTGATCCCCCAAAAGGTGAAGTAAGGGTGGTTTTTTGTCAATATTTTGATAGGTGTGGAGGAGACTCCATTATGGATTTGATTTAAGAGTAAGGTGGTTTTTTCTAAGGGGATTTGATTTAACGGGGTTCAAACAACCCTCTTTGATCAAAACCCTTTATATGGAACCCCTCAAAGTTTAAATCATTATATTTTCTAAAAAATATGTGATTTTAGGCAAAAATTAGGATGCTCTAGGAGTGGGCATACTATTGTGGCAACACCACTTAGAAGTAATAGAAATCTAGATCATGATAGCATCATTGACCAACTTCTCAACATGAAATTGGTTGATCTTTCCTCAACAATAGACATTAAGCATTATTCCATTGATTTTTTCTCCCATTCATTCTCCTATACTTGAATCGCACTCAACTAGACATAAACCCTTCCCAATTCATTTATTCATCTTCTTTACCTAGCACTTATTCTATATTTCAATCCCTTGTCTAGACCCATCAACCTCCACTTCTTTTGAGCCTTTTCCAAATCATAGCTTTCTCCCATTCCTCCCAAAGATTAAACACAGTCCTACACAAAACTTGTTGACTCTACTAAGTACCTCTTATCCACTATTTTGGAGGCTCAATTGATCACTCTTCGTCCTATACATGTAAAAACATTTCTAAGAATAATAATTCAATATTTATTTCTTTTATGTATCATAGAGTGGCTGGTCATTTTTTAATCAATATTAAGCACTAATAGATACAATATAAATATATTATAGTTGATGTCTCTTCTTATGATGCACCTTTCCCTTCATTGTATGACGATGGTACATAAATTTAGTAAGCGAATCCCACAAAGTCATGACACACTTGTCATAATATTGAGACTCCCTTTATTATGACATTTAACTTACCTCTATCATAATATCGAGACCCCTCTAATATGACACTAAGCTTATCTTTGTCATAATATTGAGATCCCTTAATTATGACATTGAGCTTACCTTTGTTGTCACATTGAGGCTACGACCTCTATTATAGCTTCAAGATTGCTTCCATCATTTTGATTAAGTTAATACATGATATTGAGGTTACCTCTATCTTGCTCTCCTTTTGCTTCATGCTTTCTCATGTGCCTTTAGGCCTCTCTTCATCTATTGTGTTGTTACCCATTATGTAACACTTAGGTGTGTTGTCATAAATTATGAGACACAATTTCAAGTGCAATGTCTTTTGGTAATGACACAACCTCTATCTGCATATTTCTAGGGGTAGACACAAACTCTTTTTGCCTACATTCTTGGAGCAAAATATCATGAGTTCTTTTCTATTCTTAAAATCAACCATGCGTACATTCTTTTATATGATTATTTTAAGGGGAGACATACCTAGACCACCACTCACATATTTTGGCATGCTTTCCTCATATCAGTTCCATGCATTATCTATTTTTTGGACATTTTTATGCAAGTTTCTATCTTTCTGATGCATCTATTTTGCACGTTTCTATTTTTTTTCACATATTTGTGATGCAAGTTTATGTGTGTTTTAACATTATCTATGTTGCAAGTTTCATATTTTTAACATACTTGTCTTGTGGTTTTTGGCTTGGGGGCATGCATTTCTTGAACAAAGACTATCATGTATCCTATCATTTTTTAAAGAAATAAATTTTATTTATGTACTTTAGCTAGGCCTCATCATGAAGTCATATCAACCCGCTAAAGTAGGGGCAAAATATAATGTCAAAAATTGCATACCCTACAATTTTAACATTGTGTTCCACACTCTTTTTGGTGTTCATCCTCGTAGCATGTCTTAAGGACATTTCTTTCAAATTTGAGTGATAATGTGACATTTCTACATCAACTTGCCTACGTTTTAACACTTCTCCACAGGCTCACCATTTCTCGTATCTTATTTTCTTCATACTTTTCAGACATTTACAATTGCATTATCATCCTATAAAAAAAAACTCAAACATCTTTTTTGAATTTTGATTATAAATTCAATTCAATTAAATCATTTTAAAACTTCTCTAAATAAACCATTCTACTTTTGAATTTTGAATACAATCAAATTTACTTACAAATCAAATTGTTTTTAAACTTCTCTAACCAAATCATTCTAGAAAATAAAAATAACATGAAAACAATTTCACATGTTTTTTAAAAACAAATTAAAATGCCTCTTTACCAAAATAAGAACAATTTAAAAAAAAAAGGATGCTTTATATATTTCTAACACCCAGCTGGCTAAAAAATAATAATCTAGAATGCCTCACAATCATTGCAAGCACACCAAATGTGAAAAGGTAGAATCTCTTCTAAAATGCCTCTCCCTCTCCCTAGCTGGAATGTGAAAAGGTGTTATCTTTCTAACGTATCTATCCTCACTTTAGACTATTCCATAGACAACTCCATGCCATTTGTTTTTTGTCTTGTACATGATGATGGGACAACTCCTTAATCTTGTCTGTTCCAATTTGTAAGCCACATTCCTAGGTAGCTGTCTACAACTACTTTGAGGCATTTTTATAGCTGTAACAATCTGTTTTTCTGAGGCCATTTTAGGTGTGTAGATTGGATTCTTTCATATTTATGCACATGAATTGCCAGAGATTTCTCATTACGTCACTTGCTTCTTTTGTTAAGTCTAGTAATACTTCTCTTCATATTGCAATAGTCTATATTATTGGATAATGTGTGGATCGCCTTATTTACATTAAACATTAATTGTAGATGTTAAATTTGGACAAATAAAATGAGTTAATATATCAAATATAGACTCAATTCAAATTGAACACACACCTAGCAAATGGAGGTATTGAACAAGTAAATGATATAAAACAGAAGCTAAGCGCCTATGATTTTTAGGATTGTTCCATGATAATGTAGATGCATTGATATAGAATGATGTTGGTTTCTCTTTGCTTGAGATTGCCAAATTGTGTAGCACATAGTTGTATGGGAGTGTGCTCCCTTTGTCCTTTGGAGGGGGTCTCTTAAATAAACCTTCAACCATCACAATGAAGGGCTAGGATTTGATCGGAAGATCATGGGTGAGAAAAATCTTGTATCATTGTGCAAGATCTCCAAGTGACAAGTGGAAGGAAAGGATGAATTGCAGGTAATGGAGGGTGGAGATTTGAGCACATGGAAGATTCACACATTTGGGAGAGTGTGGAGACATGTTTGAAAATGGAGGGTGAAGATTACCTTAGAATGCATGAAGCTTGGAGATTCAAGCATGTTGATGTGTAGGAGAGAGGCAAGTGGATGGAGAGGATCAAATCTTGGAATCAAGGGTGGAGATTTGAGCATGTGGGAGAGTGTGAAGATGTGTGAAAATGGAGGGTGGAGATAGTTGTGGATTTTGAATGGATGATGAAAGTTAAAAGGTAATTTATTTTATATTCTAGAGTGGAAAGAAAATTATTTGATTAATTTGAGGAATGAATTAGCCTGTTTAAATAATAGGCATAACTCACTTAATTAATTAATCATAGGAAAGGACTTGCTTAATTAAATAAGTAGGATTTATTTAATTAACTAGTGATAAGAATTAATTAAATATGATTTAATCAATTCATGAAATTGATGAAGGGATTAGTTTAATTAATTAATTAAATAAAATTTATTTAATTAACTAATCATTAGAAGAAAGATGGTAGGATTAACAATGTGAATTGATGGTAGTGTGGCAATGTTAGATTGGAATACATACATTTATTTTAAGTGTCTACAATAGTTTCACATTTCTCTCTTTTTGGTCCAAAGGAAGTGCTAATTCATCTTAGAGATTATTATTCTTATCAAACTATTGTATCCACTTTCTCCTACAAAAAAAAATAGTTTTTTAAATGTTAATATAATATTTTATGGAACTTTATTTCCACACAAGAACAATTGAATTCTTCTTCACCATTGTGTTATTTTCTTTGTACTTCAGATCTAGTCATCTTCTAATTTCTTCTTCACACACCTGACACTCACATAGTTATTAGAGCCTTACCAAAATTTTATTTACTATCATTTCACATTTCACAAGTTTAGAATAAAAGTGTATTCCATAGATCAAAATCACCACTATTGCTCTTTTCACATTGGAATAATAATGAAATGTAGACCAAAAATTATTATTATTTGTAGCACTTAGTTTAGATGCACTTAGGTTGAGTATATGTATGTGTAAATACACACAAAAATAAAGGTCTAATTATTATACTTAGACACATATCAACTAAGTTTACACAATTTTTTTTATTTTTTTATTTGCTTCTTTTAGAGGTTGAAAACCAAAATAGGGCCTAACCACATTAGTAGATTCTTGTGTAGTAACCTCTTTTCCCCTTGTCTTAGACATAGGTTGCATGAAAATAACTCTCCTCTCTGGATTTGAAGGATTCACACTTTGATTTTTATATTCCTAACTCCTCTTCATGCTTTTTATTATTTATTTTTATTATAATATTTTAAATTTTATTGGTACACTCACTTCATTGTTACATCTCTATTTAAGCAATGGACAGGTTAGTGCTTGGTAATACCTTATTGTTCTTATTTTTACATCTTATAAATTATATGTTGTACCTTGTTACATATTTTAGTTGGATTGTTTTTTTATTGTATCATTGTCAAAGGAATATTTTGTAATTATATTTAATTGATTAAATAATCTTTTCTCTTTACAAAGATCATTTGAATAACATTTATCACATTAGTTTACAAATTTCTCTAACATTTCTCACAGTCTCATTCCCAATTTCATTAGCATAATATAACTTTAAATAAGGCATGAAAACTTTTATTATTGAGAGAAGCTATTATGTTAATGAGGAACTTCCATAGGGGTGAAACATTTAGGAAATGATTTTAGTTGAACCCCTCTCCTAGTTCTTGGTCTCTCAATAACTATAAAGACCTATCCCCTAAATATCTTTAGGAAATGATTTTAGTTGAACCCCTCATCTAGTATCTTTCCTTCTAATGCTTACTCTACCTATGTCAACCTATCCCCTAAATATGGACTCCTAGAATTTGATAAAAATCATAAAGTGATCATCCAACCTCTTGAAATGTTAGGAAAATAGGTGTTATGATTTAAATTCATATGGGTCAAGATAAAATTACAAATGCACATCAAGAGTTAGTCAACAAGAAATCACACCACTCTATCTAGCCCAACTCATTATATGACAAATTGGTCTACTATAAAGAGCTCCTTCACTAGAATCACAAACAAGCCTACTGTCAAATTGTGTTCTAGTAAATTTAGGTGTCATGTTAATATAGGCATATAATTGTCACTTTGAAATTAGAAAAACTTAAAAAATTGATAAAAATAAAAAATCTATAAAAGTTGGAAGGTAAAAAGCATAAAAAATGGGAAAAACATGATAAAAGCAAAAAATACAAGTCACCAAATGTATCCTTACAAAAAGGGTGACCCAACAAGTCACTTAGGTGTATTTCCCTCCAAAAAAGATGATCTAGTAGGAAAAAAATGATGGCCTAGGCCATGGCATACCAAACTATAGATTGCTCAAAAAAAAAAAAATGAAGATGAAATTTAAAAAAATGAAAGCATGACTACATTCCCTATCTAGACACCTATATTTTGTAATTGATTCCCTAAATTCGATAGCCATTTTGACATGAATCTAACAAAAGTTCAAACTATGGAAAAAGAGGGGTTTTCTTATTTTTCATGTCTATGGGTCATTTTCCTAGGGATGGGCTGCAATTATAGTAAGAATTCTCTCATTGTTACTCTTTGTTGGTTGTAATCTCACTCAATTTTGTCACCATTAATCTAGAGCCAAAATTATCCTCCACAACAAGTGTGAATGGAGTTTAAAATGAACCAATTTGACATATAATGGATTAGTTTTCTAAATTTTTGGTAAATTTATCATTCATGGAAAATAAGGTGAAATAGGTAAATCTCACATTCTACCATCATGGTAAATCCTCTTTTCTATATTCTCCACATAATTTGAGCCAATTCTTTGATTACATGTACTTTAGTTAGTTTTTGTTTTCTATCATGTAGGTTTTGAACAAATGATGGGAGTGAATGGTGAAGGAAGTTTCTCCCTAACCCAACATCAATGTTGAGTACTCTTGTTGAACTTAGCATTAGTTGTACTTTCAAGATTACAATAAACAATGCATGATAACAAACTAGGTGATTATAGGTACAATTTTGAAGAATTACATACTTATTTTGGAAAATTCCACCTACCTTATCTGTGGACTACTATACTCAAGGGGGAAAATATGTGGATGCCCAAAATTACATGAGCATACATATAAGTCTAATAATGATCTAATGATTTATATCACAACCCATGTTGTGTGAATAAGACACTCTCTCAACCTTTGTGACCTTGATGGAAGTGTTTTATCATCCCCTTTGACCCTTCCTTTCTCTTGTCTCATCATCCCAATCCTTTTTCCTTGATTGCATACTCTTTGAATCTTTTATTTTTTTCTACCTTTCAAATGGTGGTGTCGTTTTAGAACTTTTAGGGTCACCCAAGCATCTCTAAGTTTTCCTAGGTGACCCACCTTGGGAAAAGAGGTGACCTCAATATTTTTGATGTGTGAGACTCAATTTTGGTTATTTCCCCACCATTTTTGCACTTGATCTCAAGCCTAACTTAGTTCTAATTGTACCTACTTTTGTAAATTCTTGAATTACCCACCTAATTGTGAATCTAATTGATATTTTAAGCCTATTTAAACAACCCCAATTAGATTCCAAATGGTATTTGGTTGTTTATTCATAGCCTATTGTAAGAATTTTATTTATTTTTGCCTCTCTTGTCATAATTATTCGAGAAAGTTAGAAGGTTGATTAAAGACATCAGGTTTCCACAACCCATAATGATTAGTGTAAATTATTTTTGGATTAATTGTGTAGTATTTATTTTACATCAATATTTCAGATCACACTTTGTGATCCATCAATAGGATTATAGAGAGATGTAGGATGAAAATGGTTGTTTGTAGACCAAGAATAGATAAAAAGAGAAGGGGGAGGGGGAAGGTAGCACTTGATTTAAGGTTTAGACTAAAAAACTAATACTATAATAAGAAATACAAATATTATAATGCATATGCATAAAATGACTTAAGTGCAATGTCTTATGATATGATCAAGGTGTGGATATATCAATGATAATACAAAGCAAATAACAATTATAAATATGCATACTTATATTATATATGTGTACATATATGTATACTTGAATGAACCTAATTTTACTGAAATGAGAAATTAACAAAAGCAAAAATAATTATAAAACTACGTATTATATTTATGTTATTCATTTAAATTATATATACAAGGAAATCATATTAGATACATGTGACTTATGTATAACTAAAGACATACCATAAAGCTATATGCAAATAAATTATATCTATATATATCATTAAATACATACCTTAACGAATAAAATATTTAAAATGAACACCAAAAAAAATATAATTATGAAAAGGATAGGCCTATATATATGAGGAAGATAAGATCTTGTAATATGATTATATATTTAAACATATAAATGAATAAAAATATCATTTGTATAAATCATATATGTATATACATTAAATGACTTAAATATATTGCCTTAAAATAAGATTAAAGGTTTATATACCAATCATTATAATATTTAATTAAATACATAAACAACTTATGTGCAAGATATTGAAAAAAATAATTAATCTAAACCTACGAGAAGAATAGGAATAAAGATAAAAATTCCTAAGAAGACATATTTTTTGTATCTTACACATGACATTTTTCTAAAAGAAAGAATGAGACAAAAGAAAAGGAAGAAAATAGAACTTTGGTAAAAGAGACACTAATCATTAAATATGTGCAAAAATTAATGGACAAATAAGATAAAATGAATAGGATTAAATGTTTAAAGATGTTTAAAAATAAGCAAGAAAAGTCTAAGAAAATATAAAAAATTAAAACACAAATAGGATCAATAAAAGAAATAATCTTTAATGATAAAAAGACTAAGACAAAAGTAAAAGAAGAAAATATATAATTAGGATGTCTAAGTGTGAATATGGAAGACCTATATGTATGTTTATGGTATATGCTTAAATGATAATATGGTTTATCATTTAAGATGCATATGACTTAAATATATCATATGTATAATTAAAGGCCTACCATAAATAGATAAGTTAAATCTAAAAATACCAATTAAATATAGACCATAAATATGAAAAAGATAGAAATGCATATAAAGAGTATCAATTAATTAAATAGATATGCATATGGGGGGTTGATAGGGAACTAAAGAAGAAGGATGAGAAGGAGAACATGACGAAGAGGAAGCCATATTAGGGAAGGGGTTGGTTGAAAGGGAGAGAAGGAAAAAATAAGAGGGGGGGAGGTGGGGTGTTCTAAGGTTAGATATAAGTGGTTTCCAAGAGAGATTAAGCTCCAATGTTTGTCAAAATTAAGGTTAGAGGGATGGTTATTGATTTCTATGGCTTCCTTGAGCTTTCTTTTGAATAATTTATCTTCTATGGAAAATATTAGTGTGTTTTCTAAACAAATATGGTGCTTTATGGAGGAGGATTAGTTAGCTAGGGTTGATTTGAGAACATGATCATGTTTGATTTCTACATAGTGTTCTTTGATTATGGTTTTGAAAGAGCAAAAAAATTCACCAATATAGGGGTGTGATGTAGGAGCATCCATGGTGACTTGCAATCCTTTGTCAACAAAAAGGTTGAATTTTTGAATTGTGCAATTTTGGATTTTTGAAGTGGATTAATTTTTGGATTGGATTACATGTTGAGGATGGCTAAATATTTATCTTCAAATATTTAAACTTGTCAATTAAATTCCTTTGCAACTTTGACAAGTTTACTTAGTGGGTGAAAAAGGAAAAAACAGTTTTAAATATTTTTATTGCAAATTTCTTGAAAATATTTGTGAGGCATTGTATTTTGAAATTGTGGAGTTTTAAAGCACTCCAAAATGATCCCTAAAAAGTAGGGACTAAGGAAATGGGAACCTAGGCCCGCTTTTTTTATTTTTGCTTTTTTAGGTGTCAAAAGGAGAGAATAAAATAAATTGAAACTCCTATCTTTTGGGGGGGGTTTAATGATTTTTTAGGGGATTTAATGAGAAGCAACACCATGGTTCGTGCTATATTGGATAAGGAAAAATAAAGATGAGGAAGTTAATTTTTGGAGAGGTGGTGTTGAGAAACAGAAAACCCACTATTCATTGAAGCAGTTTTCAAGAAGAATTTTGAAGGAAAAGAGAAGAGTGTGTACCTTTCTCTGGAGAATGAATTTTTGTGTGTTTATTGTAGGTTTGTATTGATTCATAACAGTCCTTTAAGGTTTCAAACAATAGAGATGAAGATTCAAAAGTTACAGGTGGTGTTTTAATGTCGAGAGATGAATTTTGTTTACAAAAGCTCATATAACTAAGCGTAATAACGTATTTGAGTATTTTTCCTTGCATATATGATGCTTGTAGGAAGATTATTTGCTACATATCAGTTCTTTTATGACTGTAATTCAATTGTAATCAGATTTATTTAAATGAGAAAAATTAGTGGTTTCCTGTGCAGTCAATTTTTTGAGTTTAATTTACAATTTATCTTTTCTGTATTTGCAATTGTTGTGATGAATTTTGAGAGGGTTTGAGAGCAGTGAATCCTCTCTACATTAGTGGTATCATAGTATCAAAATATTGAGTGTGTAAACATACCACCGAAGAGAGGCAGTTTGCACCAGGATCTCTATGTTGTGTGTGGTGGAGAAAATAGATGGGAGAGGGCCCATCGTGGTAGAGGCAAAGGAAGAGGAAGAATGGAATTTTTTTTCCATGATGATGATTTCAGAGCTTTGAGAAGGAAAGTGGAAACACTTCAAGAATATTTAAGAAGAGGGTTTGCATAGATAAGGGAACCAATGAGTGATGAGGAAGAAGAAGAAGCTCCAGAGAATGCTAGCCAAACAACTGAACAAAGAGAGGAAGTTGCAACATTTGCAAGGAATCCATTGTTGAGATTTTTATCAAAAATGGGGAAAATACCTAAGATTTATGTCCCTACCTTTCATGGAAGTTTGAATCTAGAAGAACTAGTAGATTGGATAAATGATATGGAGGAATACTTTGAATTTGAAGAAGTTGAAGACTCAGATAGAGTGAGATTTTCCAAGACAAGATTGAAGTGACATGCTTTAATTTGGTGGAGAGAAATTCAATTAGAAAGAGGTAGAAAAAGGAAGGATAAAATCATAAGGTGGGACAAAATGGTAGAGAAAATGAAAAGGAAATTTATTCTAGTGGATTATGAGTTGGATTTGCTCAAGAAAATGCAAAGGTTGAAGCAAGGAACAAAAATGGTGAAAGAATATACAGAGGAGTTTCATAGGATCTTGATTATAACGGGACATGTTGAAGAAACTAAGGAGAAGTTTTCAAGATACATTAATGGTTTGAGGCCAAGCATACAAGAGGAGATGACTTTGGTGAGAGTTTACACAATGGAAGATGCATATAAAATTTCTTTAAAAATCGAGGAAAGAATGAATAAAAGGTATGAAAGTAAGCAAAGAGGAAGAGGCCATGAAAAGGAGGTTGAAGGAAGAACATATGGAGCAAAAAATAATCAGAAAAATCAGAAAAATGAAGACCAAGGCTGCATCAAACAACATAGGAATGAGGATTCTTATGGGCCAAGAGATCAAAATCCAAGAGGTAGAGGAAGATCGGGTAGAGGTTTTGGAAGATAAACCTTTCGAGGAACTTGTTTTAAGTGTGGAGAAGAAGGTCATAGGGAATATGATTTTCCTCATGAAGAGGAAATACAAAGAAGAAGAACTGAAAATCAGAATAGAGCAGCAAATGTTTATGCAGAAGATCATGCACACTCAACACATTCGAAAGAAGCAGAAGATGGTGAAACTTTAATGGCAAGGAGAACTCTCTTGAATGAAGATGATAAATCAATACAAAGAAAAAGTTTGTTTAGAACAAGATGCAAGTGCAAGAACAAGGTATGTAATGTCATCATAGATGGAGGTAGTACAGGCAATCTCATTTCCAAAGAGATGGTGAGAAAATTGCATCTAGAGAGAAGAAGGCATCTGCATCCGTATAGGATAGCATGGCTACAATATGATAAAGTTTTGATCAATGAACAAAGTTAAATAAATATTAATATTCATGTGCTCCATTATGTGGACTAACTCTCCAAGTGCCTATGAAGGTGTGTAAAGTGAAAACCCTTATTTCATTGGGGTTATAAAGATTTTAATGTCATTTCCTAATGGATTTGGCATGCACTATAATGCTAATGTGAAGAGAGAAGGCCTATGTGTAAGGATATGGTGTTGTACACTGCATAAAATTTTATATTATATGTTATAATTAAATAATTATTTAGTTGTGATGCACCTAGGTGGTGTGGTTAATCACACTAAGTAATTATTTGGGGACCACTTTATGTTGTATTGTAACATTGTATTATTATTTAATGTGTGGGAGACACGAAATAATTTAATATTGGGGAATATTTAAAAAATGAAAACTTCGTACTCAATATTAAATAATGGATTAGTGGTTTTGTATTCACATGGTTTTGTGGTACATGGTTTTATCTTACCACTTGGTTGTATTTGTGTGAGCTTGAATCTATAAAAGCAAGCACATGTTTAGTGGTTAAGGTTGGTTGCATGAGTGGGTTGTCATTATTGAGTCTTTTTAAGGAGTGCATATGTGAAGCATGGCATGGGATGTGTAGATTCCGCTTGGAGGCTTCATGCTTCAGAGGTATTCATTACAACTCTTGTATGCTTTGTTGTTGAATACTAGATGGAGTATGGATACTTTTGGAGGTTGGTTTTTCCCTCTTGAGGGTTTTCCTAAGGTATATCTTGTGTTATCTTGTGGCTTGTCTATTTGATCTATGCATTATGGTTTCTTATATGCATGTTTTTCTCTCATGGGGTTATGTAGGAAATGGATTAAGATTCTAGGTTATGATGCATTATTTGCTAACAAGTGGTTTTAGACCTATAATGGTTGATGGGAGGTGTGAGCTTCCATGTTCTTGGTTATAACCCTTGTTTGAGTAGATTTATGCAAAGTTGAATCCATGGAAATGCATGATAGATTTGAGACATTACAAGATATGGAACACATGTTGCAGGTGTTTGTTTACAGATTTAGGATTTTGGGTTGTCAAGATTTATTAGGTTATTGTAGATTTGAAGCTTGAAAAATTTGGGTCAAAAGGGTTTTCTTGGATTGAGTTTTCATATGAGGGTTTGTAGAGGAAATTTTCTAGATGACCTCTTGGGATAAAATGGACCCCACCATTGGATCCGGGAGGCTCGAGACATGAAAATAACATAAAATTCGACCTATTTTGACCAAGTTGAAAAAAACACAAAAAAAAATTGCCCCTATAGCTCATCATATGACCATACAACCGCTGACATCTGTAGAGGTGGGTCACAAAAATAAAAAATTAAAAAAATAAATTGGCCCTTTTTCAAATATTCTTGCAGAAAAATAAAAATAAAGTTTATTAAAAAATCTTTTTTTTTTTTTTTAAATATATATAAATTGGGGGGCTCCATAGACCGCTCGCCCCACTCAACTATTAGTTCCTTGTACCAACAGAGTATTGAAACCTCCATAGAGGTATTAGCCCCATCGATGATAGGGCCCCTGATCATCAGGGTTGTCGTCACTAGTGGGGTAAGCTCCCGATGCGGCCCTTATTCGAAGGGGGTTAATTTTTAAAAAAAACTACCCAATTTTATTTTTTTAAATGCTTTTCACAAAAAAATTAAATTCCACCGTTTAAATTTTCAAGTTTGAAAAAATAGATTGGATTATTTAATTTTTAAGATCTGTAGCAATAAAATTTGGAAAATAAAAATAAAATCGGATTTTTTAACCTTTTCGGGTCTGCCACCAGGGTGTCACCTGGGTGTCACCAGCCAACCACCGCCACTGGTGGGTTGTTGATGGCTCAGCCCAGGGGCCACCGACTACTCCTCTACATGGGAAAATTGGTTGTTGTTTTCAAACTATCATAACTTTCACCCAGGAGCTCAAATTTTTGACCTATTATACTCGTTGGAAAGGTGGTTTCGGGCACTACATAGTGGTATAGGTTTGGTTCCATTATTTTAATATTTTGATCAATTTTTGGGGCCTAGAAGCCAGATGTTCTCTTGTATGCGATTTTGAGCATAAATTTTGCATACATAATTTAATTTTTGATTTTGAATAGGCATTGGAGAGAATGTGCAATGTACTACATAGTGGATCAAGTTGATTATCAATTTGTGGTGTAGGGAACATTTGGTACTTGTTTGATAACTTATAGGAGCTTGAGATTCAAGGTGTGTTTGTGTGAACATCCAAACGAGTCAAGAGGTGAAACCTTGAGGGAGTACATATTTTTATATGATATTTATGATGGTACAACTGATTATTAGTTTGGTGCTTCTTGGTACAGGTTTACAAGTGATTTTCAGAGTTGGACTAGTGATAGGTACATAGGTTGTCTTTGGTTTTGAGGACATGGGTTGACACAAGTGGAGACTTGGAGTCTTGTATGGGTGATAGTTGAGTGTAGGTACAATGATGACTATGATTATGGTGTCATGGGTATGTAGGTATATTTATGCTTTGGCATGACATGATCATGTATATGGTTGTTTGGTGGTATTTTGGTTTGGTGTTAGGAGGTTGTCTCTATCTCCTTGATGCTTGATTAGTTTCTTGACTATGGTTACTCATTTGTAGAAATTTTTAGAAAATCAGATCTGTGGTTGATTTGGTGTTTGATTCTTGATGTCTATAGGATTATCTTCTTTAATATCTTGGTTTGTAGGTTACTAATGGGATGATGAGTTTGCATGTTTCAGTGGTTGGATCTATGATTTTGTGATCGGTATGTGTGTATAGCCTATTGATTGTAGTGGGATGAATCAGATGTGGACTATCTATATCCACCAGGCTTGATTCATTGTTGTTGCAGACTTTGTTAGTTGGCCTTGTCTGTGGTCATTTGTGCATTGGTATGTTGCTTTGGGATGAGAGGATGGATGATTAGAGTACATGATTAGTCAATTGATGGGACTTATAGCATGTGGTTTGATCATGTAACTGTCATGACAACTTGGTTATTTTATTGGTTACACTTTTAGTGGGAGATTTTGATAGTGATGATTTGGCAATGTAGGATTGGTTCTTGATGGTTTGATGATGGTTGTATGTATCTTCTTGGTTTAGAGATCTTGGTTTCACTTGTTCTCTAGAGTTGTTGAGATTTTAGTTGAGTGTGTGTAGACCTAGATGATCTTCATGGAGGAGATGATTGTCATGATGCCATGTGTAGCTCGATATCATGGTTCAGTGGGAGTTGTTGGTAGTGACATGGATGCATAATTGGTGATGGTTATCTTAATGTGATTGGAGATGTGGTTTCTTGGTTTAGAGTTTTTTTTATTATGTCATGATATACTCTTAATTCTAGATTAGAGTTTGGAATGTTACATGTTCTCTTGAGACTAGGAAGTATGCATTGTCACATGTGATCTCCTAGGAGGATATGGTTAGTCATGATATGATAGGTTCCTAATTCTACGGTTTAGGAGGTGGTTATTGGGCTGATTTCTTGATTTGGGAATGGATACTTTGAGTTTGATCTTCTTGGTTAGAGAGGCTTACATCCATGTTGGAATTTTATATGATTCATATGTTGTGTTTGATCTAAGATATTGAACGTTGTTTTGGGTGTTGTTGAGGCTTCTCATTTGGGGTTGTTAGGAGATCATACTTGACACAACATTACACTTTTGAGGTGTTGGTAGGAAATGTTATAGTTTACAAGTTTTCTCTCTTCATGGTTCCTTCTTGGAGGTTCATGTTCATATGATTTGGGAGGATGGTGACAACATGTTGTGAGAGATTATGCAACTATTTGGGTTGCATATGTATTATCATTGTTATCATTCTTGGTACTTCACTATTGATTATTTGTCACACCTTGATATAGTATTGATTGGTAGATTCAATATGCTTTGGCATTACCCATGCAATGGGAGTTCCTAGATATGTACTTCATTGACAAGTTTGATAAAAAGAGCTTGTGATGCAGTTTATGGGTTGCATTGGTTGTTGGCATGGGTTTATTAAAGTTATTGATTCTTAGGAGGTATGGATGGTTGAATGTATTAGCATGTGTTGTGGATACTATTTCTGATCATGTGGGTTTTTCATATTTCACATCATCTTGGTTAGAGCTTTTGGTATCACTTGGATTTGATGCTTGTGTTATTGGATTGGTGCATCTTCACCTTGAAATGTTCCTTTTATTCCATAGGTGGCACATTGGAGGATGAGAGTTCTTGCTTGAGATGGTGGTCACTTCATTCTTATTGCAGGTATCTAGATGGAGCATGAGGGCATGTTACATATTCATGTGGTTTCATGTATATCTATGATGATGTATGTCATTGATTGATCCCTTATGCAATGTATGCAATAAGTGGGAGAATGTTGGGATATGGTGTTGTACACCATAACATAAAATGTTACATTATAATGTTTCAATTAAATAATTATTTAGTTGTGATGCACCTAGGTGGTGTGGTTAATCACACTAGGTAATTATTTGGGGACCACTTCATGTTGTATTGTAACATTGTATTATTATTTAATGTGTGGGAGACATGTGAAATAATTTAATATTGGGGAAATATTTAAAAAGTGAAAACTTAGTACCCAATATTAAATAAGGGATTAGTGGTTTTGTATTCACATGGTTTTTTGGTACATGGTTTTATCTTACCACTTGGTTGTATTTGTGTGAGTTTGAATCTATAAAACCAAACACATGTTTAGTGGTTAAGGTTGGTTGGGTTATGGGCTATTATTATTGAGTCTTTCTAAGGAGTGCATATGTGAAGTATGACATGAGATTTGTAGATTCATGCTTAGAAACATGAGGATGCATTGGAGAGGCTTGATGCTTCAAAGGTATTCATTATAACTCTTGTATGCTATTGTTGAATAATAGATGGAGTATGGATGCTTTTGGAGGCTGGGTTTTCCCTCTCGAGGGTTTTCCCAAGGTATATCTTGTGTTATCTTGTGGCTTGTCTATTTGATCTATGCATTATGGTTACTTGTACATGCAATTTTTTCTCTCATGGGGTTATGCGGGAAATGGATTAAGATTTTGGGTTATGATGCATTATTTCCTAACACTCTGAAGGGATTATAACATTTATCAAAGTTCATATTTTTCCCTTCATGCATGTAGGTGCTCAAAGAATAAGGATTATGCAAGGAAAATCACACAATATGTTCAAGGTGGCATTTTCAAATCATTTTGGTTCCAACTAGAGCAACGTTGTGTTTACTCCTCACCTACCTACCATGAATGTGGTAGCTCTCCCAACTACCCACAATTATTTTTTATGCCCACTCACCTACCATAGATTAATGCAAATGTCTTCCTTTAATTTGGAGCACACATTTTGAGCAGGATTTATCCCCAACATAGATTTTGTGGGTTCTATAGTGCCACGGATTAGGGTTTTGACCTAGGGGTATATTTTGTGTTCTTAGACTTATTTCAAAGGGGGTCACTAGTTATTCTTAGTATAGAGGAGGTGTTAGTGACTTATAGGGTTCCAATCATTGAATGTTGGTTGCAAGAGAGAAATGAAAGTCATTGAATATCCAAAGGTACCATGGCAAAGTGTGTTGTAGATATAATGTCTCCAAATTCATAGGTACATGTTTAGGGTATTTCAGAATACCACAAAGATTCCCTTCAACATGTTTAATGTTGAAAATATAAACTTTGTTAGAGAATATGACCATTTTAAAACATTTACAATCATTGCAATAATCTTTCATAATTTACATGTGGACTTGTGCATTTTGATTATGGATAATTAAGCATGTTATGTTTGCAATATTTTTATTTGATGCATTCTTATGCTTAGATCAGCCGTTCAATTATGATCTCTCAACCAATCTCATTTGTTGATCTCTCCAATCATTCTACACCATTGATCAAATATTAGTAAAAGTCATAAAACATCCATCATTTGGCCATTCAATCTCTTCAAGAATTTTGAGAAACCAAGCCATCTTTGCATCCATTTTTCTATAAGGTTATGCTAAGATAAAATCAATCCCTATACTATCATTTACAACATTTCATAATGTACAATGGAGTAAGGGTAGGCATGTTTGTGGAGGTAAAATAGTTTGATTTGATTTACTTCTCTATTTTGTTCACATGCTCACATTGATGTGGTCATTTTGTTATTGAACGGGGTATTTTACTGATATTTCCTTATTTTCAGATTTGATAACATGTTTAGACTTGACAACTAAGGATTTAGCCAAATAAATTTGTCCCAAATTGTTCCAAAGGGCTTGTGTTGTGGCTTCTTAATGTACATTCAACAACACTAATTTAGTCAAGGAAAATTTAATAAGACCCTTCACTTTTCTATCTAAATGTCCTAGTTAGCTTATGAAATTGTAGTAGGTTGGGAACCAAATACTACAACCCATAGATCTCCATCCACAAGCATAGTCTCCTTGAAATTTCACAACTCAAAGTAAGTTCTTAAGAATTTTGTTATCTCTATCCTAGATGAGCTTGTCATTTTTCCTACAACATTTTTTATAGAAAAGCTCCCACACAGTTAAATACTAGTACAAAAAACTATGTCCTTAACACCTAGAATTTAAGGTGATCTATCTCTTGTAGAAAATGAAAGGAAACAAAAGGTGCAAAGATGCTTCCTACACTAATCTTTGAGGGAAGGATGAATAGAAAATAAAAGATCTTTATAGTTTTTGAAAGAACACACCATAACGCAAGATTTACATAGGAAAACACTTTTATAAGAAAAACCCCACACTCCAAAAGCGTAACCAATTACAATATTCAACAACAATGGATACAATACAATACCCATGCTATGCCTTTATAGAAGTATCACCAACATTTATACTTGGAGCAATTCCAATAGGATAACAATACTTATAAATCAACTAAACAACTCATATAACAATCCATTTCCAAGCATCAATATTGTTAAAGTATCAAATCACAAACTAAAAGTGATTTTCCAAAACCAATAGACAGGTTTGTATTCCAACACCCAAGTTAGTATGGTGTTCTAGGCTATTTTTAAAATATGATTTACAACTATCTTAACCTGTCGTAGAATCTATTCGATGTAACTCCTTAATTTGGATGACTCTTTTTTACTTATTCAACCTATTTAAAGATGTCTCTTAAATTATCATAATGGCTTCTTAATGTACATTCAACAACACTAATTTTGTCAAGGAAATTTTAATAAGACCCTTCGCTCACTCACATTCTCCAAAGAAAAAGAGAAAGCATTTAATCTTTAATGCTTCCATGGCTCTCTTTTCTTTGTTGGCTTCTTATATGAAAAATAAGTAGATTAAGATTTATATCTCTCACCTTAAAATGGAGAATCCCACATTGCTTGATGGGAAGATGAGATGTTCATTAGGCATTTTGAGTATTCCCAAGATGAAAAATGAATGCTTAGGTGGGGTGAGGCCCCAACTGTGAAAAGAATGTTTGAGGCTCAACTATTTGAAGGATGTTTAGAAATAATCCACTCCAAACCATTCCTTTGTTTGGTTATATTGGGTATTCCACCCCTTCAAACACTGTTATATGTCACTGTGTAAAATGTACAAGCCAAAACATCACTACATTTTTAAACTTGTCTTTTTGTTTGTTAGTAATGAAAGCTATATGCACAAGTCAAGCAGGTAAATTCCAACCATCTGGAAGGATGATGAAGGTATACCAATTCTTGGAATATCATTTGTGTGGCAAGCACGTTGAAAATGATGCGATGGAAGATAGCGTAAACCAACAATCCATGCACCTGGGCAACATGACAAAGACCACAAGGAAAAGTGAGTTTGATTGAGGAAGTAAATCATGTGAATAACAGATCTGCCCCAACACGGAACTGTAAATTGGTGGGAAATATGTCTAAATAGACAAAACGGACAATTCAAAATCATGATCATTTGTCATGGTTGAAATCGTCGTTAGGGTTTATGTTTTTCTATTACAGATTTGTCAACTGGAGTTTTAAGAATTTTAAGGGGTCATAACAGTTTTGTAAAGGAATGCCTAATCTTGACCAAGGGTTTCACTGGATTGCAAATAGGTTAAGGTTGGCTTTACTTGGGTGTTTCATTCAAACTAGCCTAGAGGAAAGTCCTTATATGTTTCCTAGTACCATCAACAAACTTTCAACCATACACATGTATCATAGTCTTTTAGTAGGGTATTCATCATATTTTAGGGTTTCAAGTAGTGATCTATTTCATAACGATTTAGAATTCTTTAAACTTTTTGTGTTTTCATGGAAAAAATTAGAATTAATTATTTGAATAATTTGGATTGGATAGATGAGGTTTCATTACAACTTGGGTTTTGGAATTTTTTAGTAGATCCAATAGATTGCAAGTTAAGTAGCGTCTTCAAAATCTTAAAAGTTGTTTATGAGTCAAATTGCTATTTTTTGTAACTTTATTTATTATGGTTTATTTTCAAGCAAAAGATGAAGGGTCTATTTTTAGGTTGCTTTAGTTATAACTTCTTTTTATTATTTGTTTAGATTAGTTTTGCTTTAAATTCCTTTCTTTATTTTTCTATAACTTTTAGGGGTTGTTTTAAAGCATTGGTTTTTTTTAATAAATTATTATTATCTTTAATCCCTAAAACTATATATTCTTTAAATATAAACTCTTAATGATAGTTGAAAATATGTTTATTTTGAAAAAATCGTTACTTGATCATTAAATCTAAGTTTCATATGTGTGTAGTGTCTTCCATTTTGTTAATTGAATTTGTAGACACTTAAAAATGACTAATGCATTTTCATCTTATCATTTCTCTATCTATATTAATTTTTAATTATTTAATTATCTTAATCTTTTTACCATATTTCTATTAATTAAATATATTTTAATAATTTAATTAATTAATCTTTTATCATTTTCCAACATTAGTGAAAATTAAAATTAAAATTATTTTTGGTCCTCTATAATTATTTAATTAGCTAACACTCCTCTTTTAAATAATTTAAAACAATTTATTTATACTAAGTATTTTTCTCTATAATTAAACAATTTTCAATTTTTGCTAACACTCTTTTAAATAATTTAAATAATCTATTTAAATTAAATATTTTCTTCTAAGATAAATAATTAATATTTATTTATTTCTCCAACTACCATTTTGAATTAAATAAATTTATTTAATTATACATTATGATGACTTTGCTTGTTATCTAAATTTTATATTTTGAGCCAACATCTTGAACTTCATTGAATGATTGTGAGAGTATGAGTTTTGCATTGTTGATATTTGTGATTCACATTTTCATCATTCAGAGAATTAAAAGTGGACAATAGTGTAGACTTCATATTAACAGAATGATAAATCTTAGTTGTAGCTTTGCATGCTTCTTATTGAAATTTTGCATTCTTTTTTGTATCAAAAGTAGTTCATTTATTGATTTTTATGTATAGAAACTTGTTGGTCTCTAATTTTAATCAATAAGGAAGTATTTGTTATTTTTAGTGCAATTTGATAGATTTTATAAAGCCATGCAATATAAACCAAACTAGGAACAAAACATCATTATAATGACACGAAATTTAATATGAATAAACATAAAATATTTTAAGATTGTAATATATGAATTTTATTATATTTGTAAATAGAAGAAAAGAGCTACAATATATAGCTTCATAATTTCTCAATACAATGAGGCTAAGGATGAGTAAAAATGGAAAAAACAAGAGGATGACATGTAAATTTCCAAATCCTAATGTGTAAATAGAAAAAAAAGTACTAATATATAGCTTCATAGTTTCCATTTCTAATAAAGATGATGATGAGACAAAAAAAATCAAAAAACAAGCCAATGATTAAAAAATTTGCATGGTAAAATGAGATGATCCAAATGAGAAATAACTTGCAATATATAGATGAATGCATTCCCAACGCCCCTTTTTGCATAATTTGAATTTCAAACAATAAAATAACAATTATCCTCAACTCCCACACTCATGTTAACTAAAAATAGCCAAGAATCTTGCTCCACCAAGTATTCATGTATTTTGCCATAACCGCCATCAATAAATTTGAAAGGTATCTATGAAAGGTTAAAATTTGTTGGAGAAGTGTGTGGTGTGAAGTGTGATTTGAAATGTGCATATCTGATCAAGTGTTGAGATCTGAGTCCAAGCATGAACGCCTAAGACTATCGAAAGAAGTGAGCAGAAGGTGTCTACATTTCAGTGTGCCTAAAGTTGTTGGAGGTAGTGAGCCGAAGGTTGCATATGGTTGTGGTGGATTCTCCTGTTGGTTTGGGGTAGTGAACCTCCTTGTAATAGTTACTTTATAATGTAAGGAAAATTAGATGCAGAAAACAATTCTCCTAACATCAATACCTCAGGGAAGAATGCAGATACACTTTAAAATTTACACTTACAATTCAACTAAGATGCACTATGAAGCAGATAACAGAAACAGAGTATTTGACAATCACACAAGAACACCAGATATACGTGGGAAAACCCTTACAGGAGAAAAGCCCACCACACCAAGAGAAATCACTTTGTATTACAGTAATAAGGATTACATACAATTGTCAGACTTATCTTTCTGGTGTCTGTTTACAGCAACATTCACCATTAACAAACTTACACAAGAACCTTTACGTTACAAACTTCACATAATAGAAATCACTCTGATCATGCAATTACCCACCAATCCGTCGATCAACAAAACTTCTAACCAACCGATCACCATCTACAATCATAGAGTATATCTCTGTTGTTCCATGTCTGTCGAGCTTCCTCATAGAACCATCACAACGAACCAACTACTAATTGTTCACATTTAGCTCCTCCTATTCGTCCACGAGATGCCACATCAGAAAGTCTTACTCGGTCAATAGAATTTGCACTGTGTTGGCATCTCGGTGAGACACTAACAATGTCTCGCCGATGCCACATAACCTTCATACCGATGTCACCAAGAGTAACCAATATCGCCAAGACGTTCCATTGAGCTTCATGTGTTACACCGAGTCACCACGCAGTCGCCCAGACCTATCGATTTCACCAGGAGATCATAGTGAGTCATCAAAGGTTATACCGAAGTCACAAGTCATATCGAGCTCCAAAGAATAGTCAGCAAGACTTACATCTTTCGCCGAGAGAACATACCGAACTCCAAGACTTACCCCGAAGGCTTCAACATAAAGTACTATTGGCAAGACATGCCGATATCGCCAAGAGGTCTCATAGAGCAACATTAAGTTACACTGAAAGTATACAACTATAGGCAAGACCGAACACCTTCGCTGAGAAATCTCTTTGAAACCCTTTGTGTTACACCGATGACTCTCAAGTGTGTCCCTGTCGGCAAGACTTTCAACTATCACTAAGACCTCACACCAGGATCTTTAAGTTACACCGACACCACCACTCATCGCCAGGAGTCACTCCAATGAACATTTGGATGTGTCTTCATCGGCGTGACCTTCTCTGTTCACTGGGACTTCTCACCGAGCCATTTGGGTTACCTCGATAGCCATAGGCTATCGGCAAGACATTCACCGTTCGCTGAGACGTCTTCCCGGATCATTAGAGTTACCCCGAAGTCCTCAAAGTAAACGTTGTCGGCGAGACTTTGACACATCGCTGGGACTCATAGCGAACATCGTAGACTCTCCCCGACTCTTGATTGAATGGTCTGTCGGCCAGAGTTCTCCCGAGCGCTAAGAGATCATAGCGAATACACTATGTCATAGCGATAGACTCCACAGTGAAAATGTTCAGCAAGATAGAAGCTAGGTCACAGCGACCTGTACAAAATAAAATGTATCAAAGTTGCTAGTCGACCAGACATTTAGAATATCACACCGACTTGGCTCTAATGGAGGTTTCAACCTGTATTGTTTGAGGTACATATTTCCAACATATAATCTCTTTCTATCTAGAAGAAGTGATCTTCCTGGGTAGTGAGCCCTTGGCAATGAGTCCTTTGGATAGTGAGCCCTTCTAATAGTGAGCCTTTTGTAATCATATGTGAGTTAATCATCACCATGATTTTTTTCTGATTAGGGTTTTTCACATAAAATATAGTGTTCTATTATGTATGGTTGTTAATGTGTTGATGTTTCATTTGTTTACATTCTTGTTAATGCTTAATAAGGATTAATGAGGGTTTAAAGGTTTTAATGCAAACTGATTCACCCCCTCTTAGTTGTCCTATGTTTCTAACAATATAGAGATGAAATTGGTAAATATATAGAGGGAGAGAGAGGGAGAAATAGAAAGATAAAGATAGAGATAGGAAGTGATACATAGAGATATATAGATAGGGAAAGATATATGGGTAGAGAGAGATAGAGAGATATGAGATATAGATAGAGGGACATATAGAAGAAGAGATATGGAGGGATAGAGAGAGACAAATAGATAGATATAAATATAGATCTAGAGAAAGGGAGGGACAAACAAGGAGTGTGTATGAGTAAGAGGGAGATATGGAGAGAGAGATATATATAGAGGGAGATAGATATGTATAAAATATAGAGATGAAGGGAGAGAGGGAGAGAACTAGGGAGAGGAGAGAGGAGAAGTAGAGAGACATAGAAAGAGGGAGTGATAAAGAGAGAGGGAGAGAGGGAGGATAGGGATACAAAGGAGAGATAGAGAGATAGATATAACTTGGAAAATATAGAGGTAGAGAGAAATAGACAAATACAAAGAGAGATAAATATAGAGGGAGAGACGAAAGGAGAGGGAAGAGAAAGAGGGAGAGGGAGAAGTAGAGATAGAAAGAGGGAGACAATGAAAGAAGGGGAGATGAAGAGAGAGAAAGATAAATATATAGGAAGTGATATATATATATATATAGAGAGAGAGAGAGAGGAGGGGGGAGAGAAAGATAAATAGAGATAGAGATATGGAGGGAGAAACATGGAGTGTGTGTGAGAGAGTGAGAGAGATATAGAGATATAGATAAGGAGGGAGAAATAAGGAGTGTGTGTGAGAGAGAGATATTTGAGATAGAGATAGAGATACATATATATAGGGAGGGAGGAAGAGAGGGAGACAAATAGAGAGAGGATAGATAAGAAGTAGAGAGATATAGAAAGAGAGTGATAGGGAGAGAGGGAGAGATAGGGATAGAAATAAGGAGAAATAGAGAGATATATATAGTGGGAAAGATAGAAAGAGAGAGATGTAGGGTAAAAGTACAAAGTTGTGTCATGCTTTTTAAAGGAAACGACCAATATTGATCCAACTTTTAAACTTGAATCACTAAAAGTGGCATATATGTTTTGAATTTTTAAATGATGTAAACTAATAAAATGTTTATTTATTAATATATTTTATGCTTGTGTTTAAAAAATAAAATAAAAAATTATTTATAAATTGACACTATAATTTAGTTGTTGAAAAATGAAGCTATATGAGACGTCAATCTTTATTTAGTAATTTTTATTTTTTCCTTCAATTTTTTTGTGTGTATCTATAACTTGAAACTTTAGTGCATGGATACATTTTTTTCCAATTTTGACAAATATATATTTTTAAATAGATATTAAAATGTGTGCATATTAAAACATAGTTGTTTCTATTCAACATCAAGTTTCATATTATCTATTTATCTAAAATGGAAAAAATATTATACCATCTTGATATAGATTCTTTTATCTAGTGCATCATATTTTTTTCAATTTTTTTTAATAAGTTTTAGTATTTTTCCTTGGCATGGTAATCACCTAATACTTTGTGTTGATAACCTAATTTTAGTAAAAGTAAAAAGAAAAATGTAAATAATAATTAAATTATTAAAATATACATACTTTTAGAAACTACACTTATGGATCTTTAAAAGGGTATTTTTTATATTTTTTTAAAAAAAATATTTGCATGAGTAAAAGTTGTTGAAACATTAGTTTTTTCAAATGAATCTATTTTTTGGGTAAATTGGCCTCAAAGTGGTGCTACATATCCATTTAGCCAACAATTTTAGTTGGAAAAGTTTTGGATATATCTAACTTAACTAAAATTAATTTTGCAAGATCATATGTTTGACCAAAATAGATTTTTAGTTAGAAATACTTAAATTCATTGGTGTTGATAAGTTGGTCAAAAGTGTGACACAACTTTGTACTTTTATTTTGTAGAGATGGGTAAGGAGATAGAGATAGGGGAGAGATAGAGATAGATATGAAGATGGAGATAGAGAGAGAGAGAGATAAGGAGAGATAAATAGAGATAGAAAGAGTGGGAGACAAAGAGAGAGGGAGAGATGGAGGGATGCAAAGATAGAGATATAAATTTATATAGAGAGAGAGGTAGAGAGAGGGAGATATATAAATTATATAGAGAGAGAGAGGTAGGGAGAGGTACATCTACAAGGAGATATATATATATATATAAAATAGAGATATATGGGAAGAGAAAGAAAAATATTTTTTTATATATCTTTGTCTCCCTCCCTATCTTTATGTTTCTCATTATCTCTTGATCTCTTTCGTCCTCTCTCTCCCGTATTTCTCTCTATATTTATCTTCCCTTCTCTCTTACTCTATCTATCTATTTCCTCTCCTTATTTCTCTCTCCCTTACTCTATTTTTCTATCCTTACTTATCTCCCCTTTTCCCTCTTTATCTCTTGATCTTTCTACCTCTATATACCTTTGTCTCATATTTCTCTTTATCTCTCTATATCCCTCTCTTTATGTGATTATATCTATCTATGTCTCTCCTCTTCTCTCTTTCCTTCTCTCTTTCTTTATCTCTCTTCCTATCTCTATCTCTTTGTCTCTTCTTTATTCTTCTATATCTATATCTCTAACTCTATCTTAGTATATCTATATGTGTTGTATCTCTCTATATCTCTTTGTCTCCCTCTCCCTCTCTTTATCTTTGTCTCCCTCTCCCTCTCTCTATCTTTGTTTCTCTCTTCTCTCTTTTTGTATGTCCCTCTCCCTCTCTCTATCCCTTCATTTCTATCTTTGTTTCTCTCTCTATCTCTATCTCATTGTTCATCTATCTACCGATCTCATCCTTTATCTCATTTAGCCCCCTCTCTTTCTCTCTTCCTTTCTCTTTTTTCTCTTTTTGCCTCTCTATATCTTCCCTCCCTCTCCCTTTCCCTTTGCTTTTCCTCTCTCTCTCTCTCTCTCTCTATTTTCCTCCTTAAGTGTGCAATGGGTACATTGAAGAGGTTTTAAAAGTGAATTATCATATCTTTAATCAAATGACATGCTACCCTGAGCATAACTCCCCAAGGACATGTGTTATCCTTGGATTGTTGGCACAAAATGACTAATCAAAAGTTAGCTTCTATCTCTTTCACTCTATAATTTTTAATTTAGATTTTAAGTTTGAAATTCATTTTATTATATAAATTAAAATTAAAATTCAAAATAGAATGATTCTATAATAATTAAAATTTTAATAAGATAAATAATTATAGATTAAATTAATTTTAATAATTTTTAGTTATTATTTATAATTTCATAAAAAGTCAAATAATAAAAAAAAATTAAACTTAAATCTAAATTAAAAAATAAAATAGAAGAAACTAAATGCAAAGTCAAAATATATCAAAATGCAAATATTAATAAATACAATAATTTGGGGAAGGGAGAGTGATGGTTGTTGCGCAGGTGGGGAAACTGTAGGCCTATGGCCTGTAGCAAGGCTTGCATGTGGGCCGCTCATTGTTGCATGATTTTGAGGCTTTCAAATCAGTGTTCAAGGGGCGATTTAGTGTGGGGTGGGTTGTTGTAGTGTTTGGGGGGGTTCATTTTATTTTCTATGTTTTTTCCTAGTTTTTGAGCTTGTTGTTGGTGATTGGGAGATTTAAGGAGTAGTCCCTTGGTTTTTTTGACTATGGGTTTTGACGAAATGTTTGGATACAAACCCTATATGGAATTTCATGCTTCTCTTGGTGCAAAGTCACCATCTTCCTCAATGAGAGTTGTTGAGAGTAACTTGCAGTATAATGATTTGGGGGTGGGAGGATTTACTCCGTCTGGTGGCCCTCGAATCCCACAAATTAATGGGTGTCTGGAGAGGAGCAAATATAGGCATGTTTTGGTGATTCAACCAAAATAAATCACTAAGGATGTTGCATATTTTTTAAATCATTCCTTGATATGAAAATTCATGGGAATGTGTGTCCCACTCCCATTCTTGGAATCGTGGGTTCAATGGACTTGGAGTGCAAAGGGTGAAATGGAAGTGATTTTGTTGGAAAATAGCTATTTTATGGTTGTTTTCAACTATATGGATGATCACAGTGGAGTTTTTGAAGGCGGGCCATATTTTCACAACCAGAACTTGTTTTATTCATCAAGCCTTGGTACACTAGTTTTAACCCATCTAAGGAGCTTACAAACCAGGTTCCTGTGTGCGTGCACCTCCCTTGGTTTCCAGTTGAATATTGGTGGAAATGGAATCCTACAAATAGTTGTGTTGCTTTTGGAGAAACTAGTGGGTCCCTCTTAGCAAAATCAAGATAGAAAGGTAATGACCTTTGCTCGCATTTGTGCTAAGATTGATTTGAGTAACCCTCTTCCAGACTCTTTGGAAATTCGTATGCGTATGTATTCTTGGATGCAACAACTAGATTATGAGACTCTCCCTTTCTATTTTTTATTATGCCATGAATATGGTCATTTGTAGTGTAGATGTCCTAGGGCTAAATCTTCATAGTCTCAGTCTACCCAGCCTTCTTGCAATCCTCCTAAGGTTGAAAAATGTAAGGATCCTATTCTAGGTGAAGGTGTAGACAATGAGGGTTTTGCTACTATCAAGCCCCATAATAGGAACAATAGATAGAATAGAATTTTTAAGGAGAGGCAAGAAGGGGACACTTTTAATTGATTTGATGTGTTGGATGACCTTAGCTAATAGGAGGTGAATCCAGGTATGTTGGATCTGAATCAAGGTGTCTTAGAGGTAGTTCAAGAGGGAAATATAACTGATAATCTTCAAAATACCTAGGAAGGTGGTGCATTTCAAATGGATACAAATTTCAATCTAGTGGCTTCAGTGGTGCCTAAGACCCTTTATAGCTATGGAAAAGATTGAGGAGAGCTCTCTGCAATTACTGAAGATGGGGTCTGAATTAGAAAAAGGAAATAATGTGCCTCCTTCTTTGGGGATTCACCAGAAAAATCTTAGGAAAGGGGCTCCTGAGAAGGCTTCCAAGGAAGAAAGAAAGAAGGACCTGGAGAAAATTAAGATGATGGGAGAGACGTTGATGGAGTTGGGATCTGTTAAGACTCTTGATTCTCACTTTTCCAACCCTCAGAAATGATTATCCTCTCATGGAATGTAAGGGGATTGAATAGTTTCCCTCAACAAAAAGATGTTCATGATTTGGTAAGAAATCATTCTCTTGATGTGCTTTTCATACAAGAAACTAAGCTATTTGTAGAGAATATGTGTGGCTTTGTGCTCAAAATTTATGGGTGTGATCAACACCAGTGTACTAGTGCCCAAGGTAATACAAGGGGTTTGGCTTGTTTATAGATCATCCATTGAATATTTTCCCTCTTTGATGGATATCTTGTAAGTCTTCTATTTTTTTGGTTGCTTCGAGCCTAGAAACTAGAGAAACTATTCTTCTTTCCAGTATTTATGCTCCTACTAATTTTCCTGGTAAGCAGTGCCTGTGGTCTCACATCCGGTTTATTCAGAACTCTACTCCTCTATATCCTTGGATTATTGCAAGAAAATTCAATGCAATTATTGATCTAGAAGAAAAGAGGGGAGGAACTTTGAGGTTGGAGCCTTTTGATTTTCTTCTCTATGATAATTTTTTTTCCTTGAATCTTGTAGCTATTAAGGTTAGTAATGGTTAGTTTACTTGGAACAATAGGAGATGTGGGGAGGATTGTATTTCTGATAGGCTTGAAAGGTTTTTGGTTTCTTATCTTTGGATTGGTGGATCTTGGTCTATTTGTTCTGAGATTCTAGATTGGAGGGGTTTGAATCATTGGCCTATTAAGTTATCTACTTCATCAACTTGCACTGCTCGATCTCCCTCTTTCAAGTTTAAAATTTTGTGGTTACGGGACCCCTCTCTATAGGATTATGTTGTTGAGTGGTGGCATTTAGGTAGAACCTTTGGCATCACTATGTATTATTTTTCCAAGCAGTTGCAGTATGTGAAGTACTAAGTAGCTGCAGTATGTGAAGTACTAGCTCAAAAGGTGGAATAGGCTATGGCTCAACAAAATCTTTCATGCTAAGGTGGTTGCTTAGGATAGTTTGGATGCTATCACCCATGATATTAGGGAACTTGGTCTTTCTAAGGACTCTCTCATGGAGGAGGCAAGGGTGTTGAAAGCTCTTGAAGAGTGTGAGCTATGTGAGGAGATTTATTGGAAACAAAAGGCTTGGGTTGATTGGTTATATGAGGGGGACAAAAATATTGTCTTCTTCTTCAACTCTGTGAAGGCCAGGAGACATGGTACTTTGATCCTTTTTATTGTGAATTCTAGGGGAGAACATTTGTCCTCTTTGGGAGATATCTCCAGAGAAGCTACACAGTACTTTTCCTCCTTGTTTAGGGAGGACTCTCCAGATGTTTTGGAAAAATAAAATTGTGCTCTATCCTATAACCCTTCTTTGGTTTTTTTGGAAATGAATGAGCACCTATTGGGTTGTATTTCCTTGGAGGAATTGGAGGCCATTGTCTTTCAGATGAAGAAAGGGA
The DNA here is from genome assembly GCA_007258455.2 of Sequoia sempervirens. Lineage (NCBI taxonomy): Eukaryota > Viridiplantae > Streptophyta > Pinopsida > Cupressales > Cupressaceae > Sequoia > Sequoia sempervirens. The sequence goes on from VDFB02281492.1 coordinate 919,652,934, forward strand.
AAGCCCATGGTCATGATGGCTTTTCGATAGAATTATTTCAGGAATTTTGGGATATTATAAACTTGGACTTATTAGAGGTGGTCTATGAATCTTAGAGGAACAAATAGATGTTGTGAACTATGAATTCCACTTTTCTTGCTCTTATCCTGAAATGTAATGGGGCGGATAGGATAAGTTTGTTTTGACCCATTGATCTCTGCAATATGGTCTATAAAATTCTTTCCAATTTTGTTGCTAAGAGGTTGAAGCGGTGGATTAATAGGCTTATTTCTGAGGAACAAGGAGGCTTTATGGTGGATAGGAAAATCTTGGATGGTGTGGTCATTGCCACTGAAACTATTCATTCCATGGAAAACTCTAAAGAAAACTCTATGTTCATCAAAATGGATATGGAAAAGGTTGATGATAGAGTTAAGTGCTCCTTTTTGTGTAAAGTGCTTATTTCTTTTGGTTTTGTTGAGGAGTGGGTTATGAGTTGCGTCATGACCACTTCTTTTTTGATTTTGATTAATGGGGAACTATCTTCCTTATTTGGGGCCTTTAGAGGCCTTCAACAAGGGGATCCTCTTTCCCCTTATTCATTCTTCTAGCTAAAGGTTTGGGGAGTTATTAAGAATAACGTGGCACAAGGTCTTATCCAGTAGTTCTTTTTTTGTTTAGCATGAAGAGCAGAAATTACAGTATCTTCAACTTTCTCCTGAGCACTTTCTTTTACCTATCTTTTAGTATTAGTAGAAGTAGATTCATATTTTATAGCCAAGAAAAAGCATTCATTATCATCAAAATCTCCATAATCAAATTCTTCATTAGAAATACCAACATCCTCATTTACATAGCATTCTCTTTTAATCACCTTCCCTTTGTTTTCTTTACTTAATCTATGTATATTCTTCTTAGCTCTTTCTAGACATCTCAAAGCACAATGACCTATTCCTCCACAACTAAAGCATTTAAAGGGTAACTTACCTGCATACTTACCGGAGCCTTTCTTCATCCTTCTCACAAAGTTAGCTTCTAATTCATCGAGGTTCTCTTCATTCAGATCTTTAGCTCTTGTAGCATTGAAAGTAGTTTATGTCTTCAATCCATTTCTCAAGCTAGTTTTCTCATTTCATAAGATGTTAGAGTTCCCAATAACCAATCTTTAGTATAAGTCTTGTAATCTATGAATTCCTCAATAGCAGATACCTTTTCACTATATGCATCAAGGACAGTTCTAAGAATCTTCCTCACAATCCTGGATTCATCTACTGTAGCACCAAACCCTCGCATTCCACCTACCAGCTCATCCACTCTCTGTACATAGGATTTAATGTTCTCATCTTCAGACATATGTAGGATCTCAAATTGTGCCTCCAAATTATGCAAATTTGCTTCTTTGACCTTTCCATCTCCTTCGTGCATCTTTTCTAAAGCATCCAAGACTTCTTTAGCAGTCTTCAGATTTTAAACTTTAATCAACTCGGAATGTGAAAGACTATTCTTAGAATGAACTTTTCCTTATTGTTTTCTTTATGCGACTTGATTTTATTAGCTATACTCAAACCATTACCAGGAGGAGTGTAAGTAGTCTTATAGGCTTCTCAACATCATATCCACAGTACTCCAAATATCCTTCCATCTTTATTTTCCAAATAGTATAATTAGTTCCATCAAACCTAGGATACTCAAAAGTGATCTTACTCACCATCCCGGACCTTCCTTAAGCGGTTAAGCATCTCACCAAGGAACCAAGCTCTAATACCAATTGTTGAACAAGACAACTAAGAGGAGGGGTGAATCAGTTGTAACAAATTAAACCTTTGCAAACTTTAGATCAATCACAAATCCTTTACTCTGCTAATATGATTAATCATTAAGTGCAAAAGTAGAAATTGAAAAACATCGCACACACACACACAATAACACCGGATTTACGTGGAAAACCCAATAAAGGAAAAACCATGGTGAGGATTAGCTCACAATGTAGAGAATATCAAAACCAATTACAAAGGCTCACTACCAAAACATGACTCATTGTCTAACAAGGGTTAACCACCCGGAGGGCTCACTGCCACATAATTACAAAGAAGATAGAAGAGATTTGTTATAGAGAGAAAACAATTTCAATGCAATAGATATTTCCACCACAACTTGCTCAAACACTTGTAATCATGTATGAATGATAAAGTACACCTTCATCTCACTGCTTTCAGAAACTCAACAATTAGATTTCACATTGATCTGTGAAACTCACATCACATACACACTATTTTGCATCTATCTCGCATCTATCTTTCTTGCATTCTATATCGTTCGCAAACATCTCAACTTGTATTTTTACCATCTTCAACTTTGATACTCATCCAAAGTCAGGCATACACCATTTTCATTTACAAATTCAAATTAGTTCAACACCAAAACATTCTATGGTGGAATTAGAATGAGGTCAACCCAAACACATGCTTCCATAAGCTTTGAAAGTAGTGTTAAACACAAGGTCGACCAACCAGTGTAAAACACATAAACAATTAAGCACACACAACCTTAACACAATCCAATATTTCCAGATAACAAAATTAACTTTGAAACGACCTCTTCAATTTGTCCTAAAAACTACAAGACATAAAACTCGAACAAGAAGAAATTCAGAGCAACTACATTTCTCCTGGACCTCAGTCAAATACACAGAAAAACACGATTCACAACTGGTGAACATAACTCGCACTATACAATGATCCAAAAACCCAAGACCTAGATATAACAACTTCCAACAACCATGAATAATACCTCAAGTCCTCATCAGCATAACAACAAATCCTAGAGCAAAACCTGGAGAAAACACTAAACACCTTCAACCTTTCTTTATTGCAATTTTCTCAATATCCTTCACATATACAACCAATAACCATTATCAACGACATCAATGACAATAGCAACCAGTTGACATAAATGAAAACACCTTCATACTTCATACTTGCAACACCAAATGCTACAGGATTTTGAGATGATTCTTTCGCCAATAATTTTATTTTTCAAATTCGTTCCTTGGGGTTAGTTCTCATGTCCAAAGGAACCCAAATAGGATGACTTGCTAAAAATAGCAGGTGATTATTTTTGGTTGTTTCAAACTTCTAACTATCCCAAAGATTGCATGTGTCACCATGGGCCCCAAAATAACTAAATAAACTACAAAACATAATGAAAATATAATATTTTTGGGCACGATGCAAGATTTCCCTTACACCACTAGATGCTCTCGCATTAACATCATGTTCATTATCTTTGAAACTCCATTGTATTGAGTACCATATGGATTTGTCTTACATCTCTCCATCCCATGCCATGCTTCACAAATGCATTCCTCAGAAAGACTCAATAATGACAACCAACCCACTCAGCCAACCTAAAACACTACACGTGTTTTCTTTTATAGACACAAGCTCACACATAATACAACTAGTGGTAAGGTAAAACCGCGTACTAAAAAGACATGTGAATACAAAACCACTAACCCCTTATTTAATATTGGGTACTAAGACATCATTTTATTTAATATTTCTCCAATATTAAATTATTATCACATGTCTCCCATACATTAAATAATAATACAATGTTACAATACAACATCAAGTGGTCCCCAAATAATTACCTAGTGTGATTAACCACACCACCAAGGTGCATCACAACTAAATAATTATTTAATTACAATATTATGATAAATCAATTTATGCAATGGTGTACAACACCATATCCCAACAAAACTAGGGATATGTAGAATATCATTGATCCCCTACCATATTCATCTAGGAATATGATAAGAACACTTCCACATCTAATGATCTTCAAGTGAGAGTGATCTCCAAGGTACACATTCTCACCATCATATTTTGTGTACTCTGAAAACCATCCTATTGCTCGAATTCATGTGGAAGGAAGCTATGAAGTCTACCAAGAATGCATATTCTAATTTTTGTGTTTCCAAATTTGCAATAAAGGCATAACCATCATCCAAAAAAAATGGATTCATCATCTAAATCATTTTTTCTTCTTTTTTATTATTTTTCTCCTCCTTGTAATCTCTTCTAGAATGTTGAATATTGTTATAGTTCCAACACTTAACCTTGGTATTTCTAGGAGATTCAAATCTCCCACAAGATTTGGATGTAGACTTGTCTCTCTTTTGATTTATCTTCTTGCTTTTTTCTTTTAATCTTTGATGAACTAATAAGGCCTCCTTTGTTGGTAAAAAAAAAATCTCCACATCTCTTTTAAAAGTAACAATGCAATTATCTCATCCATCTTGAGCTTAGAGGCAATGCTTTTGATGGCCATCACAAGATGATCCGACAAGTCTATCAAAGAACAAAACAATGGCGTGCACCAATCCTCCTCTATTTTCACTCCAACAAAGTGCAACTAGGTCATGATCATATTGAACATGTTCATGTTGCTCGAATATAGAATCACCATCCTCCATCTTGGGGGTATGCAACTTCTAAGGAAAATTTTATTCATGGGATTTAGAAAAATAAATTTCTCCCAAATTGTGTCAAAGGGCTTGTGTTGTGACTTATTAATGTACAGTCAATAGTATTAAGTTTGTCAACAAAAATTAATAAGACCCTTCACTTTTCAATCTAACATGTCCTAGTTAACTTGTGACATAGTAACAAGTTGAGAACTAGATATTACAATCCATGGGTCTATATCCATGAGCATATCCTCCATTATGAAATTTCAAAACTCAAAACAAGTTGTTAAGAACTTCTCCATCTCTATCCTAGATGTGCTTGTCGTTTTTCCTACAATATTTCTTTACACAAGCTCCTACACAATTAAAGTCTAATACAAAAATCATGTCCTTAACACCTAGGATTCAAGGTGATCAATCTCTTATAGCAAATGAAAGGAAACAAAAGATGCAAAAATGCTTCGTGCACTAATCTTTGAAGGAAGGAGGAATAGAAAATAAAAGATCTTTATAGTTGTAGAAAGAACACACCATAGAAAATTATACCATGACACAAGATTTACATGGTGAAAACACTTTTGTGAAAAAAATCTCACACTCAAAAAGCATGACCAATTATATTATTCAACAATAATGGTTGCAATACAATATCCAAGCTATGCCTTTATAAGAGTATCATTAACATTTAGACTTGGAGCAATTCCAATAGCATAACAATAGCTATTTATCAACTAAAAAACTCATATAACAATTTATTTTCAAGCATCAATATTACTAAATTATCAAACCACAAACCAAAAGTGATTTTTCAAAACCAATAGATAGGTCTAAATTTCAACACCCAAGTAAATATGGTGTTCGAGGCTATTTTTAAAATATGGTTTAAAACAATCTTAACCTGTCGTAGCCTTATGTAGACTTTCAAACCATTCCTTTTTTAGGTAAGGTATTGGGTCTGCAAAACTCATTTGTCCCATTTTCACTAAGACTTATGATGTCTCTGTGTAAAGTGAACAATTTTAATGTTATCTTTCGTATCTGCAAGACAAGTTGTTTGTATTTTGTTTGTTAGTAATGAAAGCTATAAGCAGGTAAATTCCAAGGATGATGAAGATGGATCAATTCTACAAATATCATTTGTGTGGAAAGCACGTTGAAAATGTGGGTTTAGGACTCTGAGTGAGAAGAAGCAAATTCAACGTTGGCTGCAAGAAATGTTTCAATGACAGATAAGATGAGTGGCAACGGGTAGTTATAATGGGAAACACATATGATGAATGATGGCGTAAACCAACAATCCATGCACACTAACGATGACAAAGACCAGGAATAATAGATTTGGGTCAACATACAACAGTAAATTGTGCAAATATGGAGAATTCAAAATCATGGTCATTTGTCATTCCTCACAATACCAAACACAATGAAATCGTGGTTAGGGTTTTTCTTTTTCTATTACAGTTTTGTAAAGGAATGCCTAATCTTGACCAAGGGTTTCACTGGATTGCAAATAGGTGTTTCAAATGGTTTGAAATATGCTTTTTTGAAGATTGTTAAGTAAAGTTTTACTGGGGTTTTTCATTCAAACTAGCCTAGAGGAAAGTCCTTATATGTTTCTTAGTACCATCAACAAACTAACTTTATTTTTATTTAAGGGGTAAACGCTTCTGACCGGAGCTATGAACTGGATACAACCATTCAACAATACCACCCCAATGGGGTTTGAACCTTGGTGGAAAGAACAACAATGCCACCTATAAACCATCACACCATGCCAATACCGGAAAACCATCAACAAACTTTCAACCATACACATGTATCATAGTTTTTTTCTAGTAAAATATTCAATCATATTCTAGGGTTTCAGGTAGTGGTCTATTTCATAAAAAAAATTAATCATTTATAAAAGATCTAGGGTTTAGAATTCTTTAAGTTCTTTGTGTTGTCATAGAAAAGATTAGAATTAAATATCTATTTGAAACATTTGGATTGGATAGATGAGATCTCATTGTAGTTTGGGTTTTGGAATTCTTTAGTAGATTCAATATATTGCAAGTTAAGTAGCATCTTCAAAATCTTAGAGGTTGTTTATGAGTCAAATTACTAATTTTTTACAACATTCATTTAGGGGAGAGGGGCCCATAGAGGAGCACCCTAACTTCATGTTTCTCAAAATCCTACATGGAATTTCAAATCAGTCCCAATTTTGTACAATAGTTTATTTGGCAATTCACCTGCTTAAAAAATTTAATTTTAGGGTCACATCTTCAAATATGATGCCACATCAACATGCTTTTTGTTAAGGTATTAAAAAAGGCTCAAAAAAAAAGTGAGACTGATAGTGATGCACTCAGTCATGTTTTATTGGTGTGTCGATGTGGCATCACATGATTTGTAAGTTTGTGTACTTTATGGAGAAAAAGTGTTTTGCAATTGGATATTAAGATGCTCCACTATGAGGCCCCCTAAGGACTACTTCTATCCCCACTATTGGAGCCTGCTCCACTATGGGCCCCTCTCCCCTATAATGGTTTATTTTCAAACAAAAGATGAAAGGTCTATTTTTAAGTTGCTTTAATTATAAGTTCTTTTTATTATTTGTTTAGATTAGTTTTGCTTTAAATTCTTTTCTTTCTTTTTCTATAACTTTTAGGGGTTGTTTTAAAGCATTGGATTTTTAATAAATTATTATTATTTTTAATCCCTAAAACTATATATTATTTATAATCTATAATACATTCTTTAAATATAAACTCTTAATGATAGTTGAAATTATGTTTATGTTGCAAAAATCATTATCCAATCATTAAATCTAAGTTTCATATGTGTCTAGTGTCTTCGATTTTGTTAATTGAATTTATAGACACTTAAAAATGGCTACTGCATTTTCATCTTGTCATTTCATCATTATTCTTATCATTTCTTCTTTCTATATTAATTTTTAATTATTTAATTATCTTAATCTTTTTACCATATCTATATTAATTAAATATTCTTTTAATTATTTAATTAATTCATCTTTTAACATTTTCCCTCCAACATTAATGAAAATTAAATTCAAAATTATTTTTGGTCCTCTATAATTAAATAATTTTCAAAAATTATTTAATTAGCTAACACTCCTCTTTTAAATAAATTAAAAATAATTTATTAAAATTTAATATTTTCCTCTATAATTAAATAATTTTAATTTTTTGCTAACACTCCTCTTTTAAATAAATTAAAATAAGCTATTTAAATTAAACATTTTCTTCTAAAATAAATAATTAATATTTATTTATTTTAGAATTAAATAAACTTATTTATTTAATTCTATGCTTTGATGACTTTGCTTGTTATCTAAATTCTATATTTTGAGTCAAGATCTTGAACTTCATTACATGATTGTGAGAGTATGAGTTTTGCATTGTTGATATTTGTGATTCACATTTCCATCATTCACAGAATTAAAAGTAGTTCATTTATTTTAAAGTCTTAGTTGTAGCTTTGCATACTTCTTATTTGATTATGAAATTTTGAAAAAAAATTGTATCAAAACTAGTTCATTTATTGAATTTTGTGTATAGAAACTTATTTCAATCTCTAATTTTAATCAATAAGGAAATATTTATTTTTGATAAGATAAGCATCATTTATAGGGTGTTGTACCCTTTACACAGAGAGCCCAAAAGCCAAAGGAAAACCAAACAGAGACAGTTGATCAACAGTTGTAAAACAACAAACAGAGCTTAGACAACCCCAAAAGAGGGGACTAATCTGACTCTCTGAACCTGAGGCCATGCAAAGGCAATAGATTTGGGGAGTCCCTTCTTCTACAGCACAACCGACCAAGAAGACTCGGAATTGAAATCCACTGAGCGAGGCAAGGGGAGTGGATCCACAACAACCACCCCGGATGAGGAGTCATCACACAACAAGGAAGTATTTGTTATTTTTACTGTAATTTGATAGATTTTATAAAGACGTGCAATATAAATCAAACTAGGAACAAAACATCATTATAATGACACAAAATTTAATATGAATAAACAAACAAGATTTTAAGATTCTAATATATGAATTTTATTATATTTGTAAATAGAAGAAAAGAGCTACAATATATAGCCTCATAATTTCTCAATACAATGAAGGTGAGGATGAGTAAAAATGCAAAAACCAAGAGGATGACTTGTAAATTTCCAAATCCTAATATCTAAATTTCATTAGATGTGTAAATAGAAAAAAAAAAAAAGTATTAATATATAGCTTCATAGTTTCCAAATCTAATAAAGATGATGATGAGACAAACAAATCAAAAAACAAGCCAATGACCTCTAAGTTTCCAAATCAAAGAGGATAAGGAAAAAATGCAATATCATAAAAGAAGAATATAAGAACTCGTGATCATATCCTACCTTAGTAATAAAAATAAATTACGTAAGTGAACTTAATATAATAGGTGTAATAATAAATTGCACCAACACCCCTCTTAAATGCAAGCAACATAATAAAGAAACATGTCCAAGCTAAATAAGCCATGTTAGATACCCATGTACAAATTTTTTTTAGACCAATGTACAAAGAGAGTGAACCCCCCTCCCCCCTCTCCCCTCGCCCTCCTCCCCCCCAACAAGTACAAAAAAGAAAACTAGTAGGACTAAACTCCATCCCAACTAATGTATGATTAGGATTATAAAAAAGCCCCTTTGAAGTGATATTATCCTAAAATTCCTATTTTGCATGGTAAAATGAGATGATCCAAGTGAGAAATAACCTCCAATATATAGATGAATGCATTCCCAACGCCCCTTTTTGCATAATTTGAATTTCAAACAATAAAATAACAATTATCCTCAACTCCCCCACTCATGTTGACTAAAAATAGCCAAGAATCTTGCTCCACCAAGTATTCATGTATTTTGTCATAACGACCATAAATAAATTTGATTCTAGGAGTTATAAAATACCCTTAGAATAATCCCACATCCCATTTGGAGGATAAAATAATTATTTTTAATATTTAATATTAATTACCAGATATTAAATCTCATGGTCTGTAATTAAATATTAATTAAACTATTTCCTTTTTTTGTACCTTAGCTCATCAAAAATAAAGGGAATGGACCAAATACTCCACTGTCTTGAATTTAATTGAAAGGGGACATTACAAGGTGTTCAATGGATGACAATTAATTTTCTTTTGAAGTTTGAATCCTCTTCATCCACATCCTCAATAACTTTCAAGTATATCAATGAAGAGCTAAGAGTTAAACATGCATAATTGTCCAATGGGTGTCTTACAAAAATGGATATCACAAAAGAAGAAACCCTCTCAAAGACTCATGTTCCCACTCTAATTCTTGTGTTAGAGGATAGTAGTTGCATAATTAAAGATGACAAATCTAATTGTTTATTTCCTTTGATATATTCTTTGAAGAAATTTTTCATGATGAGCCTAAAGAAGTTTAATTCACTTAAGGCTTAAAATGATCAATTGAGGAAGATTTGCATAGTTGGTTGTCAAAGATTGACATTTTTCTTCACCATGTTCATTTTGATGATGGTCCAAAGCTTCAAGATACAAACCTTGAGGCTATGTCAACCCAAGATTATGGTTTTAATATACAAAAAATGATGAAACTAAATAATTGGTGTTTACACAATGCTCATTAATTGTCAAATACAAGAGATTGAGATTTTTCTTCGACAACACCAGTCACTTCCAAAGGATCATTTTTCATTTAAGGAAAATAATAAAAGAACAAAGTCTTAGGTGGTCATCATTACAAAAGAAGTGTTTCAACTATAGAATTTTGTGAGATATCTTCAAAAAGAACCAAAGTATTGTCAATAGGTGGAGATAAATTTCAACAAGAAGAATATCTTGAATTATATTGCATTTATAAGTTTGTGCTTGAATTTTCCCTACATGGTCGCTCTTGTCTTCCTAAATTATAGATCTCAATAGATATATTGCAAAGACTTCAAGGATGTGAGCTACCATAATTGGACTCCCCATTCAAACAAAGAGGTTGCTACTTCTCTCAATACGTAAATGGTTATCAGCCAATTGAGATTTTTAATTTTTATGTTCATCTTGTCATTTTATATTTTCCCTTCTCTAATATGTAGTTGTTTTAGTCATATTTTTTATTTAGATTAATTTATTTATAATATATTTTGGTATTAAAAATAGTCTTTGATTCTATTGTCCAATGGAGAGAGAGTGATGCTTTAACCCAGAGATTTTGAGCTTCTCTTATGACCTAGGTATGTCCTATGGTCTTCAAACAAAGCCAATCATTACACCTTAGAAAACTCACTGTTTGGACCTCATTTTCCTCATGCTAAATCAAGTCATGTCAAAATTTTGGTTGTACAAGCAAAAATATCATGGTATTTTGTTCATTTCCACCATGGTACATGTTGGACTGAGAAAAAGTAACATTTAAGCCATCCCAAATGATGATAAGGCATTTTGAAGATGAAAAGGTTGTGGAAATATCATTTGTGTGGCAAGCACATTGAAATCACATCTTTAGGAGTCAGGTGGTTTAGTAGCAGCTATAGAAAGATAATGTGACTGTCAATAGTAATGACGACAAGCACACTATAAAAATCAGCAATCCACATACCTGGGCATTGGTTAAATGTCGGGAGCAACCAAAACGTTCAAGATGGAAAAGGCCACAAAATTATATAACAAACGAAAAATCAGTAGCCAGATGGACAAAATCGTATGACATAGGTAGAAGGAACAAGGGAGAAATGGATGGTGGTGAGGTAGAAATCCAATGACTAGCACGTTTTGGAGCAACAGAGAGTAACAAATTGTACGAGTATGAGCAAATTGGCTGCAATTATGTCTAATAGGTTTGTCAATTTAATTCTAGGATTTCCAAGGGGCAATAACAGTTTTGTAAACTAATGACAAATCTTTATTTGCAAATCCTAAGGGTTTCACTAGTTTATAGGTTAGTTTTTTTATATTGATAAAAGTGGGATTAAAAGGGTTGATTTTTTTCATAACAGTCGAAAGGTAGACAGAGTAAGGATCATGAGATATGGGACAAATCAAACAGTTCAACAAAGTAAATCAAAGTGATATACAACTGTAGCCTAACTGCCACATATAATAACAATAAAAGAAGAAACAACATGGGACCCTGGGGCCTAAATTTAACAATGTAAAACTAAACCATATTCGATCTCACACTCTTCACTCTAGTATGAGATTGGGATATAGATTTGAGAAGACCTTTTTTCCATCTTTGTACGATAGTCTATGAAATATTATCATCTAAATCCACAAAATAAGGAGAAGTGGGCAAAGGTTCATCCATAGAGGGCCCATCAATGTGCACATAAGGAAAAATGGAATGGCAAGGTAGTGAATTCGAACATCGATTCATCTTACAAACTAGTTACAATAAGTGTTTCCAATTGTTTATCCTAGGCTTTTGAAGGTTGTGAAAGAAGGTTATAGCTTTACATTTCATTCACAAACAATAACAAGAAAACATCATTTGGAATAAATAATTGACCTTGTTTGTTGTAGATATTCAAGTGTCAATAACAATCTTTCAACCATACACATGTTGCAAAGACGGTTGTCCTTGCACCAAAATATCAACCTGTTAATGCTTGATACAACCGCTAGAGTTAATGAATCCATGGGAGGCGGTTAAACCATGTCACGAACCCGAGCGCTGCACTGCATAACACAAGTAGACCAAGGGCACACACCTTGCAACAATCCCCCCTAGTGCAAGAAAGGGGTTCAAACCCATGACTCAAGATCTAATACCAATTGTTGCAAAGATGGTTGTTGTTGCACCAAAAGAATGACCTGTCAATACTTATGACAACTGCCAAAGTTAATGAATCCATGGGAAGCAGTTAAACCATGTCAAGAACCCGAGCATTGTACTACACAACACAAGGAGACCAAGGGCGCACACCTTGCAAGAATGTATAATAGTGTTCAATAGGTTTGATTATCATATTATAGTGTTTTAGGTAAATCAACTAGGTTAGTTATCTCATAAAGGTCGTTTCTCATTGATGAAGTATCTATGATTAAAAATTAAGATATTGTTGCTTTCATAAAGGAGAGTAGAATCAAGCATGGGTCATCAAGATTGGATAGGTGAGGCCTTGTGGTAGTTTGATTTTGGAATTACTCTTCAATTGAATTCTAGGATTTCCAGGGGCAATAACAATTTTGTAAACTAATGACAAATCTTTATTTGCAAATCCAAGGGTTTCACTAGTTTATAGGCTAGTTTTTTATATCAATAAAAGTGGGATTAAAAGGGTTGATTTTTTTTTATAACAGTCAAAAGGCAGACAAAACAAGTATCATGAGATATGGGACAAATCAAACAGTTCAACAAAGCGAATCAAAGTGATACATAAGTGCAGCCTAGTTGCCACATATAATAATGATCAAAGAAGAAAATAACATGGGACCTTAAGGCCTAAATTAAACAATGTAAAACTAAACCATATTCAATCTCACACTCTTCACTCTAGTATGAGATTGAGATATAGATTTGAGAAGACCTTTTTCCATCTTTGTACGATAGTCCATGAAATATTATCATCTAAGTCCACAAAACAAGGAGAAGTGGACAAAGCTTCCTCCATAGAGGGTCCATCAGTGTGCACAAAAGGAACAATGGAACATCGGTTCATCTTACAAACTAGTTACAATAAGTGTTTCCAATTGTTTATACTAGGCTTTTGAAGGTTGTGAAAGAAGGTTATACCTTGAAATTTCATTCACAAACAATAACAAGAAAACATCATTTGGAAGACATAATTGGCCTTGTTTTTCATAGATATTCAAGTATAAATAACAATCTTTCAACCATATACATGTATAATAGTGTTCAATAGGTTTATGATCATATTCTAGTGTTTTAGGTAAATCAACTAGGTCATTTGTCTCATAAATATTGTTTCTCATTGATGAAATATCTACGATTAATAATTAAGTTATTGTTGTTTTTACAAAGGAGAGTAATATCAAGCATGGGTCATCAAGATTGGATAGGTGAGGCCTCGTGGTAGTTTGATTTTGGAATTATTCAATAAATCTAACAAGTAGTTGGGCATGTGGTGTCTTCATAATCTCAAAGGTCATTTTTTACTCTTCAATAAATCTAAGTTGCAAGGCAAATAGTGTCTTCAAAATGTTGAAGGATTTTTTTATGTGTCAAAATATTATTTTTAACCATGTCTATGAGTTATCAAGATTGAATAGATTAGGTCTCATGGCAGTTTGGACTTTGGAATTATTTAATAAATATAATGAGTAGTTGGGAAATTGGTGTCTTCATAATCTCAAGGGTCATTTATACTCTCCAAAAAATCTAAGTTGCAAGGAAAATAGTTTCTTCAAAATCTTGAAGGATTTTTATGTGCCAAAATATAATATTGTTTCTAACCATGTCTATTTTTGGTGGTTCTATTTCTAGACAATCAATAGAAGGCCTATTTTGGGTCACTTTAGTTAGAAATTATTTTATTATTTGCTTGGTTTAGTTTTATTTTAAAGTCTTTCATTTTCCATTTTTACTATAAGTTTATTAAGGGTTTCTTTAAAATACCAATTTTTTGGATTAATAATATTAATTTTCATCTATAAAATCAATTATTATTTGTAACCTATAAATAAGTGTTCTGAGCATTTAAACTCTTAATGATTTTTGAAGTTATGTTTATGCAACATAGATTGTCATTCAAGTGTTAAATATGAGTTTTATTAAGTTGCATGTGTGTTTATTGAGTTGAATTTTGTTGATTGAATTAATATTGAAGGTTAGTATAGGGTTTATACTAGCATTATGATTCATCTTAGTTGTTTGATTTACGAAATTTTGATATGTTTATGTGTTAGCTCAGTAGCTTGTTTGTTTGAATTTTTGTATAAAAGCTTGTTAGTCTTTGATTTTAACTAATGAGGAAGTATATGTTGTTTCCAATTTAATTGTTTCATTTGGTTGCAAGTTTTCAACTATAAAAAACACTATAAGTGAGAAAAGATATTTTTATATCTTCCACTCATTCTTGACATTACAAAAAAAACATAAGGAAATTTTCCATTTTAGTTATTTTGTTTATGTAAACCCCTTAAGAGAATATTGTAAAGTGTGCATAACCATGCATATTGTTCAAAGCCTAGAATTAGAGATTAGTTCTCTACCTCAAGGAACCTCCACTTAGAATTTTATGAAAACTAAAATAATTAAGTTTTCTAACTAGCTAAAAATAGAGACCAACAAATTCACATAAATAAGAATGGGTAAACAAACTACTTCTAACACAAATCCACAATAAAATATTTCAAGAAAGTGAATCACTTAGAGACACACAACTTGCTACTACTAAAACCAATCACAATTTTGATAGAAAGCTCACCATTGTTTTGTGTTGTTAATCCACTTAATAAAATCCACCACATTACACACATAAGACTCAAATTGATTTTTTAAATAAGAAATTTGTAATGTAAACTTAACTTCATCTATCATTAAGAATATAGTGTGTCAAAGGTACTTATTTATAGCTTACAAATAATCAAGATTTTAAAGATTTTAAAAAATAATTAATTTATCCCAAAAATTAATATTTTAAAGCAACTCCTAAAAGCTAGATAAAATTTTGGAAAGAAAAATACTTTAGAGAAAAAATAAATTAAACAAAGGAGGAAAAAGAACAACCTAAATAGGTTTTTCTAAAAATGGAATTAACCAAAAATAGATAATATGAAAAATTATTTGAATTTGAAAAAATTGGAACATGACAATCTTAGTGAGGTTGGTGCAAGTGTGTTGTCCTTCACAATAGCCAATCTAACTTTTTCCACAAATTCCCAAGTAATGGTAGCTAGAGATATGGAAATGATTTTTTTCCTTGTTAAATTGACGATTAGCAAAACTTGCTTCCCTCACCCAACAATTTTTTATATGTCATATAATTCTCTTGTGACAACTTTATTGGAATCTCCATTAGTTCTTCCATATTGTCTTCACCAAAAAAACCTCCCAAACTTATATCCACTAGAAAATCAAAACAAGCTTTAGCCACCTCCAAGTTATCATCTATGAATACACAATAAACAAATGTAATGAAGGAAATAATCCCCAACCCAACAAATTACAAATGAACTTGATTTTTTTTTTATAATTCTCAAATCAAGAGCCTTGATCTTCAAAATTAACTAAAAATTTATCAACTATTCTAGAACATGATAATCATTGTGATAAAAAAATGGCTCCCAATCTCTTCAATTCATCCACACCAAAGAAATTAGCATGGTTCAACAAAATAATTTTAAATTTTTGAAATAACAAATGACCATTATCATGGCATGCTACATGCCCACCTCCTAACACAATGCTCCTTTGATTTCCTTAATAAAACTGAACAACTTGTCAATAAGCTCAAAACCTCTATCATGAAACTATGCAATCCATTGTTGAGTTTCTTTTCCACATGAGACTAGTTTATCCAACTATCTCCTTTATTCCCTTCCTCAATTCTATGAGGTGATGGTATGCTAGATTCGGCCAAAGGATTGACCAAATGTGCAATATAGGCCCTCTATTCCCTGTTCTCAACCTTCAAGGTTGCCTTCTCTTCTTCATCCTTTTTTTATTATATCCTTAGCATTATTCATTGAAAATTGCAACATATCATATATCCTTGTTTATTTATGGATGTCAAATTGATTTGAGTGATCTAGAAGTTTGAAACCTGTATCTCCTAAATTTCCTTGTTGTCTGGTAGAAAATTTGTCTTTACAGTGATGCAATCCAAATCATGTTTTCTAAACCTAGTATGTTTATTTACTCTCTTGATTTCTTCCATATAAATTGATTTCTTTTGTCTAAATCATAGAAAAAATGACACCCAAATTGAGAGGATTCATAGTCACCATTCTTTATTTTCTTTCCAAAGATGCTTGTACCCACTCTAGAACACTTTCAACTAATATCTCAAAAATATTATCTATGGGAGATATCTCTTTTATAGGTTGGAATATACAAAAGAGATGGGGATTGGGAGAAGATTGAAAAACTTGGTCTGGAGGTGCCAAAGGAAATGAAACAACTTTCAACTAAATATGTGGAGGTGACTTAACTCGCTTCTTCATTACTACTTTCAACTTGCTAAATTTTAAATTCTCATTTATTCCACAAGAAGCTTTTAACTTATTCCTTGTCTCTTCTTCATCACCACCATTGCCCCTAGTTGTATGCTCACCAATAATTATTGGCAATTGAGTACTAGGGTTGTCATATTTTCAAGAACACTCTTATTCTAATTTTAAAGTTTAGACTTCTCTTTCATCGTTACCACAACATGCTCTATAAGTTTCCTTTCTAAGAATCCTTTATTCTATGCATCACTACTTTGTTCATAAAATCTTTAGAAATGTTATCTATAGTGACCCAATTGCTTGGTGACAAAAACTTCAAGTCCAACTTTTCTTGGACAAAGCAAGGAAACAAAATGTCTTCTCCCAAATCTATTCAATCTTGAGGTATAAGAACTTACATGAAGGATCTCAATTGTTCAAAATAATTAGCACAATTTGCTCAAAATTCCTCTATGTCAAGCACATGAGCATATTTTGATCCCAATCTCTCTACCAAAATTCTTTTGAATCATAACCTTTTCTTTTCAAGTGAAACTAAGGATTAAAATTATAAAATTTCACTTCCATACTTTTAGCATCTTGGCCATTAACACTACTTGTATAGACCAATTTATAAAAAAACTTACTCTTTTCTTGGGATTTCTCTTTTAATTAGAATGAGACATTTCTAGCTACATCCAACACTCCATCAATATCACTTGATTACTTAACACTTGAACAACTTATATGGGTATGAGTCAAAATTGTAAATATTTATATAAGTCAGTCAAAATTTGAATAAAACAATCAACCCATTCTAATATGATCATCCTAATCTACTCCAAGATGTATCATGGTTCTTATTCCTCAAATCTCTCACCATCAAAGCCAATCAACCCATTATAATATGATCATCCTAACCTACTCCAAGATATAACATGGTTCTTATTCCTCAAATCTCTCACCATCAACATCAAAAAACTTTATTGAACCTTTTGAAGTGCTTTATCCCTTGTATTCCAATTGTGAATATTCCTTATAAAACGAGTGCTCTACCAATATATTGTCTAGCCATAGGAAAGCTTTTTCTTGAAATCTCATATAGACTAAATAGGACATCATATGAAAAAAAATTAATCACAAGAGATTAACCAAATATTGATGAATATTATCATTAATGATATAATCCCATTTAATATAACTCTTTACCCTGCAAATGATCATTGAAAATATAAAACATTTATTATTAATGTTCACGCTTTAAGCTACCTCATTACTCTATTTAGAAGAGTAATTCATTAATTTGAGCTCCACTTTGAGCTAGTTCCATACAAGGCTTTGGGTAGTCATTTTGATCTCCTCATCTCTATTAACCACTTGTTCGCTTACTCACGCTAACATCCCTTTAGGTTATTATTTCATTATGTTGTATGAACCTCCAAATCAAATATTTAAGTTTCCTCCAACAATCACAAGCTTAGGGATATATCAAACGAATGAGATATGTCAATTGGAAACAACTTGACCCTCAAAAGTTTTGATATCTCTCGTGTTAAAATCATAATGATTTAAACATGCAATCACCAATTCCAAAAACAAGATCGTAACTAGGAATGCAGATATTTGGTTTACACTATTGTCAATTAGTATCTTGGAAAACTTACTACCTAACTTGGCTTTGTCTCCATTTTTTAGACTAAGAATATTAATGACCCAACAAGGTATTCTCAATGAGTTGCAACTCTGATGAAGGGTACTCCCCTTACAAAACCAAACCCACAACGATAACATAGAATGAAAAATCAAAATGTAAGAAGGAATCACCAACATTCTATTATCTCCATAAAAATGAAATTACAACATTCAAAAAATTACAGACTACCACTATAAGGGTCTTCTAATTACACAAATTTGTAAATCAGAGCCACAATCTACTCTTCTCCCCCCCTACTTTGTAACCGCCATTTTCCTCCTTTCTCTAGAATGCATAACCGCCCCAACATATTCTGGAAAGTGTAACCTCCTGAAGAAGATATTTTGAAATTTTATTTTTGGTAGTACAACTTTCTTGAGATCATAACTTTTGATCCAACTGTTGGATTTTCAATTATAGTATCTCGTTGGAAAACTCTCGAGAAAACGCTTGTTTACAAAATAATATCTAAAATTATTTTGGTTTTCAACCAATTTTCGGACCCATCTAGAGCCTCTAAGTGCTTCAAATTTGACTCTGAATATTTTTAACAAGATTTTGGAAATTGAAATTGGTCGAAAACCAAAATATACATGAGTATCTCAAAAACAAGATAGGGGTTATTTCCCTCCTTTCAACTAGATGCATAAGTTGGTGCATCTATTGAAGGGAGAAAATCAAGAAGTATTCCTTGTCCTAGACTGATGAAGGCTACCTCTCAGGGGGAGTAGGTAGTGGTATCTTTGGTTGGTGCAATCAAGGGGAGCATATCTTGTTCCTAAAAGTGAGAGAGTGAAGTGAAGTGTGTAGGTGTTGCCCTTTGCCATTGATGTCAAAGGGGGAGAGTGAATTCTATTTACAAGGTGACTCTGGACTATGGTATTCTAAGGATACTAACTTCTATTTTAGTGCTTATATAGATGCATATTGGGCAAGTTGTGAGGATGAAAAAATAAGTACAAGTGGAGGTGCTTTCTTCCTTGGAAATAGACTAGTTTCTTGGTTAAGTAAGAAGCAGGATTCAATGTCATTATTTACTGCAAAGGAAAAATATATTGTTACAATATCTTGTTACACACAGGTGTTGTGGATGAAGCAAACATTGAAAGATATCAGTTTCATATGATGAACCTATCTCTATCTTGTGTGATAATACAAGTGCTATTAACATTTCAAAAAATCTGATAATGCATTCAAGAAAAAATCATATCTCTATCCATTATCACTTTCTAAGAAAGAAAGTTGCTAAGAATGAAGTAAAGTTGAAGTATGTGCTTGCAAAGGATCAAATAACATACATTTTCATAAAGGCTCTTCCATTTGAGCATCTCAGAAACAAGATAGGGGTTATTTCCCCTCCTTTCAACTAGATGCATAAGTTGGTGCATCTATCCAAGGGAGAAAACCGAGAAGTATTCCTTGTCCTAGATTGATGAAGGCTACCTCTCAAGGGGAGTAGGTAGTGGTTTCTTTGGTTGGTGCAATTAGGGGGAGCATATCTTGTGCCTAAAAGTAAGATAGTGAAGCAAAGTGTGTAGGTGTTTCCCTTTGCCATTGATGTTAAAGGGGGAGAGTGAATTCTGAAAAACATAAGAAAAGAGGGAGAGTGAATTCTGAAAAACATAAGGAAAGAATAGTAAGAAAAGTGGAGAGAAAAGTGGAGAGAGAGATGTCCAAGTAATGGGGAGAGTTGTTTGAGTGTTGGAGATACAAAGTTTATTTTGTTGTTGATGGATTTTCAACAAGTGTTGCCATCAATGATAAAGGGGGAGATTTTTGCACAATATTGTCATTAGTGTTTTTGTTGATGTCAACCTCTAGTGTGGTCATGACGAGAAGGTGTTTGTGGTGTTAAGAAGGTGTTGCAGATGGAGCAGGGTTACTTGGTTTCCAAGTTCTTTTGAGAAAATTTGTATAAAAAGTGTACAAGGTGACATAGATGTATTATGTATTGTGCTCCACATTTCTTCATTCTTGAAGGTGTTCCTATGTGGTTTTGAAATGATGATCAGTAGTCTTTGAAGGTGGTATATCTATAGTTTTAGGTTATGGATCATGCGGCAGTAGAAGATATGTTTGACAGTGTATGGCTTGTGAAGAGGGTTGTCTAGGAGAAATGGAATTTCTTTGCATTTCTCTACGTTGAAGTTTCTTGTCTTATAGATTTGGGAATGTGCTAATGATGCTTGTATCTATATTTACTTGGATGGTTTGGTGTCCAATTATTCTACAAGCTTCCAGTTCATGTGTGAATTTGGTTGCTTGGTAGTGTTAATGCCAGTTTGGCCAACCTGGCATGTTAGCATTATTTACGGATGTGCTTCATGGTTTGTGGAAGTCTAGTGTAGTGTGTCAATGTAGATTTGGGTCTTTGTTAACCCTTGGTGTGGTCCACCTTCACTTCTTTCCACCGTGGAAGTGTTTGGTGTTGACCTATTT
>VDFB02281492.1:919673745-919882652 GCA_007258455.2 Sequoia sempervirens
CTTATATCTAACCTTATAACAGCCCACCTTCCCCCTCTTATTTTTTCCTTCTCTTCCCTTCAGCCAACCCCTTCCCTAATATGGCTTCCTCTTTGTCATGTTTTCCTTCTCATCCTTCTTCTTTAGTTCCCTATCAACCCCCCATATTCATATCTATTTAATTAATTGATACTCTTCATATGCATTTCTATCTTTTTCATATTTATGGTCTATATTTAATTGGTATTTTTAGATTTAACTTATCTATTTATGGTAGGCCTTTAATTATACATATGATATATTTAAGTCATATGCATCTTAAATGATAAACCATATTATCATTTAAGCATATACCATAAACATACATATAGGTCTTCCATATTCACACTTAGACATCCTAATTATATATTTTCTTCTTTTGCTTTTGTCTTAGTCTTTTTATCATTAAAGATTATTTCTTTTATTGATCCTATTTGTGTTTTAATTTTTTATATTTTCTTAAACTTTTCTTGCTTATTTTTAAAATTCTTTAAACATTTAATCCTATTCATTTTATCTTATTTGTCCATTAATTTTTGCACATATTTAATGATTAGTGCCTCTTTTACCTAAGTTCTATTTTCTTCGTTTTCTTTTGTCTCGTTCTTTCTTTCAAAAAAATGCCATGTGTAAGATACAAAAAAATGCCATGTTTATGTATTTAATTAAATATTATAATGATTGGTATATAAACCTTTAATCTTATTTTAAGGCAATATATTTAAGTCATTTAATGTATATACATATATAATATATACAAATGATATTTTTATTCATTTATATGCTTAGATATATAATCATATTACAAGATCTTATTTTCCTCATATATATAGGTCTATCCTTTTCATAATTATATTTTTTTGGTGTTCATTTTAAATATTTTTATTTGTTTAAGGTATGTATTTAACGATATATATAGATATAATTTATCTGCATATAGCTTTATGGTATGTCTTTAGTTATACATAAATCACATGTATCTAATATGATTTCCTTGTATATATAATTTAAATGAATAACATAAATATAATACGTAGTTTTATAATTATTTTTGCTTTTGTTAATTTCTCATTTCGGTAAAGTTAGGTTCATTCAAGTATACATATATGTACACATATATAATATAAGTATGCATATTTATAATTGTTATTTGCTTTGTATTATCATTGATATATCCACACCTTGATCATATCATAAGACATTGCACTTAAGTCATTTTATGCATATGCATTATATTATTTGTATTTCTTATTAGAGTATTAGTTTTTTAGTCTAAACCTTGAATCAAGTGCTACCTTCCCCCTCCCCCTTCTCTTTTTATCTTTTCTTGGTCTACAAACAACCATTTTTATCCTACATCTCTCTATTATCCTATTGATGGATCACAAAGTGTGATCTAAAATATTGATGTAAAATAAATACTACACAATTAATCCAAAAATAATTTACACTAATCATTATGGGTTATGGAAACCTGATGTCTTTAATCAACCTTCTAACTTTCTTGAATAATTATGACAAGAGAGGAAAAAATAAATAAAATTCTTACAATAGGCTATGAATAAACAACCAAATACCATTTGGAATCTAATTGGGGTTGTTTAAATAGGCTTAAAATATCAATTAGATTCACAATTAGGTAGGTAATTCAAGAATTTACAAAAGTAGGTACAATTAGAACTAAGTTAGGCTTGAGATCAAGTGCAAAAATGGTGGGGAAATAACCAAAATTGAGTCTCACACATCAAAAATATTGAGGTCACCTCTTTTTCCCAAGGTGGGTCACCTAGGAAACTTAGAGATGCTTGGGTGACCCTAAAACTTCTAAAACGACACCACCATTTGAAAGGTAAAAAAAATTAAAAGATTCAAAGAGTATGCAATCAAGGAAAAAGGATTGGGATGATGATACAAGAGAAAGGAAGGGTCAAAGGGGATGATAAAACACTTCCGTCAAGGTCACAAAGGTTGAGAGAATGTCTTATTCACACAATGTGGGTTGTGATATAAATCATTAGATCATTATTAGACTTATATGTATGCTCATGTAATTTTGAGCATCCACATATTTTCCCCCTTGAGTATAGTAGTCCATAGATAAGGTAGGTGGAATTTTCCAAAATAAGTATGTGATACCTCAAAATTGTACCTATAATCACCTAGTTTGTTATCTTGCATTCAAAACTACAAATGGAAAACAAAGATCATGCATTGTTTATTGTAATCTTGAAAGTATAACTAATGCTAAGTTCAACAAGAGTACTCAACATTGATGTTGGGTTAGGGAGAAACTTCCTTCACCATTCACTCCCATCATTTGTTCAAAACCTACATGATAGAAAACAAAAACTAACTAAAGTACATGTAATCAAAGAATTGGCTCAAATTATGTGGAGAATATAGATAAGAGGATTTACCATGATGGTAGAATGCAAGATTTACCTATTTCACCTTATTTTCCATGGATGATAAATTTACCAAAAAATTAGAAAACTAATCCATTATATGTCTAATTGGTTCATTTTAAACTCCATTCACACTTGTGGTGGAGGATAATTTTGGCTCTAGATTAATGGTAACAAAATTGAGTGAGATTACAACCAACAAAGAGATAACAATGAGAGGATTCTTACTATAATTGCAGCCCATCCCTAGGAAAATGACCCATAGGCATGAAAAATAAGAAAACCACTCTCTTTTCCTAGTTTGAACTTTTGTTAGATTCATGTCAAAATGGCTATCGAATTTAGAGAATCAATTACAAAATATAGGTGTCTAGATAGGGAATGTAGTCATGCTTTCATTTTTCAAAATTTCATCTTCATTTTATTTTTATTTTTGAGCAATCTATAGTTTGGTGTGCCATGGCCTAGGCCATCGTTTTTTTCCTACTAGGTCATCTTTTTTGGAGGGAAATACACCTAAGTGACTTGTTGGTTCACCCTTTTTGTAAGGATACATTTGGT
The DNA here is from genome assembly GCA_007258455.2 of Sequoia sempervirens. Lineage (NCBI taxonomy): Eukaryota > Viridiplantae > Streptophyta > Pinopsida > Cupressales > Cupressaceae > Sequoia > Sequoia sempervirens. The sequence goes on from VDFB02281492.1 coordinate 919,676,730, forward strand.
GACTTGTATTTTTTGCTTTTATCATGTTTTTCCATTTTTATGCTTTTTACCTTCCAAATTTTATAGATTTTTTATTTTTATCAATTTTTTAAGTTTTTCTAATTTCAAAGTGACAAGTATATGCCTATATTAATATGACACCTAAATTTACTAGAACAAAATTTGATAGTAGGCTTTTTTGTGATTCTAGTTAAGGAGCTCTTTATAGAAGACCAATTTGTCATATAATGAGTTGGGCTAGATATAGTGGTGTGATTTCTTGTTGACTAACTCTTGATGTGCATTTGTAATGATATCTTGACCCATATGAATTTAAATCATAACACCTTCTATTTTCCTAACATTTCAAGAGGTTGGATGATCACTTTATGATTTCTATCAAATTCTAGGATTCCATATTTAGGGGATAGGTTGACATAGGTAGAGTAAGCATTAGAAGGAAAGATACTAGCTTGGATTTCCTTTATGGGTATTGAGAGACCAAGAACTAGGAGAGGGGTTCAACTAAAATCATTTCCTAAATATTTCACCCCTATGGAAGTTCCTCATTAACATAATAGCTTCTCTCAATAATAAAAGTTTGCATGCCTTATTTAAAGTTATATTATGCTAATGAAGTTGGGAATGCGACTGTGAGAAATGTTAGAGAAATTTGTAAGCTAATGTGATCAATGTTATTCAAATGATCTTTGTAAAGAGGAAAAATTATTTAATCAATTAAATATAATTACAAAATATTCCTTTGACAATGATACAATAAAAAAACAATCCAACTAAAATATGTAACAAGGTACAACATATAATTTATAAGATGTAAAAATAAGAACAATAAGGTATTACCAAGCACTAACATGTCCACTACGTAAATAGAGATGTAAGAATGAAGTGAGTGTAGCAATAAAATTTAAAATATTATAATAAAAATAAATAATAAAAATCATGAAAAGGAGTTAGGAATATAAAAATAAAAGTGTGAATCCTTCAAATCTAGAGAGGAGAGTTCTCTTCATGCAACCTATGTCTAAGACAAGGGGAAAAGAGGTTACTACACAAGAATCTACTAATGTGGTTAGGCCCTATTTTGGTTTTTAACCTCTAAAAGAAGCAAATAATAAAATAATTCTTTTTGTGTGTAAACTTAGTTGATATGTGTCTAAGTATAATAATTAGATGTTTATTTTTGTTGTATTTACACATGTATACTCAACCTAAATGCATCTAAACTAAGTGCTACAAATAATAATAATTTTTGGTCTACATTTCATTATTATTCCAATGTGAAAAGAGCAATAGTGGTGATTTTGGTCTATGGAATACACTTTTATTCTAAACTTGTGAAATGTGAAATGATAGTAAATCAAATTTTGGTAAGGCTCTAATAACTATGTGAGTGTCAGGTGTGTGAAGAAGAAACTAGAAGATGACTAGATTTGAAGTACAAAGAAAATAACACAATGGTGAAGAAGAATTCAATTGTTCTTGTGTGGAAATGAAGTTCCATAAAATATTATATTAACATTTAAACAACTATTGTTTTTTTGTAGGAGAAAGTGGATACAATAGTTTGATAAGAATAATAATCTCTAAGACGAATTAGCACTTCCTTTAGACCAAAAAGAGAGAAATGTGAAACTATTGTAGACGCTTAAAATAAATGTATGTATTCCAATCTAACATTGCCACACTACCATCAATTCACATCATTAATCCTACCATATTTCTTCTAATGATTAGTTAAATAAAATTTTATTTAATTAATTAATTAAACTAATCCCTTCATCAATTTCATGAATTGATTAAATCATATTTAATTAATTCTTATCACTAGTTAATTAAATAAATCCTACTTATTTAATTAACCAAGTCCTTTCCTATGATTAATTAATTAAGTGAGCTATGCCTATTAGTTAAACAGGCTAATTCATTCCTCAAATTAATCAAATAATTTTCTTTCCACTCTAGAATATAAAATAAATTACCTTTTAACTCTCATCATCCATTCAAAATCCACAAACATCTCCACCCTCCATTTTCACACATCTTCACACTCTCCCACATGCTCAAATCTCCACCTTCGATTCGAAGATTTGATCCTCTCCATCCACTTGCCTCTCTCCAACACATCAACATGCTTGAATCTCCAAGCTTCATGCATTCTAAGGTAACCTTCACCCTCCATTTTCAAACATGTCTCCACACTCTCCCAAATGTGTGAATCTTCCATATGCTCAAATCTCCACCCTCCATTACCTGCAATTCATCCTTTCCTTCCACTTGTCACTTGGAGATCCTACACAATGATACAAGATTTTTCTCACCCATGATCTCCCGATCAAATCCTAGCCCTTCGTTGTGATGGTTGAAGGTATATTTAAGAGACCCCCTCCAAAGGAGAAAGGGAGCACACTCCCATGCAACTACGTGCTACACAATTTGACAATCTCAAGCAAAGAGAAACCAACATTATTCTATATCAATGCATCTACATTATCATGGAACAATCCTAAGAATCATAGGCACTTAGCTTCTGTTTTATATCATTTACTTGTTAAATACCTTCATTTGCTAGGTGTGTGTTCAATTTGAATTGAGTCTATATTTGATATATTGACTCATTTTATTTGTCCAAATTTAACATCCACAATTAATGTTTAATGTAAATAAGGCGATCCACACATTATCCAATAATATAGACTATTGCAATATGAAGAGAAGTATTACTAGACCCAACAAAAGAAGCAAGTGACGTAATGAGAAATCTCTGCCAATTCATGTGCATAAATATGAAAGAATCCAATCTACACACCTAAAATGGCCTCAGAAAATCAGATTATTACAGCTATAAAAATGCCTCAAAGTAGTTGTAGACAGCTACCTAGGAATGTGGCTTACAAATTGGAACAGACAAGATTAAGGAGTTGTCCCATCATCATGTACAAGACAAAAAAACAAATGGCATGGAGTTGTCTATGGAATAGTCTAAAGTGAGGATAGATACGTTAGAAAGATAACACCTTTTCACATTCCAGCTAGGGAGAGGGAGAGGCATTTTAGAAGAGATTCTACCTTTTCACATTTGGTGTGCTTGCAATGATTGTGAGGCATTCTAGATTATTATTTTTTAGCTAGCTGGGTGTTAGAAATATATAAAGCATCCTTTTTTTTTTAAATTGTTCTTATTTTGGTAAAGAGGCATTTTAATTTGTTTTTAAAAAACATGTGAAATTGTTTTCATGTTATTTTTATTTTCTAGAATGATTTGGTTAGAGAAGTTTAAAAACAATTTGATTTGTAAGTAAATTTGATTGTATTCAAAATTCAAAAGTAGAATGGTTTATTTAGAGAAGTTTTAAAATGATTTAATTGAATTGAATTTATAATCAAAATTCAAAAAAGATGTTTGAGTTTTTTTTTTTATAGGATGATAATACAATTGTAAATGTCTGAAAAGTATGAAGAAAATAAGATACGAGAAATGGTGAGCTTGTGGAGAAGTGTTAAAACGTAGGCAAGTTGATGTAGAAATGTCACATTATCACTCAAATTTGAAATAAATGTCCTTAAGACATGCTACGAGGATGAGCACCAAAAAGAGTGTGGAACACAATGTTAAAATTGTAGGGTATGTAATTTTTGACATTATGTTTTGCCCCTACTTTAGCAGGTTGATATGACTTCATGATGAGGCCTAGCTAAAGTACATAAATAAAATTTATTTCTTTAAAAAATGATAGGATACATGATAGTCTTTGTTCAAGAAATGCATGCCCCCAAGCCAAAAACCACAAGACAAGTATGTTAAAAATATGAAACTTGCAACATAGATAATGTTAGAACACACATAAACTTGCATCACAAATATGTGAAAAAAAATAGAAACGTGCAAAATAGATGCATCAGAAAGATAGAAACTTGCATAAAAATGTCCAAAAAATAGATAATGCATGGAACTGATATGAGGAAAGCATGCCAAAATATGTGAGTGGTGGTCTAGGTATGTCTCCCCTTAAAATAATCATATAAAAGAATGTACGCATGGTTGATTTTAAGAATAGAAAAGAACTCATGATATTTTGCTCCAAGAATGTAGGCAAAAAGAGTTTGTGTCTACCCCTAGAAATATGCAGATAGAGGTTGTGTCATTACCAAAAGACATTGCACTTGAAATTGTGTCTCATAATTTATGACAACACACCTAAGTGTTACATAATGGGTAACAACACAATAGATGAAGAGAGGCCTAAAGGCACATGAGAAAGCATGAAGCAAAAGGAGAGCAAGATAGAGGTAACCTCAATATCATGTATTAACTTAATCAAAATGATGGAAGCAATCTTGAAGCTATAATAGAGGTCGTAGCCTCAATGTGACAACAAAGGTAAGCTCAATGTCATAATTAAGGGATCTCAATATTATGACAAAGATAAGCTTAGTGTCATATTAGAGGGGTCTCGATATTATGATAGAGGTAAGTTAAATGTCATAATAAAGGGAGTCTCAATATTATGACAAGTGTGTCATGACTTTGTGGGATTCACTTACTAAATTTATGTACCATCGTCATACAATGAAGGGAAAGGTGCATCATAAGAAGAGACATCAACTATAATATATTTATATTGTATCTATTAGTGCTTAATATTGATTAAAAGATGACCAGCCACTCTATGATACATAAAAGAAATAAATATGGAATTATTATTCTTAGAAATGTTTTTACATGTATGGGACAAAGAGTGATCAATTGAGCCTCCAAAATAGTGGATAAGAGGTACTTAGTAGAGTCAACAAGTTTTGTGTAGGACTGTGTTTAATCTTTGGGAGGAATGGGAGAAAGCTATGATTTGGAAAAGGCTCAAAAGAAGTGGAGGTTGATGGGTCTAGACAAGGGATTGAAATATAGAATAAGTGCTAGGTAAAGAAGATGAATAAATGAATTGGAAAGGGTTTATGTCTAGTTGAGTGCAATTCAAGTATAGGAGAATGAATGGGAAAAAAAATCAATGGAATAATGCTTAATGTCTATTGTTGAGGAAAGATCAACCAATTTCATGTTGAGAAGTTGGTCAATGATGCTATCATGATCTAGATTGCTATTACTTCTAAGTGGTGTTGCCACAGTAGTATGCCCACTCCTAGAGCATCCTAATTTTTGCCTAAAATCACATATTTTTTAGAAAATATAATGATTTAAACTTTGAGGGGTTCCATATAAAGGGTTTTGATCAAAGAGGGTTGTTTGAACCCTGTTAAATCAAATCCCCTTAGACAAAACCACCTTACTCTTAAATCAAATCCACAATGGAGTCTCCTCCACACCTATCAAAATATTGACAAAAAACCACCCTTACTTCACCTTTTGGGGGATCAAATGAAGTCATTTAGAATATATTTTGTAAGCATGTAACCCTTATTTTAAGCTTTCCAAAAAGTATAAATTTGAATATATTTAATTTAATTATTATATTTATTTTTTATTTCTTGTCAATGTAGAATTTTCACTGAACATCAAGGTCTTTGTTTCACACACATGAAAAAATAAAAATTAGAGAAAAAATTACAAAAAGTATCTATTCGCTAAGTATTGATGTCCTTATTTACAAAAAAGAAGAAGTTAATTTGGATGAATACACAAAACAATTGTGTTATTGAAGCAACCTATATCTAAACTATAGTTAATCTCACTTCAAAATTTATTAAAAAAATTATGCATCAAAAAATTATGAAAAATTATATATGCACTAAATATCGGTGCTACAAATCTATGTTTAAAAATTTATAATTTTATCCTTTCTACAAATAAAGTTATGATTTATTGAAGTAAAGTCACTTTTAAAAATACCATTACGTATAAAAAAACAACTAATTAAAAATTATGTAAAATAACTCACAAATTATTTCTTAATTTTTTTAAAAAATGCATTATAATCCACATAATATCAAAAATCACTAGTTCACATAATTTTAAAATTATTAATGGTTTAGTTGTTATAGGTGTTAGAAAGTGAAAATTTGGTGAAAAATGTTAATTTCAATGTCCCACTTTGGCCAAAAAGTGGAACACATTATTGTAGAGTAGACTCATTTCCCTAAAGAAAGAGAATTAAGAAATAGAAGAGAAAAAGGTCTATCATGAGATAGGAAATGAAGAAGTTGATTATCAAAATCCAAGTGGGCCTCATGAGTAGTTGTAGTAGAATTACCAATGTAAATATTATAGTCATGAAGAAGAAATGTAATCAACTCAAAGAAGAGGATCACCACTATTAGGGAAGGAAGAAAAGAAATATTTTTCATCTTGTAAGAGATCCAAGAGGTTGGAAGATGTTACCTTTGGATGGATACTATTATTAATGCAAGAGAAGTCTTCATCAAAAAGAGGGTTGTCATAAATGACAATAGCACTCATGGGTATGAGAGACAAGATGAAAGAAGAGAAGTAACACTAGGGAAGTATTGAATCGATGAGAACAAAGAATAGTCTTCTTCTAAATGAAGGCTAAGATTGAATTAACATTGCAAAAAAATCTAACAAAATTATGGAAATATAATGAGATTGATTTTTGAACAAACATAATATGCTTGTGTTAGAAATAGAAACTAAAAAACAATAAGTGACCTATTTTTTATAGTTGCAATTCAAAAGCCAAAGATTAATACCAACCAAAAATAGGAAATGTTGCAAGACACGTAATTGCCAAACACCTACACTAGCAGTTGTGTGCAGTAAAATGCAATGATGAGCCAATAGGCGGAGGAGAAGTCCAAATGGAAGGGATTTGTATAGTATTTGTGAAGATAACTATACAATATTATGGTTTCCATGTAGTGGTGATGGTTGCAATAACACCTGCCATCTAAAACTTAGCAAAGCAATAAAACAGTTTATGTTATTTTCAATTAGGCATTGTTGAGTGTTGTTTTATAGCATCAACTGCTATTAGGACTGCAAGCAACCACTGTGGCAAGTTTTTTGCACATAACACACATATGAAATTGGATGTAGACAATATTCATATGTATGATAGGTTGTATATTAAGTGTAATATTGAAAATTGATCTCAACATTGATTACGAAGTGGTCAAAATAATTCCCCTTTATGAAATGATCAGCTGCAACAAATAATAGCAATGAGTATGAATGTAATTAAAAATAAATTAATGTGGTTACCCTCCATCATCTTTATATATATCTATGCATCAAAAGTATACAATGTAGATATATGCAGTTGCAAGAAAAATCTATACCGATATATATGTACTTGAAGTTAGATGCACCTTTTTACTTATTATTTCTTTCAATGTCAAAAAGGAATTATTAGAATGATGGGTTGTATATTAACTGTAATATGAAACATTGATCTAACCATTGAACACAGTGGTAGATAATACATTTGGAAAAAAACCCTTTGTAGATGATTTCAAAAATAGTAAGTCCAGCTACTATCAGCACTGTGATCCGTGATTCTTCTATTTTGTGGTTTTTTTCGTCTAATAGTTTTCTTTTCTTTTTGTGGTGGTTAGAGAAAGAAGGAAGCTGAAAGAAAACAAGTGAGAAGAGGTGCATTTGGAAAACCCCTTTAAAGCAAGTAGGAAGAGATACATTTGGAAAAAACCCTTTGTAGAGGATTTCGAAAACAACTAATGTTATTTTCCATACAGCATTGTTGATTGTTGTTTTGTAGCAAGAACATACATTGTCGACCACTGTGATCAATGGTGAAACCAATGTTCCTTATTACACCTAATATAGAGCCACCCATTCTAACAATTCATTTTTGAGGCTCAAAGAAATAATAACTAAAAAGGTACATCTAACTTCATATACCTATATATCATTATAGATTTTGTTTTATCATTCTAACAATTCCTTTGTGAGGCTCAAAGAAATAATAACTAAAAAGTTGCATCTTTTTTTAATACAACTACACATAGGAGAATATTTTAAAGTTATTGGAAATCCCAAAAATATTCCATGATAATCGAGAACAACCATAGTCAATGTTATAAATGAAGAGAAACATTTCTAGCAAATGGAAGTGTGAAGCATTTAACAAATATAAACAACCCATATTGGCAATCAATGGTTGTAGGCTACTTCTTTGATGATATGATCATTATCATTATGTCCATTGTAGTATTCTTCTTATCGCTGAGTTTGTTTGACTTAAGTATGTTGTGCAAAAGTCAAAGGAAAGTGTGAAGTTTAGTGCGATGAAAATGTGTCATTGTTAGTCAATATCTAAATTAGGAAACATAAAAATTTCTATAATTTATAACAAATAATATGTAATGCACTTGCAATAGAAGAGATCAAATAAATAAGATGCAGACATACCTTGTGCACGCAACGGGATGCAGTATCTTTACGATTATAAGTCCCATATAATTCTATTCTGATACCTGAGGATTTTGTAGAGTTGAAATCAATGTTATACATTATTAAAAGTATATACAGTTATATCATTTATGACAAAGAATTTGAAATGCAGTTGTGAAATAAGAGATGGAATAAATGACATATAGCCTTACTTGTATATAACTGCAATGTAGTTACAGCTCGTATACCATGCAAAACATGTCATCGCGAAGCTATTTAGCATTGTGGAGATATGTAGTTATAGCTAAGAATGTTTGCAATCTAAAATGGTTACAATCAGATATAGTTACACACAGACGGTTTGAAGGCAAGAGCATTGGCAGTGGCATCATTGACTAGAGATCGTAGCAACTTTGGGTTGTGTGGGTGCAAGAATCCTAAAAATTGGGTCAAGACATTTTAGTATGATCTATACAAGAATTGCAAAATTAAATATAAATGTTATATGGTCAACCAAAGAAGAGGAAGGAATTCAGTTTTGTGATTGGAGGAGAGGAGAAGCATAATGCAACAATTGAACAACAACTTCTCTTAGTAGTCACCATAGAAGCAAAACTTTGGCTAGCTTGGCGGGAGTGGTTGGAATTGCACTATGGAGGGAACAATAAGGAAGCAGTGAGTCAAGTTACATATGGAATCGAACAATTAGAAATGGTGGAAATTCTATATGCATTGAAATGAAAAGGGAAGGGAGAAGTGATATAGTTATCGAAAAGAATAAAAACATTTGATCATGTTGGCAATGCACACAGTTGTTGGAGGTGATCCTCTTCTTTGATTCAAAGTGCACTATATTTGTTGGAAAGTAATCTAGAGTATCTATCAAAAGAGCAAGGCGGATCTATGCGTATTCTTGCAATTGATTTTACATGGGAAAGAGCTATGAGTGTTAGTCTTGTCTTTCTTTAGTTCCAATATCTATTATAGCTTTCTCCAATGTCAAGCCTTGAGATTTATGTATTGTTATTGCCCAAACCATTGTCAAGCAGAGTTGTGTTCGGCTGCCCCGTGTGATCAGGGGAATGGGGATGGCTTTTGGGTTGTCTTGATCCCATGCTAGGCCAATGTAGTTTGGGAAGTGCACAACAACATATTGAGGTGGTTGAGGTGGTTTAGCACCCCTAGCATATACGATGGACTTGACAATACCCAATGATCCATTGACCAGGTCAGCTGCCACCCAAAGATTTGTTGTTAACATTACTTGTTCACTAGTTGCAAGTAAGAGCTTTGTTTGAAATTTCTCATCATCACCATAATTAGGTGTGTTTTGTTGAGTAGTTTTAGCAATACTAATTACAATGGGAAAATTTAACTGTTTAAGCATTTTTATATTGTGCATGGCGACCAAGCTATTTGTTGGGAATAAGTGAATAGATGCATCAAACTCTTGGTTTTGTTGAGCTGAAAACATGGAAACTGTTCGATTCATAAGAGTTTTTCAATTAGCTTGTGATGCCTAAGAATTTTGAATATTCAAAAGGAGTGTATGAAACTCTTGTTGTGCATCAGACTATCCATGTTGGTGGAAGACTGTGTCTAGCGTGACAACAACATTAAAAATGTGCCAAAGAGCCAAGGTTGTGGAGCGAGAAGCGTAGATAGGCCTGTCCAAAACAAGCGGCAAATGTGCGAGGTCACCCACAAGTATAACAAAGGAACCACCAAATGGTTATATATGTCTAGCAGGAAACACTTGCCCCAACCGACTATCTATTTTGAGTAACAACTTGGGTCCCAAGAAGCTCATTTCATCAATTAAGATGTACTTAATATGTTTAAATTCCTCTTGAAATATGGTCAATGGTTGTCCTTGCAACAAATTCATATCTCTAATCGGTATCTGAAGAGTTGTATGCACTGTAGAGGTACATATATTGTAAGCGGCCACCCCCATTGGCGCCAAAGCAAGTAAAGGATTCATTCTCCAATTTGGCAATGTATTTAGTGTTCTCTGGATGTTGTCTATAAGAAATGATTTACCTATACCTGCAGTACCTTGAATAATCATACGCAATGGTGATGATGAAGATTGGCCAAGATGGTTTTGTTTAATGATATTAGAGCAAGCATTTTCTTAGGAGATAGCTGATGACAAATTGCATGTGTAGCAGGTGGGCAAAGACTATCTTCAGCTATATGCAATTTACTTTTTGAGATGAACTCTATAGTAACGTTATGTAGAATATCAAGAACATGGTGTGTGTCCCACATTTGATTTAAATTGAAGTCCCACCTACCTAATAGTTGCAACTGGTCCAAGCAGACACTGTTTCTAGCACCAAGGCGAGAAAGAAATTCCCATTCATATTCCTTTGTGGGAGGCATAGATTGGGTGTTGTCGGTATCACTATCACCTTCTTCTGGACTAGTGGGGGGAGCAATAACTCTATTGGCATGCCAAGGGTGATAGCTAGCAACATGAAATAACCTCCAATTCTATGTTATACTATGTTTGGTGAGGCCTATATCTGCTTCAAAATTTTAGAAAGGCTTGTATAGCAGTAATTCCAACTAGTAAAATTTTTCAAAGGTATCACAATGCTCAGGAGGGGTAGACTCCAATAGCGGGTAAACAATGATCACAATAGGGTGTGGTCGCAAGCGCCAAGCCCTGCCTTTGTGATTTTTCTGATGTGTATACAATTGTACAAATTAAATAAGGGATATAGTGTCCATCTCAGCTGGTCTTTGCATGTAATAATGAATATAACTACTTGCAAGCTCTTCACCATTATTAGTTGTTTTCAAACGGTGGAAGGTTTTCCTACTCACGTTCAAAGATAGGAAATGTTAGCTTGACATGACAAGGGGAAACTTTTGTAGCATTTGGCATGTTTCTTATGCACCAATGTCACGATCTGCAACCAAGTTCATCATGAAATTTCGATAGGAAAGAAACTCTTTATCCCCAGATGAATTTGTATTTGAAAGCCTCTACAAGATATCAATATAGCTTTCAGACTATTTTTTAGACTTTGATGCATATTTGGAAATGTAGTTTAGCACAATTTGTCTTGACAAGACTGGCTGGAAATCAACGTTTGCTCGCTAGATGGCAAGCATCTTAGGGTTGTGGATATTAAGGCGCTCATCATTTCTTGTTGGCTTGTAGGATTTGTTTGATTCATTGTCAATTTCCAATGTCGATGATGGTTGTGCATTCCATGGAGCTTTGTAGTGACATTGTAATTGTTGGCCTTTTTTTCTAAGGCATGTGTACTGAGTACATTTGGTATGCCTATGCACCATGTTCACCAGTTTTTCATAATCCACCATTGGGTCCATGCAAGCAATTTGTGAATTTTCAAGCAAACACAAGTCCTCCAAGGAAGAGTGGTGGACTCTTGATAGTAGTTGTTCTGGGGAACAAGGATTCCATGTTGAAACATAGCAATCAAAGAAGCTTTTTGTATGTTGAACTTCGTGTGGGTTGGACCAGTCAAGCATTTCCATATTCAGGGCACTTGGAAGCCACAAGAAACCATGGACATGTGTTGATCCACGGTGTTGCCACTCATACCTATACCAGTAATCCTATGTATGGAAAAGCCTCTCAAGAACCTCCTCACGAAAAATGGTGAACTGTAAATGCATGTACAAGGTCGTTACATGCAGGTTCTGGAAAACATTGTCTGTGAAGCGTCTTCAGGAGTATGGCATATGTTGCTAAGCACCAAGATCAAGAACCTTGTACAAATCAGGCCATTTTGTGTCTGCGAAGATTATAGTGAAAAAAAGAGTTGGTGTCCCAAGCTGGTGGATCATTGCAGCGAGTTCTTGCTGGTACTTTCCCAAATATGAGTGCATCCCTTGCAAGGATGCACCAAACTGAATGAGATGGTTTTCTATCTGGGTGTCTGGTTGCATTCTGAAGCAGTTGTCGCAGTGCAACCACAGACTTTGGGATCCTCTCTTCCAAGTTTGATTTCATAAAAACAGAAGCCGACTACTGGCTTCGATGACTCATTATTAAATTATAAAGGTAATATCTAAATCTGGCATGCCTCCAAAATCTATTATCATAGTATCTCATCAAGTGCAATGCATATTCATATAAGTGAATCTATCTGCTTCTCAACTATAAGGGCATCGTTGTTCCAGTGGGGAACAATGTTTGAAAAGCCTTGCTTAATAACACTTTTGTATTGTATTCATTGATAGGGTTAGAATTTATCTTAGGCTATCCAAAGAATCTTGACTAATGTATTCAATCTGCAAGGCTTCTCTGATTTCCTGCAATTCTCGGGGAGGGTTGGGAAACAATTGAATAAATGATGATGAGTCCTCAAGCTCAACTTCCTCATCAGCAACATTTTCAGAAGTTGCTACTGGTTCAGCTATGTTCTGTACTGGTTCTTTCATTGTGTGCAAAAGATTGGAGATGTCAGTACTTGTAGCAGGCAACAAATTTAAAGCATCACAATCAATTGCAACATCACTATAGTATGGATCATTTTCAATTTTGTATATCAAGGCAGCCATGACATTATGTTTGTCAACATAGCAATCATAGTCCATTCCTCGAATGCCAATTCTTTGAACAATCACCACTTAAATATCATGTAGGCAGTGTGGCAACAAAGTTGCAATGCCAATGATGTCTTGAGGGAAGCTTAGTTATGGCCACTATATTAGTATTGGCCTCCTCTAGCATGGGTCACTTGCAAAACTAGAGCAACTCTAGCTATAAGCATTTCTTCAACCTGAGTTAGCTTTGCAAGGACAAAAGGTTGTGGTCTTGGGTCCATCTTGTTCATTGAACTGAATTGGTGGATGCCCTTTTTAGAAGCACAACGTTGGCAAGCGATGTCTGGGTTGGATGCTCGCACTTTCATGCCAACATAGCTTTCCTTGCAAATACTACAAACTTTCAAATCGCACAAAGCATTAATGGGCTAGCAGAAGGATTGCATTGCAATGCAAAAAGGATCTCCAAACATACTGTTAAAATGGTGATGGGCTGACAACGCAAATGGCAATCCATGCCCAGCAAGGTTGTACTGAGATCCATAGTCGCCCATTGTCAAGGCACCTTCATTGGGAAGGTTATGTGCAAGCTACAAAGGGTTGGAGGGTGTGGGACCATAGAAGCTAGCATGTGTTTCTAACAAGCTTGACAACAATTGTGGTACGACCTCTTGATTAGGCAGGGCCAAGAAAGGATGAACTACGACAACTCTTTGTTCCAAGTATTTGGCCCAATGATTTGCACAGATCCGGTCTCTATGTTGCACATAATAGAGTTGGTTTCTTTGGCATTTTTCTACCTTTTTTTGGTTCACACCTGATGTAGGACTAGAACTTGAACAGGGTTGAGGAGCCTACAATCATAATATGATGAAAACAATAAAGTGCTTGCAAACACCAACTTAAAGAACAATGGTGTAGCTAAAGAGATTAAGCCAACTCAAAACATCACAATTGTTTAGTAGCATGATGGGCAACAAGAACCAAGAGAATAAGTTCTAAACACAGGTGCATATGGGTGTGATGGACAAGAAGCAAGGAAAGCAGAAGTTGCAAAGATGTATATGTATATGTATATATATATATATGTATGTATGTATGTATGTATCAATAAGTTTAAATGCAGATGTATATGAATGTTGCTTGTAACTAATTTGACATACATACATGTACACATATAAAAAAATTTAGTCAAATATTAAAAAATAGAGGATGTTTTCTCAATGTATAACCACTTCTATAAGCAGCAAAGCAACATGATCAAGAAAAAAAATTGTTTTGATGTGACAGACATTGGGAAAAAGGGAAAAGAAAACAGATGTCCAACCAACAAAAACTACAAAAAAGTGCATCTAACTTGAGAAACATATATTTTGGAATAGATTTTGTTTCGTAAGTATATATATATGCATTGCATGTCTTGCATGCATAATAGGAAATACTATATATGAACATTGACTGCATCTAATTTCACATAGATAGATATTTGTACATAGGGAAAATAAAATCAAACACACTAAAAGAAGGCTTGCTCTCCACCTTACCATATTGCGTCATGGAGCCTTGAGGGCTCTCAACGAACCCCTGAGAAAGAAGATAAATTGTCTAGCACTATAATCAATGCTGAGATCAACGTTTAATATTACACTTAATATACAACCTATCATACATATGAATGTCGTTTGCATCTAATCTCACAAACATACACATGTGCACATAGGAAATATAAAATGAAACACAACAAAAGAAGGCCTGCTCTCCACCCTACCATATTTGCTCATGGAGCCTCATGGGCTCTCACCAAACCCCCAAGCAAGAACATACATTATCCACCACTCTGATCAATGGTGAAACCAATGTTTCTTATTACACTTAATATACAGCCTATCATTCTAACAACTCTGTTTTGAGGCTCAAAGAAATGATAACTAAAAAGGTGCATCTAACTTTAGATACCTATATATCAGTATAGATTTTGTTTTATCATTCTAACAATTCCTTTTGAGGCTCAAAGAAATAATAACTAAAAAGGTGCATCTAACTTCAGATACCTATATATCAGTATAGATTTTATTTTGCAAGTACATATATAGGCATTGCATGACTTGGATGCATATGTAGGAATCTTTTCACCAAACATGGGCACATATAAGAATCAATAACCAAAAAGCAAAAAAATATAGATATGTACAACATGAAAACCAAGCCAACCATAACATTGAAAATGGTTTTGTTGAATGGAGCAACATACACCATTGTCATGTGCTTGCAGGGATAAACAATGTGATGCAACCAACAAATTGTTTGTCCTCTCACAAGCACATGACAACAGTGTGTGGTTGTCCTCCATAATAACATAAACCACAATATGCAATGGTTATAAAAGAGCAAAGCATAAATGACAATTTTTTGTAGGAAACAAATATTTTTTCTCATGTTTTAAATGGTCAAGGAAGAGATATATATAAAGATGATGGAGGGTAACCACATTAATGTCTTTTTAATTACATTCATACTCATTGCTATTATTTGTAGCAGTTGATAGCACCCAAGTGTCGATGTTTCATTTGATAAAAGAGAATTATTTTGACTTCATAATCAATGTTGAGATCAATGTTTAATATTACACTTAATATACATCCTATCATACATATGAATATTGTCTGCATCCAATTTCACAAGCATACATATTTGTGCATAGGAAATATAAAATGAAACACACCAAAAGAAGGCTTGCTCTCCACCCTACCATATTGGGTCATGGAGCCTCATAGGCTCTCACCAAACCCTCGAGCAAGAACATACATTATCCACCACTATGTTCAACGGTTAGATAAATGTTTGATATTACAGTTAATGTACATCCTATCATTCTAAGAATTCCATATGAAATATAAAATGAAACACAACAAAAGGAAGCCTACTCTCCATTGTGTTCAATGGTTAGATCAAAGTTCCATATTACACTTAATATATAGCCTATCATTCTAAGAATTCCTTTTTGAGGCTCAAATAAATAATAACTAAAAAGGTGCATCTAACTTCAGATAGATATATATCGGTATAGATTTTGTTTTGCAACTGCATATATATGCATTGCATGCTTTGGATGCATCAATGGGTATATCAATGTTTCATATTATAGTTAATATACAACCTATCATTCTAAGAATTCCTTTTTGACGCTATATATGCATTGCATGTCTTCCATGCATAATAAGAAAGGCTATATATAAACATTGACTGCATCTAATTTCACATAGATAGATATTTGTACATAGGGAAAATGAAATCAAACACACTAAAAGAAGGCTTGCTCTCCACCCTACCATATTGTGTCATGGATCCATGAGGGATCTCAAAAAACCTCGGAGCAAGAAGATAAATTGTCTAGCACTATAATTAATGTTGAGATCAATGTTTAATATTACACTTAATATACAGCCTATCATACATATGAATGTTGTCTGAATCTAATCTCACAAACATACACATGTGCACATAGGAAATATAAAATGAAACACAACAAAAGAAGGTTTGCTCTCCACCCTACCATATTGGCTCATGGAGCCTCATGGGCTCTCACCAAACCCCTGAGCAAGAACAAGCATTGTCCACCACTCTAATCAATGGTGAAATCAATGTTTCTTATTACACTTAATATACAACCTATCATTCTAACAACTCCTTTTTGAGGCTCAATAAATGATAACTAAAAAGGTGCATCTAACTTCGAATACCTATATATCAGTATAGATTTTGTTTTATCATTCTAACAATTCCTTTTTGAGGCTCAAAGAAATAATAACTAAAAAGGTGCATCTAACTTCAGATACCTATATATTAGTATAGATTTTTTTTTGCAAGTACATATATAGGCATTGCATGACTTGGATGCATATGTAGGAATCTGTTCACCAAACATGGGCACAAATAAGAAGCAATAACCAGAAAGCAAAAAATGTAGATATGTACAACATGAAAACCAAGCCAACCATAACATTGAAAATGGTTTTGTTGAATAGAGCAACATACACCATTGCCATGTGCTTGCAGGGATAAACAATGTGATGCAACCAACAAATTGTTTGTCCTCTCACAAGCACATGACAACGATGTGTGGTTGTCCTCCATAATCACATAAAACACAATCTGCAATGGTTATAAATGACAATTTTTTTTGTGGGAAACAAATATGTTTACTCAAGTTTTAAATGGTCAAGGAAGAGATATATATAAAGATGATGGAGGGTAACCACATTAATGTCTTTTTAATTAAATTCATACTCATTGCTATTATTTTTTGCAGTTGATAGCACCTAGGTGCCAATGTTCCATTTGATAAAGGAGAATTATTTTGACCACTTTGTAATCAATGTTGAGATCAATGTTTAATATTACACTTAAAATACAGCCTATCATACATATGAATATTGTTTGCATCCAATTTCACAAGCATACATATCTGTGCATATGAAATATAAAATGAAACACAACAAAAGAAGGCCTACTCTCCACCCTACCATATTGGGTCATGGAGCCTCATAGGCTCTCACCAAACCTCGGAGCAAGAATATGCATTATGTACCACTGTGTTCAATGGTTAGATCAATGTTTGATATTATAGTTAATGTACATCCTATCATTCTAAGAATTCCATAAGAAATATAAAATGAAACACAATAAAAGGAATCCTGCTCTCCACTGTGTTCAATGGCTAGATCAAAGTTTCATATTACACTTAATATATAGCCTATCATTATGAGAATTCCTTTTTGAGGCTCAAATAAATAATAACTAAAAAGGTGCATCTAACTTCAAATAGATATATCAGTATAGATTTTGTTTTGCAACTGCATATATATGCATTGCATGTGTTGGATGCATCAATGGTAACGATCAATGTTTCATATTACAGTTAATATACAACCTATCATTCTAAGAATTCTAAAAGAAATAATAAGTAAAAAGGTGCATCTAACTTCAGGTTCATATATATTGGTATAGATTTTTCTTTGCAACTACATATCTGCATTGCATGCTTTGGTTGTATATGTAGATATCTATTGCTTGGATATATAAACACACAGAAAGAATGTGTAGAAATTAATGCATGTCAGATTAGATGTAGACAATATACATATATAGATAGATGCAAACTTATATATATGTACATATCTACACATAGGGAAAATAAAATGAAACACAACAAAAGAAGGCCTGCTCTCCACCCTACCATATTGGTTCATGGAGCCTCATAAGCTCTGACCAACCCCCGAGCAAGAATATACATTATCCACCATTGTGATCAATGGTGAGATCAATATTTCATATTACACTTAATATATAGCCTATCATTCTAAAATTTAGCCAAGCAAGGACGAGCTAATTTGGTTCTTTGTTGCAAGTATTTGGCCTGACAATTTTCACAGATGTAGTTTGTATGCTACGCATAATAGAGTTGGGTTCTTTGGCTTTTTGCTGGATTTTTTTTTCCACACTTGATGTAGGACTAGAACTTGAATGGTTTGAAGAGCCTAGAACCATAATATGATGAAGACAATAAAGTTCTTGCAAACACCAACTTAAAGAGCAACAGTGCAGCTAAATAGATTAAGCCAAGTCAAAAAGTCACAATTTTTTAGTAGCATGATGGACGAGAAGAACCAAGAGGACAAGTTCTAAACACATGTGCATATGGGCATGACAAATAAGAAGCAAGGAAAGCAAAACTTTCAAAGATGTATATATATATATCAACAAGTTTAAATGTAGATATATATGAATGTTGTCTGTAACTAATTTCATATATATACATGTCCACATATAAAAAAAAAATTGTTGAAGATTATAAAATAGAGTATCTTGCCTCAAAAAGTGCATCTAACTTCAGATACATATATATCAGTATAGATTTTTTTTTGTAAGTATATATATATGTGTCTGTGTTTGTCTGTGTGTGTGTGTTGCATTCCTTGCATGCATAAGAGGCAGTACTATATATGAATGTTGGCTGCATCTAATTTCACATATGTTTTGGATGTTGTTTTTCTATTTTTTTTACAAAAACAACTTGGAAATCCTAGGCCCAAGACAATTACTTCACACAAGAACAGGTACAACATGTTTAAGTTAACAACAATAATTTGAATAATGTACAATGCTACTCTTGAATAGGAAAACCGTAGCTGTCAATTGAAACATATATACCTATTCTTCTATCAAATGTTTCAAATGTTTTTGGATGAATGGACACAGGGGCAAGCCATGCCAAGTAGCAATTAATTTTTGTGGGAAAGGAATGTACATTTGGACTATATATGGATGTTGGTTGCATCTAATTTCACATAGAAACATATTTGCACATAGGGAAAATAAAATGAAACACACTAAAAGAAGGCTTGCTCTCCACCCTACCATATTGCGTCATGGAGCCTTGAGGGCTCTCAACAAACCCCCAAGCAAGAAGATAAATTGTCTAGCACTATAATCAATGTTTAATGTTGGCTGCATCTAATTTCACATAGAAACATATCTACACATAGGGAAAATAAAATGAAACACACTAAAAAAAGGCTTGCTCTCCACCCTACCGTATTGTGTCATGGAGCCTTGACGGCTCTCAACAAACCCCTGAGCAAGAAGATAAATTGTCTAGCACTATAATCAATGTTGAGATCAATGTCTAGCAATTTTTGGATGAATGGACAAAGGGCCAAGCCATGCCAAGTAGCAATTAATTTTTGTGGGAAAGGAATGTACATTTGGACTATATATGAATGTTGGTTGCATCTATTTCACATAGAAACATATTTGCACATAGGGAAAATAAAATAAAACACACTAAAAGAAGGCTTTCTCTCCACCCTACCATATTGCATCATGGAGCCTTGACAACTCTCAACAAACCCGCAAGCAAGAAAATAAATTGTCAGCCCGCTAATCAATGTTAAGATCAATGTTTAATATCACACTTAATATACAACCTATCAACATATGAATGTTGTTTGCATCTAATCTCACAAACATACACATCTACACATAGGAAATATAAAATGAAACACAACAAAAGAAGGCCTGGTCTCTACCCTACCATATTGGGTCATGTAGCCTCATAGGCTCTCACCAAACCCCCTGAGTAAGAACATACATTATCTACCACTATGTTCAATGGTTAGATAAATGTTTCATATTACACTTAATATACAACCTACCATTCTAATAATTCCTTTTTGAGGCTAAAAGAAGTAATAACCAAAAAGGTGCATCTAACTTCAGATATGTATATATATCGGTTTGGATGCATATGTAGAAATTTGTTGCTTGCATATATATAGACACAAAAAGTATGTGTAGACATCAATGTATGTGGAATTAGATGTAGACAATATACATAAGTGGCTTCGAATCAGAAAAGTGGATTAAATTGGTAATCCCAAAAGAATAAATATACGAAGGAGTATATATGAATGTTTCCTACATCTAATATCACATACATACATATCTGCACATAGGGAAAATAATATGAAAGTCACTGTGGTGGTTTAGAGCTCTAATAGCAGGTAAAGCTAGAGAACAACACCCAACAATGGCCTATCGAAAATTGCGCAAAGTGTTTTATTGCTTGACCATGTTTTCTCAAGTTTTAAATGGCAGGTGTTATTACAACCATCACTAAACCATCGCCACTATACGGAAAGCATACATCAATTAATGTTGAAGTGTGAAGCCCTACCAGCCAGCGTTCAATTTTTCTATTCTTCTCTATCGACATGATAAATGCATTTATTTTTCCAATTAATTTCATTTATTTCATTTAAACTCGCCACCTTTTTTCCAATCGACTGGGAGTCGTGCACCAGAAGTTTTAAAAACTGGGAAGGATGACGAAATTCGTAGGCAAAGTGTTCCCATGCAGGATCAAGAGAAATCTCTCTTTTTTTTTCTTTCATTTTATTTTGCCTATGTGCAGATATCTATGTATGTGAAATTAGATGCAGAAAACATTCATGTATATAGACAATATTCATATCCAACATGCAACCCATATAAAAAATTTTTGCATGGGTTTGTTATTGTGAATTCTTCTGCTTTGTGGTTTTTTTCCTCTATGACAGACAATATTCATATCCAACATGCAACCCATTTTGTTTTTTTTTTTTGCATGGGTTTGTTACTGTGAATTCTTCTATTTTGTGGCCTTCTTCATCTAGGTCATTGTTAAAACCAATATTGTTTCATTTATGGTTTACGTGTTGTGGTGATGGTTGTAACGCAATAAAATAGTTTATGTTATACAATTTATGTTATTTTCCATAACACATCGTTCGGTTGGTTGTTTTGCGAGAACATAAACTATTTTTGAAATCCTCTACAAATATTTTTTTAAATGTGTTCAATGGCTAGATGAATGTTTCATAGTACACTTAATATACAGACTATCATTCCAAGAATTCCTTTTTGAGGCTCAAAGAAGTAATAACCAAAAAGGTGCATCTAACCTCAGATACATATATATTGGTCTATATGTATATTGTCTACATCTAATTCCACATACATACATTTCTACACATACTTTTTGTGTGTAAATATATCCAAGCAACAAATTCCTACATATGCATCCAATGCATGCAATACATATATATGCAGTTGCAAAACAAAATCTATACCAATATTTATGTATCTGAAGTTAGATGCACCTTTTCATGTAGCGGCGATGGTTGCAAGGAAATAAAATAGTTTAGGTTATATAGTTTATGATATTTTCTATATGGAATTGTTGATTGTTGTTCTTTGGCTTTAGCTATATTGTTTCATTTATGGTCTCCATATAGTGGTAATGGTTGCAACGCGATTAAATAGTTTATGTTGTTTTCGATAAGGAACTGTTGGGAATGGTTGCATGGAATTCTTAGAATGATAGGATGTATATTAACTATAATATAAAACATTGATCTAACCATTGAACATAGTGATGGATAATGTATGTTCTTGCTTGGGGGTTTGGTGAGAGGCTCAAACAAATAACATCTATCCTTCCAAAAGAATAAGCATAGGAAGGAGTTGATACCCACGCATTATTGATTGTTGTTCAATAGCTTCAAAAATATTATTTCATTTATGATTTCCATGTAGTGGTGATGGTTGCAAAGCAATAAAACAGTCTACATATATTCTTACAAAGAAAAATCTTTACAGATATATATGCATCTAAAGTTATATGTAGGCAACACACATATATATCCATAGGTGGACTTGTTAATACAGAAATCACCATGAAAGCAGGGGAAATAAACGTCACTTGGCACATCCTACCATGGCAACATTGTTTCATGTATGGTTTCCATATAGCGCCAACAGTCGCAATAATATTTAGCATTCTAAACTTACCAAAGCAATTGAATAGTTTATGTTATTTTCAATAAGGAATTGTTGACTGTTGTGTTGTAGCTTGAGCTGCTATCAACATTGTGAGCCACCACTGTGACAAGGTTTTTTGCAAACAACATACATAGATATCCACACCTAAACTTGTCAATACATGTGAGAACATATATAGATAAGTGTAAATGTAGATATATATGTATGTTTCCTAAGCACAAGAAATAAACATCACTTGGCACAGCTTGACATGGCAACATTGTTTCATGTATGGGTTCCATATACTGGTGATGGTTGCAATAATATCTAGCATTTAAAACTTACCAAGGAAATTGAGCGGTTTATGTTATTTTCAATAAGGCATTCTTCACTGTTAGTTTGTAGCTTCAGCTACACAGCATACATACATATCCACACCTATACTTGTCAATACATGTGAGAACATATATATGTAAGTCAAAATGTAGTTACATGTATCAACAAGTATAAATGTAGATATATATGTATGATGTGGCATCTTAGTTTATAACATATATATTTGCACAATTTTTTTGTTGTATGTGTATATCAATGCAATAGACCATTTCCTCCTTTGTCAAGCATTTGTTTTATTGCTCTGAGCAACATCAATTTTGCTAAGCAAGTTCAAGTTTGGGTATTTGATATTGTAACCATTTTCACTATTTTCATTGTTTCGAGAATTCCTATGGAATAAAAATATTATTACATGTATGGTTTGCATTTAGTGGTAATGGTTGCAATAACACCTACCATCCAAAACTTAGCAAAGAAATAAAACAATTTATGTTATTTTCAATTAGGCATTGTTGACTATTGTTCTATAGCATTAGCCGCTATCAGGACTATGAGCAACCACTGTGGCAAGGTTTTTTGCACATAACACACATAGATATCCACACCCAAACTTGTCAATACATGTAAGAACATATATATATATATATAAGTGTAAATGTAGATATATATCTATGTTGGGTGCATCTAATTTCATATACACACATATGTGCAAACACTTTTTATGTGTATATATATGCAAGCAAGAGATATCT
This sequence comes from Sequoia sempervirens, assembly GCA_007258455.2. Classification (NCBI taxonomy): domain Eukaryota; kingdom Viridiplantae; phylum Streptophyta; class Pinopsida; order Cupressales; family Cupressaceae; genus Sequoia; species Sequoia sempervirens. The sequence goes on from VDFB02281492.1 coordinate 919,700,028, forward strand.
AAGTATGCATGGAAGGCATGGAGTGCATATATATACACTTACCAACCAAAATATTGATAGATAGATATGCATATGAAGTTAGATGCAAATAACATACATATTTACCCATAAGTAAACTTGTTAATACATGCTAGTACATATGTATACCTACATGTATTTATAAATATAGTAGCACAGAGAAATAGATACATATCTGCATACAAGCACACATACATCAAAAGGTATAAAACAGACATATAGTTATTTCTAAGTGATATATATATATATACTTACATGTAGGAAAAAGTTTAAATGTAGACATATATGTATGTTGTGTGCAGCTTACTTTAGATATAATTATATTTGTAGAATTCTTATTTTTGTATGTGTATATCCAAGCAATAGTGGTGCAGGAGAACCTAGTGATTTTATGCCTCCATGAGGCAATCTTGTAAAGTTTAAATTTTCATCATGTTATGCATGTAAAAAGGTCATGTTTGGACCATTTAAAATGTATTTGAGTCACTACTAGGTTTCTAGGAGGTCAATTAAGTCAAATTACAAAAATTGTCATTTTGTTGCACAAATGCAAAATTGCAAAAAATGCAAAAATGAAGGAAGTTGAAGAGCCATCTTGTTAGGGAAGGTTGTTAGTCAGCTAAAGTTGAAGGGGTAGTTATAGTAACTATTGTATCATATTTATAAGAGCATTGTAGAGACGAGAAAAGCATTGAACTTGTATCTTGAAACAAATTTTGTGAATAAAAGTACTATGTTCTGCTATAACAGTGTTTTCTCTGTTATTTTCAAGTTTTGTACGGCCTGTACAACACCACCAGGCCTTGATCTTTATTTTTTTGAGTATAATATGGTGTAATTTTTCAAACAAAGTTGATTTGAGGGGATTTTATTAGATATAAAGTTTGATTGGGGTCTTCTTTCTGTATATGTTTTGGAAACCCTAATTTAAGGGTTTTGAGAGTCTAAGAGTGGTTAAACAACCATTCCACCAATGGAGGATTTGTAAATTGGTGGAATGGGTTAGATTAGGTTAATTTTTAATGTGATGATGTTTTTGGATGTAGGGGAAGTCAGGTTGCAAGGTTTAGATGCTACCTCCATTGAATTTTCTGAGTTTTTACCATGAAAGTGGTGGCTCCAAGTTGAAATATGTTTTAGATGCATTCAAGAAAGTTGGAAGTTGGTTCTAAAAGTTTGTGTAGACCTTTTACAAGGTGTTTGAAGCACTGGCCAAGTGGTATGAGGTTTGGAAAGCATAGATCCAATAAGCCCCTATTTTACTTAATCTAAAATGGCCTAGAGTGAGGGTTTAGTATTTTGGTGCATTAATGTGTCTCCCAAGCACTAAGGATTGTTGATTTTGTAGTTTCAATATCTGGTTAAGGTCTGTAAATGGAGATTAAGGATTGATAAGTGGATTAGTGAAGGCATGCTTTGTTAAATAAGCCTAATTGAGCCTTATTGTTGCAGGACAATCAAATTTAAGGGTATTCTTTCCAAAAAAACTCCACCTTAGTTTTTGATATGTTAAATTATTCAATAATGGGTTCCTGAAAATGCATTTTTTCTATGGAGATTCAATATGGTTTAAGAGTTTCACCCGATTTAGTGTTTTGGGCTCCTACAAGCAACTTTGGCCTTTTGGTGCAAGCAATTGAGAAACTGATGAAACAGTGTTATAAGAGAATGTTTTTGGTTTAATCCTTCATTTTTCATGATATTTAAACCGTACTAGGGTCTGGTAAGATTTTAGAACCCTGATTTTGGTCTTTTGGTGTATTGGTAGTCTTGTGGAATCAAGTTTCAATGAAGTGAATTTGGTGAATGTTCAAGTGATCTTCTCAAGTTTGTGTTTTTGGTCTTTAGAACCCTTAAAGTCATGGATTCTCTACATCAAATAGATATCTAGATATGTGCACATATATTTTTTTGGTACAGATGAATATGCATGCTACAGATGGCTTAAATGATCAACGGTACTTGTGAAGATAACTATACAATATTATGGTTTGCATGTAGTGGTGATGGTTGCAATAACACCTACCATCTAAAACTTAGCAAATCCATAAAACAATTTATGTTATTTTCAATTAGACATTGTTGACTGTTGTTCTATAGCATCAGCTGCTATCAGGACTACGAGTAACCATTGTGGCAAGTTTTTTTGCACATAACACATACAGATATCCACAGTCAATACATGTAAGCACATGCACACACACACATACACACACACACACACACACACACACACATATATATATTAAGTTTAAATGTAGATATATATCTATGTTATGTGCATCTAATTTCATATACACACATATGTGCAGACACTTTTTCTCTGTGTCTATATATATATATGCAAGCAAGAGATATCTAAGTATGCATGGAAGGCATGGAGTGCATATATATACACTTACTAAACAAAATCTCAACAGATATATATGCATATGAAGTTATATGTAGAGAACATACATATTTACCCATACGTAAACTTGTTAATACATGCAAGTACATATATATACTTGCATGTATTTATAAATATAGTGGCATAGAGAAATAGATACATATCTTCATACAAGCACACATACATTAAAAGGTATAAAATAGGCATATAGCTATTTCTATGTGATATATATACTTATACTTGCATGTAGGAACAAGTTTAAATGTAGAGATATATGTATGTTGTGTGTGGCTTACTTTAGATATACATTTATTTGCATATTTTTTTCCGTGTATGTGTATATCCAAGCAATAGATATCTAGATATGTGCACCTAATGATACAAGAAACAATACATTTTGTTAGGATGGATTTTAATAACCTAGACTCAAGCAAAAACACAAAAGTATTGCACAATCGGTAGAGAACAGTCATCACAATTGAACATTATATAGGAAATATGGTAACAAGAATGAACTTATGTAACTCTAATAAAATCAAAGATAACCATATGTGACATGGTTTTATGAATGGAGAGCCAACACCAATATATTCAACATTCAACCACCATCAGAAGATGAAAAGCACACATGAGATTGAAATAAGTATGGGTTGAAGGGAACAAACATTATAGCCGAGAAACATATGATATCCAAATGCAATATGACGTTATGAATGGACATGCAAAAGCAGGATACAAATATTTAAACAGTGTCAGAAGATTATAAAGCACATATATGAGATGAGCAACAACATTCAAAAGAATACATGAAAATTGGTTTAAATACTCATATATGTGACAAAGACAGTAGATGTATATGCATGCTACAAATTCCTTAAATGATCAATGGTACTTTGAAGATAACTATACAATATACAAATTATCAATGCTCATAATGATACAATAAACAAGATTACACACATCTGTATCAGCATGTTGTATGTGCTCACAAAATTCAATTGCATGCATATATGTTTATGTATATGCATATGTAAATGTATCTATGCATACAACCATGTCCACAAGTATACATAAGAACATTTGTAAATACCGATACATGTGTTGAATAGAGCAACATAAGTTTATAGCCAAACAACATAAAACAAAATGAGGAGCATACACTAAAAGGGGAACAAAACTATAAGCGACATAAATGATACAAAATAAAACAAGTGTAACTATTTTTGTTAAACATTATAAATTATAGTGCTTTGTCTCAATTAATAACCAGTTCTACAAGTAGCAAAGCAACATGAACATAAAGCAAAGGTGTTCTGATGTGATGGGATGCCAAAAAAAGGGAAAAGAAAATAGATGTCTAGCCAACCCAAGCTGTAAAAATTTCAACTATTGATTATCTCTACACAGACCTACTCGGAAGAGGATATTACAGACAAATCTGAGAGCAATAGCTTGCACTCAGCTTCAAAGTTAATTCTTGCAACTTTGACTATTGTTGTTTTAAGCCATGATTCTAAATTATAGGTCTGTGTTTTAATAAGAATAGTGAAAACAAAAGAAGTGTAGATGACACCATTGATGAAAAACTGAGTCATTGCAGCAAAAGACCCTTATTTCAACATATATATCTCTTTTGTTGGCATCTACAATAATTTTGTTGCAACCTCATCAAAAGCAGCAACCCAAATCTCACCTGTATGGTCTTCCATCTTTAGCTGCAACAAATATCAGAAGTCACTAGAATTTAGGGAAGTACCACATATTATTGGCAGAATCTTCACACTTTTTCTTGCATTGTCTACCATTGGACTGCAAGGGACATGCAATGTAACAAAATGCATTAGTTTTAATATATTTCACTGTTGCCTTGACAGTAGCCTACAAATTTTCTGGCAAGGCAAAATAATGGTCCAAGATATATCCAATAGTGACTCTACCATTGGCCAAAGAAACCTTTCAAGGCACTGGCTATGAGGGTTCAGTGGTAGGGGGCTCAACATGTCCTTGTTGCATCAAGGCATGTGCTTCCGGGATGTCAGGATTCATGTATAGAGTAGTCCCTACAGATGTATTTACAACAGATCCATTCAAATATCCAACACGACCATTTCTAACACCAAGTATGACAACAGAACCAGGAGTGCACAACTTTTCCATCTCGTCACCTTTTGCTTCCCAATTTGGACCCCACAAATTAACTTCAATGTAAGAGGATGACAAATCATTAGGTTTCATAGTTCTTTGAATCGTTTCAGTTTGATCCTTTCTTTGAACAGTTGATACCTTTCCTACATGCACCACAACACCAATAATATCAATCAAAGTGTTATTGTTGTAGTTTGCAATTTCATTTATTGGGCTGAATTTAAATGCTTTGTCTGGCACAAAGGTCTCATCATCACAACACTTCAATATCAAGTTTTGATCTAAAATAATTTCCATGTGGCTTTTCAACTTATTAAATTTCTTATACGCCTGTTTGACTGAGCCTTTTGAAAAACAATAAGTGTGTCCCACCTGAACCCTATCATAATAATATTTTGTTGTGTCATTAAATCAAGTGATTTATATTTTTGTTCACTCACTATCAATAATGTCAAAGCTGAATACTTGGCCCTCACGTCCTTGTTTATTGTAATGGTACATATCCCTTTTAGTTGTCACTCGACCTTTTATTGTCCATCTGGTTTGGTGAATATTCAACCCTTTAATGGGACTGATATTTGCAGGAGCACTATGTTCTGTTGGGGATTATGAATCCCAAATTTTGAGGCTCGTTTGGATGGCGAAGGTGACTCTGATGACATCATTTGTTCTTCCTGATCTTTAAACAGATGTCCAGGTGTTCCAATTAACTGAAAATCTAACATTTTTACATCCAAGGACAGTATAAAAATTTCCCTAAAACCAGACCAAAATCAAATATTAAAAAAGGTGGGACCCACAAACAGGAAAGTATACAACAAGTCCAAGCAGTGCAAAACAATAGCCAACCTTGATTCTCCCAGGTTCTTACACACATAGTTTTTCAAGCACAAGATGGAACCTATTTTCAACGTCCCTGCAAACAAAAGATCATTGTATCTTGTGGGCAAAGTTCCTATTTGCATGTGGGTTCCATCTGAGAGGACAACTTTGTAACGGTTGACGGGGCTTTGATCACCACCTATTTTCTAAAAAGACATTAGCTAAAGAACTGGGGATGGAATGGCATCTCCAACATTAATAGATCGGATTGCATGCCCTGACAAGGCTAGCCGCACATTTGAATCCTACAAGGCAGTTTTGTTCAACTAAACCAAAGTAATGAGATGTTCAAGGTTGTGACAACACTCTAGAAGCAAAAGGGGGGGAAAGAGGCAGCACAAAATGAATCAATTATTGGGATCCAACATGCAGATATATAGATAATTATGCATGGTTATAGGATCACAACAACTTCAAAATTGCATATAATAGATGAATATGAAAGGAGGGAAAGGTCAAGCAAGAAGCAAACAAATCTATATTTTTTCATGAATACAAACAAGGAAGAACATAGCAATGTTGACACATCTCAAAACTGTAACCCTTTTTTTTTCTAACACATAGGCCACTCCCAAATGGCCAGCAAAGCAAAAGGAAAAGAAAAAATATAGAGGTCAAATATAAATTGGTTAAACCATATATTACAAGGACTGTTAACTCAAATGAAGCATATTCACAATTCATTGGATGCACATGGCAAAGATCTGATACAATTCTCAGCAAAAAAAAGGAAACAAGAAATAGACTTACAGGACTAGTGCTCGAGGGTTGGTCAACAAGCTGGGGAGAACCAAATTCCATCAACATTTTTGGGACTACTTTTTAAAAAGTCGAGTGTTGCAATGCCGGCGGCTGACTGCGAGCTCTATGCCACAACAACATGAGGGCCCAATGTTCAATTAAAGTGATGAAGGCTAAAAAAGGCATCAATGTTTCATATAACACTTAATATCTTATTATTTCAAGAATGCCCTATTGAGGCTCAAACAAATTACAACTATTTTCCCAAAAGAATAAACGTAGGGAGGAGTATGTATGAATTTTGTTTGCATCTAATATGATATACATACATATTTGGACATAGGGATATTAAAATGAAACACAAAAAAAGGCATGTTATCCACCTAACTATATTGGGCCATGAAGTGTCATAGGCTCTCACCAAACCATGGCAAGATCAAGAGGACGCCCTCTTTTGTTGTCTTTCATTTTATTTTCCCTACGTGTAGATATCTATGTATGTACCACAAAATAGAAGAATCCACAGTAACAAATCCATGCAAAAAACAAAAAAAACAAAATACATTGCATGCTGGATATGAATATTGTTTGTCAGAGAGGGGGAAAACCACAAAACAAAAGAATTCACAGTAATAAACGCATGCAAAAAAAAAAATGGGTAGCATGCTGGATATGAATATTGTTTATATATATGAATGTTTTCTGCATCTAATTTCACATACATAGATATCTATTGTCTTTCATTTTATTCTCCCTATGTGCAGATATTTATGTATGTACCACAAAATAGAAGAATTCATAGTAGAAAACCCATGCAAAAAAAAAAAATGTGTTGCATGCTAGATACGAATATTGTCTATCAGAGAGGAAAAACACCATAAAACAAAAGAATCCACAGTAACAAATGCATGCAAAAAAAAAACAAAATGGGTCGCATGTTGGATATGAATATTATTTGTATATATGAATGTTTTCTGCATCTAATTTCACATACATAGATATTTGCACGCACAAAAAATAAAATGAAAGACAACAAAAGAAGGCTTTCTCTTGACCCTGCATGGGAACACTTTGGTCATGGATTTAGTCAACCTTCCCAGTTTTTAAAACTTTCAATGTGTGGCTCCCAGTCAATCGTAAAAAAGGTGGCAGGTTTAAATGAAATTAAATGAAAAAATAAATACATTTGGCACATTGATAGAGAAGGCCAGGGAAATTGAATGCCGATTGGCAGGGCTTGGCACTTCAACATTATTTGATGTATGGTTTCTATATAGTGGCGATGGTTGTAATAACACCTGGCATTTAAAACTTGAGAAAACATAGCAAAGCAATAAAATAGTTTGTGCAATTTTTGGCAAGGCATTGTTGGGTGTCTTTTTGTGGCTTTACCTGCTATGAGAGCTCTAAGCCACCACCATGACCAGGGTTTTCGTTGGCGAGCCCTTATGAAGGTGCAAGTTCGATGAGCAGTAGAGGTTTTGTGAAGGTGCGTGGTTTTTTTTTTTTTTGGCATGGGTTTGTTACTGTGAATTCTTCTGTTTTGTGGTTTTTTCGTCTCTAATAGTTTTCTTTGCTCTTTGTTGTGGTTCGAGAAAGGAGAAAGTTGAAAGAAAGAAATCAGGAAGAGGACTAACAATAGTTGATGTTATAGAACAATAGTCTATTTCCTAAGTTTTAGATGGTAGCTGTTATTGCAACCATCGCCATTACATAGAAAGCATAATATTGTATAGTTATCTTCACAAGTACCATTGATCATTTAAGCCATTTGTAGCACACAAATATATCTATACAAAAAATATGTATGTGCACATATCTAGATATCTATTGGTTGGATATACACATACAAAAAAAAATCTACAAATATAATTATATCTAAAGTAAGCCACACGCAACATACATATATGTCTACATTTAAACTTGTTCCTACATGCACTTGGAAAACCCCTTTAAAGCAATGGGGAAGAGGTGCGTTTGGAAAAAACCCTTTGTAGAGGATTTCAAAAACAGTTGGTTTTTTCCTATCTGGCATTTTTTTCTACACTGGACAAAGAAGGCAGTTGAAAGAAAGCAAGCAAGAAGAGGCACATTTGGAACACCCTTTGTAGAGGATTTCGATGGATAGAAAGCATCTTTTGTTGTCTTTTATTTTATTTTCCCTACGTGCAAATATCTATGTATGTAAAATTAGATGCATACAAAATTCATAAATACACACAATATTCATATCCAACATGCAACTTCCATTTAGTAAAGTTAATATGGTTGGGTGGAGAGAAAGCCTTGTTTTATTGTCTTTCAGTTTATTTTCCCTATGTGCAGATGTGTATGTATGTGAAATTAGATGCAGACAACATTCATATGAAGCTCCCAATCAGAAAAGTTGTTATTCAATACATGGCAAGGTAACAAGATAAAAAAAAAGAGGTGACAAATCCAAAAAAATTAAAGCATTTGACACAACAACAAAGAAAGCCTAGGATATTAAACGTTAGTTGGTAGGGTTTGGCACGACAACATTATTCCATGAATGGTTTTTTTGTAGTGATGGGGGTTGTTTTTTGAGCCTCAAAAAGGAATTCTTAGAATGATAGACTATATATTAAGTGTAATAGGAAACATCAATCTCACCATAAGTAGGTAGAACATGGAAGAGGGAGAACATGAAAGACTGTAGCAACTAAAGCTAGACAACAACAACCAACTATACCTCACTGAAAACAAATTAAACTATTTTTTTGGGTCGCAACTACCGCCAGTACATGAAAATCATAAATGGAGTAATATTATTGAAGCTACAAAACAACATTCGACAATGGCTTATGGAAGATAACATATTATAACTATTTCATTGCTTTGCAACCATCGCCAGCACACATAAAACATAAATGAATTATAGGGAAACCATACATGGAATAATATTGACATGTCGTAGGAATTCTCAAAACAACAAGTAAAGCTAAACAGGGGAACCCTAGTCACAGGGGCGGCTCACAGTGTTGATAGCAACCAAAGTTACACAATAACAATCAAGAATGCCTTATTAGAAATAACATAAACTATTTAATTCCTTTGCAACCATTGCCACTACATGGAAACCACAAATGAAATAGTATTGCTAAAGCCATAGAACAACAATCAACAATGGCTTATGGAAAATAGCACAAACTGTTTCCGCAAGCCACATAAAAACTATCAACAATGCCTTATCAAGAATAACGTAAACTATTTGATTGCTTTGCAACCATTGCCACTACATAGAAACCATAAATGAAATAATTTATTCTGAGGCCACAAAAAAACAATCAACAATGCCTTATGGAAAATAGCATAAATTGTTTTATTGTCTTGCAACCATTGCCACCACAAGTAAGCCGCACACAACATACATATATCTCTACATCTAAACTTGTTCCTACATGCAAGTATATATATATATATCACATAGAAATAGCTATATGTCTATTTTATACCTTTTAATGTATGTGTGCTTGTATGCAGATATGTATCTATTTCTTTGTGCCACTATATATATATATATATCACATAGAAATAGCTATATGTCCATTTTATACCTTTTAATGTATGTGTGCTTGTATGCAGATATGCAACTATTTCTCTGTGCCGCTATATTTATAAATACATGCAAGTATATATATGTACTTGCATGTATTAACAAGTTTATGTATGGGTAAATATGTATGAAACAATATTGGTTTTATATGGTTTATATTTTTGAGAGGTAAGTGAATTGAAAAGGTTTGATAATTTTCAAATTAATTATATATATGGTAGTTAATAGACATTTTTCATAATGTATGAAATTATGATATTGTCACTAAGATTCAATTGTGTAGTATATATATATAAGCTCTAACTCCATATTAAATTAAAAAACAATAATAAATCTTTGTTGTACATTGTAGTGGTCCCTGTCCATTATGTAAATCCAAAAGAAGTAAATCACTATAAAATTAGGGGCAATGGCTCCAACAACTTGCAATTCAGGGTTTATATATATACACTTCTGAGCATTTCTTATAGATCAAAAAATCTGCAAAACACAAAAGTTCTACAAAGAATTCTTGTTTAAAAAAAGGTAAAAAAATGTGAATAATAAAGGTATACATATTTACTCTTTGTAAATATGATAAAAAAAATAATAAATAATAGCATGGTTATGCATTATCCCTCTGTGTTGGATGTTCTTCCATTTCAACCCTACAAAGCTACTATTATATCTGCTCAAGAAAATTATAGTCAAGTGATTTCAAACATGAAGATAAATATATATAGAATGAGTTGCAAAGGAATCCAACAATAAATATAACTTTACAAAAATTATGGCAGTAATTTAGTGCTAAGGTAATTTTGGGATAGATAAGATAGTGCATTGGTAATTGAGAACTATTTTGGCCACAAATATACAAGTACATAAGGATATTTATTTAGAGTTATAGTGTGTTAAAAAATGTGAGTAAAAATATTAGGTTATCTCAATCATTAGCTATTTATGGGAGACCTTAAGAGGATATAAGTATGGATATGGTATTGGGTTTGTTTATAATATAGGGCACATAATTTTATATTGATGGTAAGGATATATTTTTGAAGATGGCATATTTCATTCTATGTAAAAGGAATAATGATGAGATATATATAGTCGATCTATTTTTTAGAGAAGCTTTAAGATCAAATGGTTTGCAAGTATTATAATTTTAGATATGGATAATAATTTTTTGATAATATAAAAGGGGTTAAATATGTGCCCCTACCATACAAGTCACAACAGTGAGAGTTCAAAGGAAAACAAAAACAAAAAAAACAACAAAATCAAAATCTGTAACAGCTCAAAACAAGAATAACAACAACAAACACAACCTTTATTGAGTGGGGGATCTAGAAAAAAGTCCATAAGTATAATTTATTTCTTTCAAAATCCTATGAAGCTCAAATTTAAGAGATGTCAAACCTTCCCCTTTTTCCTCCTTGATATCTTTCCCTTTTTTATTTTTTCTCCTATTCCTTTCAAAGGATTTTAAAGCTACTTGTTGTGAAGTTAAGCATTTGCTTATTGAGATTAATGATCTTATTCATAGAAATTTTTAGTTCCTAGAATTTATTTTTTATTCCCATCTATAGTAGATCCATTTTGATCCTATTTATATGACATATGGAACAAGGAGACCCATAGTTGTTATTTATGAGCATGGTATACTTACCCCCATTGGTTTTTTCATATTCTTCAATTTTCTATTATTCCTTAGTTATTTCCTCTTGGGATCCTTTCTTCTTAATTTCAAGGTTTTTAGTATCATTTCCTCCCTCCCTATGTAGATTGGTATTTATATTAGTTGAGCTTCCTTCTTTCTCAAACCACAACAAACAACAAAGAAAACTATTAGAGACAAAAAAACCACAAAACAGAAGAATGCAGCTCACAGTGTTGATAGCAGTTGGATTTATACAACAACAGTCAACAATGCCTTATTATAAATAACATAAACTATTTAATTCCTTTGCAACCATTCCCAACAGTGGCTTATTGGAAACAACATAAACTGTTGTTAAATGATAAATGATTGTTATCTCCTTGCATAGACATAAGGGAGATGCTTATTATACAAGATATGGTGTATATCATTTGATGATTATTTTATCATTTTCAAAGGGACATTTAAATGATTATTCTTACAAGTCAAAGTGCATAGACTTTTGAGCATTATAAATAATAAGGTAAAAATCATGGAGACCGACAAAGGTGTAAGTGTTTGATTAAGACGTGATCGACACACATTATAAAGTGTTACACGAGTATTATGATGGTTATGTGAAAATGTTGGCATAATAAAGTGTTTTATTTGTAACACTGACACAATAATTATTCCCTAAAATAATCACCATTGTTGCTACATGAAAACCATAAATGAAAAAATATTGGTAAAGCTACAGAAGAACAATCAACAATGTCGTATGGAAAATAACATAAACTGTTTTGAAATCCTCTACAAAGGGTTTTTTCCAAATGTACCTCTTCCTGCTTGCTTTAAAGGGGTTTTCCAAATGCACCTCTTTCATCTTGCTTTCTTTTAGCTTCCTTCTTTCTTGAACCACTGCAAAAAGCAAAGAAAACTATTAGAGACAAAAAAAACCACAAAATAGAAGAATCGCAGATCACAGTGCTAATAGTAGTTGGACTTACTATTTTTGAAATCCTCTACAAAAGGTTTTTTCCAAATGTACTTATTCCTGCTTGCTTTAAAGGGGTTTTCCAAATGCACCTCTTCCTGCTTGCTTTCTTTCACCTTCCTTCTTTCTCGAACGACTGCAAAAAGCAAAGAAAACTATTAGAGACGAAAAAAACTACAAAACACATAGTAGGTGGACTTACTATTTTTGAAATCCTCTACAAATGGTTTTTTCCAAATGTACCTCTCCCCGCTTGCTTTAAAGGGGTTTTCCAAATGCATTTCTTCCCGCTTGCTTTCTTTCAGCTTCCTTCTAGTTTTCTCAAAACCCTCAACTTTTTCTTAAACAAGGTGATGCCCCAACAATCAAAAAAGTGCAAAACAACCCGTAAAACAAAATGCTTATAGGAAACCAGAAATTAATGTAAAACAAAGTGCAGATACAAATAAATAGAGTTATCCTTTTTGCATCAATATACCTGGCTTGCAAAGCAACCCGTATTTTCCAGAAGTGTTATAGGAAAAACACAGAGAATCCTTGAGTTTCATTTGAGGGATTTGAAATATGCAAGTTTTCACCATGAAAGTCCTCCACAGAACTCTAGTCGTTGCTCAGAGATCTCATAGCAAGTAAACCCAGAGAACGACACCCAACAATGCCTTATCGAAAATTGTTTCTCAAGTTTTAAATGGAAAGTGTTATTACAACCATCGCCAAACCATCACCACTATATGGAAAGCATACATCAATTAATGTTGAAGTTCCAAGCCCTGCCAGCCACTGTTCAATTTTGTTGGCCTTCTCTATCGACGTGCCAAATGCATTTATTTTTTCATTTATTTCATTTAAACTCACCACCTTTTTTCTGATCGACCGAGAGCTGCACGTCGAAAGTTTTAAAAACCGGGAAGGATGATGAAATTCGCAGCCAAAGTGTTCCCACAATAAGCCTATCAACTTAAAAATAATAGTAAAATGCACAACAAGAATGGGTAAAAATACCAGAATGTCAAGTTTACCAAAATGTATTATAAATTTTTATGCCTTCTTTAAATTTATATTACATTAATGAATCTAGGAATGAGGTTGTAAGAAATATAATAGAAACTTACAAGATAATGTAATTAGTGCTATTAAATTGATCTTTGTAAAGAGGAAAAAATATTAATCAATTGATTTTGATTATACAAGATTCTTTTGACAAAAAATCAATAAAAATGAATCATTTTAATAAAATGTATAAAGAAATATAGTATCTAAAGTGGATGTGGAAATAAGAATAGTAAGGTATTCTCAAGCACTAACCCATCTACTATACCTTTTAAAATAGAGATACAGTGATGAAGTGAGTGTATCAAATTATTTAGAATATTATAATAAAAAAGAAATAATTGAAAGCATGAAGGAGAGTTAGGAATGTCAAAATTAAAGTGTAAATCCATCAAACCCAAAGTGGAGATTCATCATCGTGAAAACTATCTCTAGGATGAGAGGAAAGGGGTGACTACATAGGAGCCTACCAAGGTGTTCAAGCCTCTATTTTGGTCTTTCAACCTCCACAAGCAATCAAATGATATGGAATTATTGATTGTGTGGGTGTGTTTAGCCTATGTGTGTCTAGGCATAAGAGTGAGGTATATATGTGTATGTGCACTTGCATATGTGTAATTAGCCTAAGTACATCTAGTTTGTGTTGTGAATAATAACAAAATCTAGTCTATAATTTGTTACTATTCCAATGTGAGAAAAGAGCAACGCCAAACATGGTTATGGTGTGTCAAATATATTATTATTATGTGTGGAATGTGAAATTACAATAATCAAGTTCTAATAAGGCTTTAATTATTGTGTGTATCTATACAAAATGAAAACCAAAAGATGGTTGGATATGGAGTGTGAGGAGAACAACACAATGGTGAAGAAGCATTTGAGTTTTCATATGTGGAAATGGAGCTCTATAAAATATGATATTAATATTTAAAGAAATATATTTCTTGCAAGTTAAAGCAAATATAGTAGATTAATAAGAATAATAATGCATATGAATTAGCACTTCCTTTGGACTAAAAAGAGAGAAATGTAAAATTACAATGTTTTTTATTAAATATACAAGGAAAAGGCCTTGATCCCATAACTTCATAACATAAAAATCTTAAAACATAACCAAAAAGACAAAAAGTGGGCAGGTAGGCCCATCAAAAAAATAACACCAACAAAACAAAAATAGCTAATCTAATAGCATATAGTACTAGAGAACCAAAAACAACATTAGTATATAAGGTTTTAATTTTCAAGCAAGGATTAAAGAGACTCCTCCAAAAAAATATTTCTCCTAATTTTGTATCACCTTATTTTAATCAATCGCTCCCTTAGTGTCTTTGTCTTTGTCTTTCTTCTTCTTCTATTTTTTTAATTTGGACTAGCTAAAAACAATCCCCATAACAACCTTCTTCATAATACCTTTAATCACAAAATTAATTTTTCCAATGGTTTTTTCCATTCTCTTCATATTTTCTTGGTAGTTTTTGCTTCATCTTTTTCTCCAATTCCTCCATTCTTTTCTAAAGGTTAGTTAACTATGTTCTTACAATTCCCATAGTATCTAGGTTATTATCATAATATTTTTCCCAACCAACAAGAGTTTTCTCATCCTACTCTTTTACTAAATAATAAGTCATACATCATCAACCCTTTCCTTGCCTTCCTCATTCCTTGGAGAAGAGGATACAAAAATATTCTCCACCTCATACATATCTTTCGCCTCCTCTTTGACTTCCTCACTTTCTTCAACAATATATTATTTCTCATTTCTCTTATCTTCCTCAACTTTCCCTTCCTCCTCCTCCTCATAGTCCTCAATATCATTCCACTAATCGTTCTCATAGACCGCTGGCACATTCTCCTCTAAATAATCATGTGAGTCCATTCCTCCCCCAAACCTTCCTCTTCCTAGTGAGGGAAAAATTCCTCATCTTCAAAATCATCCTCATCAATTTTAGAAATAATTTATTTACCTTTAGAAAAAAAAATTTGAGGATGGCTCTCATTAATTCTATTTCGAAGGATGGCTTATTCACTTGGATGAATAGGAGATCAAATTTTACTAACAAAGGTCAACAAGTGCTTGTCAATGAGCAATGTTGGGTAGAATTTCAATGAGAAATGTTGTGTAGAATTTCAATGTTGCACCTACTCTTAGGCCGCCCTTGGCAATATGATAGGAAAGCCCAACATGATGGGCAAAAAAACACTTACATGATAACAAAAGATGGGAAATCTTTCACCATGAGTCCCTTATCGGATGAGGGTATAGATAAGTAACTTGGGTCTAGCATCATGGTGGTAGGAGAGAAGGAGCTTTTGAAGACCTTAAAGGAAGAGGGAAGTCTAGGGTTTTCCTTGATTGTTAAGCCAAAGTGCAGGTTTGTTTTGTCCACAAATAAAGGAGAACCTATACCTAGTGAAGTCCAAACCTTGTTGGAGAATTATAAGGACATTGTGGTGGATGAATTTCCTAGTTCCCTACCTCCAATCAGAGATATCCGTCACCATATTGACCTAATACCAGGAGCTACATTGCCTAATAAGGCTGCCTACAAGATGACACCAGCCCAAAATGAAGAGATAGAAAAACAAGTTCAAGAATTGTTAGATAAGGGCCTAGTGAGGAAGAGTTTGAGCCCTTGTGGAGTCCCTACCGTGTTGGCTCCAAGGAAGGATGGTAAATGGAGGTTATGCAATAATTCTAGAGCCATAAATAGGATAACGATCAGATATAGGTTTCATGTGCCAAGGATGGAGGATCTTATGGATTGCCTAGGAGGAGCTCGCTACTTTTTAAAGATTGACTTGAAAAGTGGGTATCATCAAATTAGGATCCGTGAAGGGGATGAATGGAAAACAACATTCAAAACTAATGAAGGTCTTTATGAGTGGATGGTGGTGCCCTTTGGCTTGTCCAATGCCGCTAGTACCTTCATGAGATTAATGAATGAGGTATTGAAACCTTTTATTGGAAAATTTGTTGTGGTTTATTTGGATGACATTCTTGTCTTTAGCAGGACCAAGGAGGAGCATTTGGAGCATCTTGGACAAATCTTGAGAAGGTTGCATGAAGAGAAGTTGTTGATCAACTTGCAAAAGTATGAGTTTATGAAGGAAGAATTGGTCTACCTTGGGTTTTTCATCTCAAAAGGCAGTTTGAAAATGGATCCATCAAAGATTGAGGCCATTCTCAATTGGCCACCAGCTAAGTCAGTGGATGATGTGAGGAGCTTTCATGGCCTTGCAAGCTTCTACAGGAAATTCATCAAGAATTTCAGCCACATTTGTGCACCTATCATAGATACAATCAAAGGAGAGAAGAAGAGTAAGTTCCTATGGACCAATGAAGCAAATGAAAGGTTTGAATACTTGAAAAGAAAGGTATCACAATAGCCTATCCTTGCTCTTCCTGATTTTAATATTTTTTTTACTAGAGAATGTGATGCAAGTGGTCAAGAAATAGGTGTTGTTTTGAGTCAAGAAGGCAGACCGGTTGCATTCTTTAGTGAAAAACTAAATGAGGCTAAGAGAAAATATTTTGAATATGATCTAGAGTTGTATGCTATGGTCCAAGCCTTAAAGAAATGGAGGCACTACTTGTTACCAAAGGAGTTTATAGTACTCACTAACAACCATGCACTTAGTTTCTTGAATGGATAGGAAAAATTGAACCAAAGGCACATGAAGTGGGTTGAATACCTACAAGCATACACTTTCTCCATAAAGCACAAGAAGGGAAAACAAAGTTGTAGATGCCCTTAGTAGAAGGTTCATGATGGTTCAAGCAGTTCAATTGTAAAGTGTGGGCATAGAAGCTCTTAAAGGTATGTATAAGGAGGATGAACATTTCAAGGCTGCTTTTGATGTTTGTTCTTAGTTTTCAGATGCTTTTCACAATGATTATGTTGATTATGTTTTGCAAGATGGCCTATTGTTTAAAGGGGCTCAATTGTGCATACCCAAGTGCTCTATGAGGGAGAATTTAATAAAATAAAAGCATAGTGGGAGTCTTGGAGGGCACTTTGGACTTGAAAAAACCTTGGAGTAGGTTAGGAGGTTTTACTTTTGGCCTAAAATGCAGGTAGATGTAAGGAAGTTTGTGGAAACTTGCACCATATTTCAAAGAGCAAAAGGAACTACTTCAAATGTTGGTCTTTACCAACCTCTACCAATCCCAAATAGACCTTGGGAGAGCATAAGTATGAATTTTGTCTTAGGACTGCCTAAGACACAAAAGGGAGTTGATAGTGTCTTTGTAGTGGTTGATAGATTCAGCAAAATGACCCATTTTATTCCTTGCAAGTGCACTAGTGATGCTTCTAACATTGCAGGTTTGTTTTTAAAGGAGGTTGTGAGAATGCATGGCATTCCTATGAGCATTGTATCAGATAGAGACTCCAAGTTCATAGGTCATTTTTGGAGGACCTTGTGGCAAAATTTGGGGACTAATTTGCAATATAGTTCTGCCTACCATCCTCAAACGGATGGACAAATAGAGGTGGTCAATAGATCACTTGGTAATCTCTTGAGGTATTTGACAAAGGAACATGGTGTTCAATGGGATTTGGTGTTGCCCCAAGCATAATATGCTTATAGTGATTCCATCAACAAAAGCATAGGTAGAAGTCCCTTTGAGGTGGTGTATGGGATGAATCCAAGGGGAATCTTTGAGTTGAGAGATATGAAGGGAATGGAGAAGAGGAGTGCAGAAGGAGAGGATTTTGCATGGTAATGAAATCCATTCATGATCAAGTGAAGGAGAATCTCAAGAAGAGTGTGGACAAATACAAAGAGAGGGCAGCTTTGAAAAGGAGAAATGTTCAACATAAGGTGGGAGATATGGTTTTTGCATATTTGAAGAAAGAAAGGTTATCTAAGGGCAGATACACCAAGCTCCACATGAAGAAAATAGGCCCTTGGAAGATAATTCACAAATTTGGGCAAAATGCCTATGAGATAGCACTTCCTCCTGGAGTGGCTATCTCTCCCATAATTAATGTTGTTGATGTAGCACCCCTCCATTTTTTTTACTCCTTTGATCGGACAATGTTCTAATTTGTTATGCTTTGTTTCTGTTAATACTTTGACTATGGTACTTGGTTACTATTTGATCGCTAACTATAAAGCGATGTGAATGTTATATTTTGATGTGATGGTATTTTATTCTGATGTTATCATTATGGCATGCTTTGGATTAGCTTAGCAGATATTTGAATTAATGATGCTTTATGATTTTGATTATATTATTGATGTTAGATTCGTCAGTTAGTAATATTGTATTGGTGAAGGGGACAGGATTGCACCACTCGCTTGTGAGCACCCTGTGATTCTGCGATTTCCTCTTCACGGTGTGTTTTATTATGTTATATATATGCATGTTCGATATACTCTTTGTTCGTAGGTTGACAGGTACAGGACATCGACTCCACCTAGTTTCACAGCTTTGAGCGTGTCCATTGGCCAACGATATTCGATTGGGAGATAGTAGCTAGGTTTTTCATGCCAATTCATCACCCTGGTCATAGTGTGTCATCGGGTTCTAGACGGATTTAGTTGTTATAATGTTGTTCATTTCACCTTGGTTATTATTTAATTTCAAGTTATAAAGGTAAATAAATGGCTTATGTAGTTAAGTTGTTGATTAAATAAATCTGGTTGTAATGTTAAAAATGTTATTTAATTTATTAATTAATTTAATTTAATTAATAAAATAATCTAATCTTGGATTAGATTTATTTTATTGATTAATTAAATTAATTGTGTTGAATTGAATTAAGTTATTCATTTTGGATTCTTGGAAAGAATGAATTTTGCATGCTCTACAAGTCGAGCTAGGGCGTATGTGCCCTAGCTCGTTCTTTGTGTTATGATCGTTGCTACCTAGAGGGGGGTTTTTGTTGCATTCAGGGTCTGTGATGGGGGTATCATCTTTTAAACTTTCTTTTGGTTCATTCTTCCTGTGCTGGTGACAGCTGTGTGAGGGCCGACGTTCATTGTGTTGGGCGTGGGCTCCCTCTTACCATTGAGGACTCTTCTTGGGTGTGGTCGAGCTGTGTACAACTTGTCTTGGCGCCTAATCTCCTCCTCTGCCCACGTGGGTCTGTGGTGAGGGTGCGTGGTCTTGGGGTTGTTGCTTGGTTGGCCAACCATTTTGCGGGGCCTTGGTTCTTCCCACTGATTTGTGGGTTTTGTCTATTCTGGAGGATTTCTTACTGCCACTTGGGTGGCTTCTGGGTGGAGGGGGTTAGTTTTTTCCCTTGGGGTTTTTTCCTTTTCTTGCAAACAGTTCCTAGGGGCTTGCATGCCTGTCGAGGTTTTTTATTTTAGCTATGTCATGTGGGGAAACTTCTGGGGCTAGCCCCAAATTGGATTTCCGATCAGCATGCAGTTCGAAGCTTTCAGCACATGGTGGGAATGTTTTTGACAATATACTGTTTTCACCGGAGACGAAGATGAATGATCTAGGACCGGTTAGTGGTTCCCAGATAACAAAGATTAATGGGTGTTTGGAAAGATGCAAAGAGAGACCGAAATTGATTATTCTGATGGAGATGCTTGCAGATGATATTGAATACTATTCAAGGCACTCCTTTTATTGCAAGTTCATGGGTCTGAGAGTTTCACTGCAATTTTTGGAATCCTGGGCCCAGCGGACATGGATGTCAGAGGGGGAGATGGAGATTTGGCTCCTTGCGAACAACTATTTTATGGTCTCATTTGATTGCATGGCAGATCGGAATCGGGTCTTTGATGGTGGTCCCTATTTCTATAACCAAGTGGGATTGTTTATCAAGCCATGGCATGCAGGCTTCAACCTGACTGAGGTGCTACCGAGTCGGATTCCAGTTTGGGTTCAGTTGCCATGGTTTCCGGTTGAGTGTTGGCGGGATGATGTGTTGCATTTGGTGGCCTCAATGCTCGGTAAACCTGTTGGGTCTTCACAACAGATGCAATTTAAAAAGGTAATGATTTTTTCTCATATCTGTGTAGAAATTGATTTAAGCAAGCCATTGCTAGATTCTGTTGAAGTGAGTGTTGGATCCTATACTTGGGTACAACAGCTAGATTATGAAACCATACCTTTTCAGTGTCATTTCTATCATGAATATGGTCACTTGCAGCATAGGTTCCCTAAGGCTAAGCCTATGGCGCCCCAGCCTTCTCAGCCTTCTCACAATCCGCCTAGGGTTGATAAGGGGAAGGAGCCTATTCTAGGTGATGGTAACGGTGATGATGGTTATGTCCCTGTCAAGGCTCGCAATAGGAATCGAGGGTAGAAGCGGACCTTGAGGGAGAGGCAGGATGATGACACTTTTAATAGGTTTGAGGTGTTGGATGATCTCAGCAATCAGGAAATGAATCTAGGGTTAATGAACTTGGATCAAGGAACTTTGGGTACAGGACAGGACGAGCCTCCTTTGGAAGCTATGCGGGTTGTGCAAGAGGTTGGCGTTGGGCAGATGGATTCTGTTCAACAATTGGTTGTCCAGGATAAACAGGATTCTACTAATGGAGCTATGAAGAGTGGAGGAGGAGGATCTCCATTGCCCTTGAAAGAAGGTACAGAAGTGGATAAGAGCTCTTTGTCCTCTTCTCGCTTGGGTAGTTTGCAAAAGGAACTAAAGAAAGGGGTTGGTGAGAGGACCTCCAAGCTAGGAAGGAAAAAGGATATGGATAAGATTAAATTAGCTGGAGAAACTTTGGTGGAGTCAGGATCAGTCAAGACTCTAGATTCGCATTTTTCATGCCCCCAAAAATGATTGTTCTCTCATGGAATGTAAGGGGCTTGAACAGTAGCCCTCGAAAAAAAGTTGTTCGGGATTTGGTTAGGAATCATTCTCCAGATGTTCTTTTTCTTTAGGAGACTAAATTATCTGTGGATAATATGTTGGACATGGCACCTAAGCTGTGGAAATATGGTGAATGCTAGTGTGTGGGGGCTCTTGGTGCTTCTGGGGGGTGGCTTGCTTTTGGAACCCTCGGAAGATTTTCCCTCTTTGGTGGACATCCTCTAGATCCTCTATGTCCTTGGTTGCCTCTTGTTTTGAGACCGGTGAGTGTATTCTCCTCTCTAATGTGTATGCACCTGTTGAGTTTTAGGGTAAATAGCTACTTTGGTCCCATCTTCGTTTTGTTCGTAGCTTAGCTCCTTTCCATCCGTGGATTATTGCTGGAGATTTTAATTCTATTGTGGAGTTGTCTAAGAAAAGAGGTGGTATTGCTAGGTTGGAGCCTTCTACTCTGCTATTCAGGGATAGCATTTCATATTTAAATCTTATTGATATCCATCCAAGTAATGGTCGTTTCACTTGGAATAATAGGAGAATTGGTGAGAGTTGTGTTGCCGAGAGGCTTGATTGATTCTTGGTTTCCTGTTATTGGGTTGGAGATTTGTGGTCTACTAGATCTGAAATTCTAGATTGGAGAGGTTCTGATCACTGGCCCATAAAGCTTAATATTATTTCTGCCCGGGCACCTCGTTCTCCCTCCTTTAAATTCCAGCTTATGTGGTTATGGGATTCTACTCTTCGTGACTAGATGGCTATGTGGTGGAGGATTGGGAGACCTGCTTTTGGTACGGCAATGTACACTTTTTCCAAACTTCTTCAGTTTGTCAAATATCAGCTTAAAAGGTGGAATCGAAGATGTTTTGGTAATATCTTTCATGATAAGGTTGTTGCTCAAGATGAGTTGAATAATATTGCGCGGTTGATTTGTGAGAATGGGGCTTCTAAGGATCTTCTGAGGGAGGAGGCTAGGACTCTGAAAGTGGTTGAGGAATTGGAGTTGCGGGAAGAGATCTATTGGAAGCAAAAGGCCTGGGTTGATTGGCTACAGGAGGGTGATAAAAACTTTGCTTTCTTCTTCAATTTTGTGAAGGACAGGAGGCATGGTAATTCCATATTTGCTTTGGAGAATGATAGGGGGGATTGTCTTGCCTCGTTTCAGGAAATCTCTGCTGAGGCTTCTCAATATTTTGCTGCTTTATTTAGGGAGGATTCGCGGGGGGGGGCTCTGTTGAGGAAGCACAGGTTCTTTCTTGTATTCCTCAATTGGTCTCCAGGGAGGCGAATGAGTATCTGATGAAAGAGATCTCTCTTGATGAGCTGGAGGGGATTATGTTTCAGATGAAAAGGGGTAAAGCTCCTGGCCCCAATGGTTTTCCCGATTGAGTTTTTTCAAGAATTCTGGGATATCATTCAGTTGGATCTTCTGGCAGTTGTCCTTGAGTCCCAGAGGAATAAGCAAATGCTTTGTTCCCTAAATTCCACCTTCCTTGCTCTCATCCCCAAGTGTGAAGGGGCTAATAGGTTATCTCAATTCCGGCCTATCTCTCTTTGCAATGTGGCTTATAAAATCATATCCAAGTTAATGGCTGAGAGGTTGAAGAAGTGGCTTAAAGTGCTAATTTCGGAGGAGCAGAGTGGTTTTGTGGTGGGTCATCAAATTCTTGATGGGGTTGTCATTGCTACGGAGACCATCCATTCCATGGACAGCTCCCATGTGAAGGCAATGTTCATTAAGTTGGATATGGCAAAGGCTTATGACAGGGTTAGATGGTCTTTCTTGTGAAAGATCCTTGTTTCTTTTGGCTTTGATGAGGAGTGGATCCAATGGGTCATGAGCTGTGTCATGTCAGTATCCTTCTTGGTCTTGATAAATGGAGATCATTCTAAACTTTTTGGCGCTTCTAGAGGTTTGCGCCAAGGGGATCCTCTTTCTCCGTAGCTTTTTCTGCTTCTTGTGGAAGGTCTTGGACGTTTGTTGAAAAGAAATGTGGAGCTTGGCATCATTTAGGGTTGGCGATGGGGTGGAGATTTTCCCCCGCAATCTCACTTATAGTTTGTTGATGATACTGCCTTGATGGGGTTGGCCACTGTTCAGGAAGCTACCAATTTAAGGCATGTGTTGGACGTTTATCTAGCTGCTTCGAGGAAATTGATTAATGAGGAGAAGTCATCCATCTTCTTCTTTAATACGCCGACCCCCATTTAGAGAAGAATTACTAATATCTTGAGGTTTCAAATTGGGGTTCTCCCTTTGACGTATCTGGGTATACCAATTTATTTTCACCGACTCCCCAAGGGTTCTTGGCAAAACATTATTGATAAGCTCCATGCAAAATTTAATCACTGGACCCATAGATGGTTGTCTTTTGCTAGGCGGGTTCAACTTCTCAAGTCAGTGGTGCAGGCTCTCCCTACCCACTGTTGTATGCTTCAGGTGGCTCCGATGGGTTTTCTTAGGGAGTTGGATTCCCTTGAAAGGTAGTTCTTATGGGTTGGAAGTTTGTCGTCTTCAAAGTGGAGCCTGATCAGGTGGGATGTTGTGTGTAGCCCAATGCAATTTGGTGGTCTTGGACTTCGCCAATCTGCTTTGTCTGGAGTGGCTGTGGCTGCTAAGCTATTTTGGAGATGGTGTGTGGAGCAGGATCAGCTGTGGGCCAGAATTTTATCTCATAAGTATTTCCCGGGGATTCCTCGGCATGATCTCCCTCGTTACCCTCTTGAGGGGAAAGGATCGGTGATTTGGAATACTCTTCAGAAGGGTGCGAAGCTCATCAAGGATGGTTTATTCTAGATTTGTAGAAGGGGCACTGATGCTCTTTTCTGGTTGGATTCTTGGGATGGATTCCCTCCACTGACTTCTCAGTTCCCCAACTTGCTTCCTTTGTGCCAGAAATTTCTCGTGGCTGGTTGGTCTAGGGTGAGTGACTTCAAGTCTGTCATTTCTTTTGGTCAATTGGAGGTGGCTCGGTGGAAGGATCCTATGGAGTGGCCGAATGTGGGACTTGCAGAAGAATGTGCTTAGCTTCACAAGATTCTTTGTAATAGGAGTTGTAGTTCTCTTCTGGAAGAGGATATTCTTGCTTGGACCCATAATCCTAAAGGGGTTTATTCTGTAGCTTCTGGTTATCAGGTGCTATTGGCTCAGAAGTTGAATGAGGTGGAGGTTCATTGGTGGAAAAGGGTGTGGAATAAGCTCTCGCGGCCAAAATGCAACTGCTATGTTTAGACTGTGGTGTGGAATAGGAACTTGACCTGGGATAACATTCGTAAACAGGGATTCCAGGGTCCTTCGATTTGTGTCTTGTGTGGGTGCGCGGAAGAGGATTCTTCGCATTTGTTCTTCCATTGCCCCTTTGTTGTGCAACTTTGGCATTGGTGGTGGGAGGTGTGGAAGCTTCCTTGTATTCATGCTTGCTCTTTGGTTGAATTCTGGGATAGTATGGGAAGACCTCCCTCTATGGCTTCCTTTTTGCAGGATGTTTGGTACGTGGGCCCTACCTTTCTGCTTTGGCAGATTTGGTTGGAGCAGAACCGTCGAATTTTTCGTGGTCAGAAGTTGGTGGGATGGCAAGTGTGGTTGCGTATGTTAGGAATGCTGCAGGAGTTAGTTTTGGATAAGTGTGATGTGGTTTTCCCCTTGGAGAGAAGTGATGCTGAGTTGGTGGACAGACTGGGTCTCCAAGAATTTCATTCCTCTTTTGTCAGCTCCAGGAACTACAGGCTTCAGAAAAAGAGAGTTCAACGGGTTGGAAGGCGGTTACCTCCTCCAAATGGCTTTTTAAAGATCAATACGAATGGATCTTCTAGGGGAAATCCGAGGCCGGCTGGGATTGGTGGGGTTGGTAGGGACTCAGCTGGGTCGGTGATTTTTCTGTTCTCTATCCATGAGGGGGTGAAGACTGTTAACTTCATGGAGGGTCTGGCGATTCTTTATGTTATTGAGAGGGCCCTTGCTTTGGGATGGCGGAAGGTTATTTGTGAAGCTGATTCACAGATCTTTATTAATCTATTGAATGAGTGGAAGATATCTGATATAAATTGGCAGTTGGCTTCAGTGGTTTAGCAGATTCTCCAGGTTAGTTCTTGGATGGAGGAGGCATCCTTTGTTCACATCCTGAGGGAGTGGAATTGTGCTACTAACTATTTGGCTAAATGGGCCTCTGAGCATGATAATGGTTGGAAGGTTGAGGATTGGGATCAAGTTAACCCTGAGCTATGTCTGGATTTGGACCAATTCTTTGAGGAGGATAGGAGGATACATGGGGATAGTTGATTTTGTTTTATGATTTGGGGTTGTTTCCCTGTTTCTTGGGGCTGGCTCCCTTGGTTTTTATTGTAATGCTCTTTTCTGATTTTCAATAAAGTTTTTACCCCTTTGTTTTTTTTTAAAAGGAAACGTGAAGGTTAAAAAAAATAAAAATTAAGTTATTCATTTTGGAATTAATAGATATTTTGATTGAAATTGGAAAAATGAAAATATGTTTTAATTTGCATTTTTTTTTAAATTAGAATGTAAAAGAAATTTAAGATATTTCCTATTCTATTTTTGAAAATTTATGAGGGTGGTTGGATAGATATTTCATTTTTTTTCTATTATTGGGATTTTGATGGAGTTTTTTTTAGAGAAAATGAAAATTGAAAAATAAGGGAGGAAAAGAATTTTTGGTTTAGTCTTGGATTTGGAGAAGCAAGTTGGATTTCTTGGAGGAGCTGGAATCAGAAGAAGAATTCAAAGCACTATTGACAACCTTTCAAGCTTTTGGAAAACTAGGTTTTCTTTCTATTAATTTAGTTTTCATTTTGAAAGGTTTCACAATTTTTATTATGTTGTTGAAAATATTTAAACTCTGTTTGCAAGAAAAACCCATGTTCAAATATTGTTTCAAAACTTTGAAACCTCAATTTAGAAATGAACTTCAAAAAAAAAAAAAATTGCATTATGGCTGTAAATAACTTTTTTTTAGAATTTATTTGCTCAACTAAACTGTTATTTTTGTTAAATTTGAAAAAAAAGAAAGAATATATATATATAGATATATGAATTATATATATATATATATATATTTGAAAAATTCATATATATATATATATATGAATTTATATATATATATATATGAATTTTTCAAATAGATATATATATGTATGAATTTATATATATATATATATATGAATTTTTCAAATAGATATATATATGTATACATATATATGAATTTTTCAAATAGATATATATATATATATATGAAAAATTCATATATATATATATATGAATTATATGTATATATGTATATATATATGTATATGTATATGTATATATATGCATGTATATGTATATGTTGAAAAATTCATATATATATACATATATATATATATGTGAATTATATGTATATATATACATATATATACATATACATATATACATATATATACATATGTATATGTATATGTATATGTATATGTATATGTATATATATTTATATTTATATGTATTATGTATTTGCGATTTTTTTATGGGAAATAAAACCTGTTTAGAAATGAAAAAAATAGATTTTTTAAAAAATTCGCAGGTTTCATGTTTCTGGAATTTTTTTATAATTTTTTTTTTTACCCCACGGCCACCCACAGTGGGTGAGATGGTTGTGTTAAACACAGCCGCGCCCACAACCATGGGTTTGGCTGTGTAAACACAGTCGGCCCTCTAAACTTAGCGCGCGCCCCAACATAAATCCGCACCCTATTTCATGCCTTTGACTTTTTTTTCGCAAAAAGAAAAAAATAACAAAATATATTTTTAATATTTAATATTATATATAATATTAAAATATTAATATATGTAAATTATTAAAATATATATTTAATATTTAATATTATATGTATATAATATTTGAATATTAATATTTATTAATAATTAAATATATATATATATATATATATATATATATATATATATATATATATATAATATGAGGTTATATTATATGTATACATGTATGTATATTATTATATATATATATATAGTTGAGATATATTAAAATATTGATTTAAATGATGGAATGATTTAAATATAATTGTGAAATTTTAAATTAATGTATAATAGTCAAATTAATGGATTAATTTTTTTTTAAATAATATATTTTGATGGAACAGTATTTTTTTTTTGTTTTTTTTAAATAATATGTTTATTAAGATGAGTTAATTGTTTTTAAAATGATTATGTTGAGAAGAAGAAACAGCTATTTATTTTAAAACGATATTCTTTGGATCATAGAAGTAAATGTTTGTTATTATTTAAGAGCAATTAGGGAATTACATATCTGGTTAAATTTTATCTTTTGTTTGAAAGAGACATAATTTAATTAGTTTTATTGCAGAAATAAACTATTGAATTTTATTAAAGGAAGTGGATTTAGGGAATCCAAAGTAGATTTAGTTCCTATTAAATTTCTCTTTTAAATGTGATTTCTTCTGTTATTGCTTTGGGGGAAATTGATTAGAAGGGTTGTTAAGTCTTCCAGATGGAGTTTTCATTTAATTGTGTGGGTTGTCGTAATATGTTAGTCAACCTTTGGATTGCCTTGGGTAGTGCGTCTAAATGTATCCAGTTAGATACTCGGTTATCACAAACGGGATGTGTTGACTTTATGTCGTGGATAGGGATTTAATATCCTTAGGTCGCACTTGTGTACCCTTGGGTTGTGGAGTTATTCCACGTGTTGTCTTAGAGGAGTGGCTTGCAATGAGGGCCGACACACAAAGTGGTGCCAAGGTAACTCATTGTAAGTTAGTTAATCCAATGATAACGTAAATAAACTTATTAGAGGAATAGGTAGTATCAAACACTTAATAATATTAATTTTGCCTTGCTCATTGACGCAAGGGCTTGTATAGACTTGGGATGGAACGAGAAGGCCTGGAATGGCAAGATCGTTATCTTGTCTTTACGAGAGATAACTGATTCTGCATTGGTTTGCATGACGAGTAGAGAGTCTTTAGAGGTTTCCAGGATATCCCAAAATGGGGGTCGGGACCTAGGAAGACTTACTAGGATAACCCATGTAACATTGTGATGACACTTCTCTTAAGTCAATAGTATGTTTGTATCAGTGATGCAATTGATTATTTAACTCTAGAAGCATTGTAACCATTGTGTTAAGTGATGTTGTATTTGTATTTGATTCAGTTTAGTTATGTTTTAGCCTATGTCTAGAGGTAGATGGTCTTGTCTAGGAATCCATGTTACTATCTCCTAGCACGGGGGGTGGGCCTTCGGGTATCACTTGGTTGGGTGGAACATGCACCTTACTCCATTGGGTTTTCTTCTTGTTCATGTGGACGATATTTCCAGTTGGAGAGCTCGTGGGATCCAGTTACTTCTCAGGTTTCATTCATTTCAGTTGAATCTTGTAATTTATTACCCCTCATTTGTTATCAAGGTGGAAGATGTAATATGTAACCATGCTTATTGGATTTACCTCATTCGGGGAATGAGAGTTGTAATCTTAATGTTAAATTATTGTTATTTGAAATCATGTGGTATCTCTTATTCTTTGATGTAATATATCATGTATGGAATGTACGTGTTCTTAATTTCTTAAGTAATTAAATGTTATGGTTTCAATTCATGTTTTTTTGTTGTTTGGGTTTTAAAGTAATATCAGTCTCGTAACCTTAGAGGTTGTTGGCAATGGGTAGTGAACTTGCATGTTAATTGTACCTAAACAAAAAAAAAAATTGTGTGTTTGAGTAGTTAATTGCAACTTCCTCTAGGGTTGTGTGGCGAGGTGTTACAGCTGACTTGTACCCCTTTAAGGGATCTTTGGATGCAAGTGCAAGTATTGAAGCTGATGAAGATTGGGCGTAGGACCTTCCACCATCTGAACCTTTGAAACTTGAATCTATCCTAGACACTAAGGAGGTGAAAAGGACAAGAAAGAAGGTATATATTGAATATTTGGTTAAATGACAGGGTTTTCCACCTGAAGATGCAACTTAGATGAGTGAATAGGATATTAAACAAAATGGTACTTCTCTGCAGCAGCTGATCTCGGGTGGTACTTGAGATCTCTTCCACCCCGGGTGTATGGTGCAGGGGCACCTTGGGGTTTCCATGCCTCCATGAGGCTTTGTCAAACTTTGTTTCATTTTTCAAGGTGATTATGATGTAATAAGGTCCAAAGGACCATTTCATTGGTTTGTAATAGGCTTTCAATGTTTCTAATAGGTTTTTAATGGTTGTAATAGGTCTCTTCCTCCTATTGTAAACTTGGTGCATCTACGCTTAAGAAAGAAACAAAGTTTCCATGATGTAGCCAAGTAATAGAGATGAAATAGTTTGATGTTTTAGTATGCTATGTGTGGTTAAGACATTAATTTTTCTTGAAAGTGGAGTCAAGTTTGGTTTTTTTGTATATGTTGTTATAAGGTGTCTTAAGTTGGCAACTTTGCCAAAAATAGAGATTACTAATCCTACAACAACCATCTAATTCAAAAAATAGTTGAGGTACGTTGGGAGGAGTTGGAACATGTTTAAAAATGCCTCTTTTGGTTGAGGCATGGTTTTTGAATGCTTTTGAGGAGATTTGAATGAAGAAGAAGCTCTGGTTTTCACTAAATTTTAGTGTTTTTCCTACTGACTTGCTTGGTACAGACAAGAATCTTTCTGTATGGAATTAAGGCTGATATGGATCAATAGAGGAATGAAATAGATTTCTTTTGGTGTTGATTTGGTACAATTTCATTAGGTATTGAGGAAGTTATAGGCATTTTTCTGGAAGTGGTCTGAAACCCTCAAAAACCAGGGTTTTGTGAGAAAATTGCTTGTATCTTCCAATTCCACCATGTGAAAATGCTAAATCTAGGTGGAATGGAAGGTTTTCATGTGTGCTTTGATTTGAAAGAGGTTTTCAAGGATTTCATGGATTTTGGAGGGAGATCTTTGTTGTTCTAGGCTTGGAATCTCTTTGTGGCAAGCCTAGAATTGGTGCGAAAATCTAAGTTTTGATAGTTTGTGAGTGAAATTGGTAAGAAGAGTACTTGGAAAAGTTGAAATGTGCTTGTTGAGGCTGTAAGAACCTTGTTCATGGCTTAGGGGAGTTGGGGTGTGCCTAGATACTTTGGTTCTTGCTTGGAGCAGACAAATTAGGCCTCCTTGTAGCTTTGTAGTTTTATCCATTGTGATTGTTATGTTGATTGTCATGTCCTTAGGTTTTGTGGATTTGAAAGGGTTTGTGTAAGGTGTATAAAACCAGTGCCACTTGTTTGGTTCCTACCTCCAAGAAGCCTCTGTTTTGGCTGTCCTGACTAGATAGGCTACAAGGAATACATGGCCTAATGTTGTATAAGTGAGTGATGGATTGTTTTAAGTGGAAAGTCCTATTTGTTGGTTTTGGTTAGTCAAGTAAATGGTGTTGAAAACATTTCCAAGCCTTTGGTTGAGTCTAGTTGTAAGAACCCTTGTTGAGTAGGTGGGTTATCTCCAAGAAGAAATAGTGGAATTGAAGGGTCCACATAGAGTATTTGAGAGAAGCTAAACAAAAGGAGTTGTTTGTCATTCAAGTCTAATCTTCCCATGCCCATTCTACATCATATTTTTACAATTTAGTTCTCCTAGTTCTAGATCAGTAGTTGCACCTACTCCTACATCATGGCTTGAGAAAATATTGTCAAAGAAAAGTAAAATAGTCCAAGTGAACCTTCCATACAAAGATCTTAGTTGCCAATTGATCCAAAGGACCCCAAAGCCTAAGAAGTTGAAGACAACATCTCAATTACTAGAAGATGATAACACTGGAAATATGTATGTGGAAGTGGCTCACCCCTTTATACATAAGGAAGCAAGTCAAGCTATTGTTAGTGATTTCAATATAATTAGGGTAAATCTAGGACCTTCTACTAGGGACCATGATATACACAATTTATAGGCGAT
Source organism: Sequoia sempervirens (assembly GCA_007258455.2). Taxonomy (NCBI): domain Eukaryota; kingdom Viridiplantae; phylum Streptophyta; class Pinopsida; order Cupressales; family Cupressaceae; genus Sequoia; species Sequoia sempervirens. The sequence continues at coordinate 919,731,151 of VDFB02281492.1, forward strand.
AGTTGTAAGATTGGTAGAAAGAACAACCAAAGATAAAAAGAGCAAGGATGAATTGAGGAACTAGGTGAATATTTTAATTGATTGCTTAAAATTGTTAGAGTAAAGTAATTAATTAACTTTACTCTCCTCTTAAGATTTCACTTTATGCACACATATTAGTCATTTAATAATTAATATTTAATTATTAAATGCACTCACCTTAGGGTTAGGTTTTCCTTTCGGTGTTGATCTCCTTTATAAGGATTGATCTCTTATATTGTATTTTCTTCTTGATTCTTTTTTTCTCTGATAATACATCTTGCACTTTGTCAGAGCCAAAACCTTTGTTTTGTTCTCTTTCTTTCTTTGTGACAGGTTTCTTGCATGCAGGTGTTCTTTGGGTTCTGTGGATTTGTATTTCTCAAATCCTACATGGTATCAGAGCCAGATCTGCTGCAGCTTGTTTAGTTTTTGAAAGATTTAGAGATCTAGGTTTTGGTTGCATCAAATCTGTGTTTGTCTTCTATTTTTTTATTTGGAATAGGGGGTTCTTTTTTTTGGAGCACTTTGAGCTCAAATGGACCTCATCGTTGAGCTCGCAGCATCCAAAAACCCCTATTTTCATATAATACACGTCCGATTCGGACACAGTTGCACCAGAAGGCAAAAAAAAATTCCCCAAGGCCATACGGCCCCAGGGCACACAGAATGAGGCAAAACAAAAAAACAAAAACAAATTTTTTTAGAAAATTTGGGCCGCCACCCGCCAGCCACCGCACAGCCACCAGGCAGCCACCCGCCAGCCACTCTGGCCAGCGGAGCCACAGCCAGCAGAGTTAACTACCTTGGTACCTGATTCATTTCCCTCTATTGAGGACTTTCTGATGAAGTTCAAATAGCAAAGATCTATCTTGCAGGGTTGTGGTAAGACTAAGACTGATATAGAGTACATTTTCCTAATCCTCTCCAAGCTTCGGGGTCCATTTCAGATCTTCTCTTCGACCTTTTATTCCACCATGGATGCCTTGGGTGCTCGAGATGTCATTCCTTCTTTTGAGGTCTTTTATGATCATCTAACTCATGAGCAAGCTAAGCTCAAGCAGTTGGATTCACTTTCAGGTTCACAGAACCAAGCATTGGTAGCCCAGTCCTCCAAAGGAAAACAGAAGCAGAAACCGAAGCTTAAGAAAGATTCAAGGGCTAGTGAGAATCCCTCCAAGCCACCACCTAAGTCTGATTCAAAACCACAGTCCAATTCTAAACAGGACAAATCTTCGAAGTCTGGTGAGTCTTCCTCCAAGACTAAGAAGAAATTTGGTGATCCTTGCAGTTTTTGTGGCAAGGAAGGACATCCAATTTCCAGGTGTTGGAAACGTTTAGAGGCTTTGGAGGAAGCCATGCAACAACATAATATCAGTGCACCTCAGCCTCCTTCATAGCCCACAGGGAAAGGTCATGCTCTTTCTGCATGAGCATTGTCCTCAGAATCCACTTGGATTCTAGATTCTAGTGCATCTCACCATATGACACACACAGAGGATTTGGTCACTGCTCTTGCCCCTACAGGCACTAGACATATTGCAGTTGGTGATTCAGCACAACTTTCAGTTCAGGGTTCAGGTACTGTTTCATTGGATGGTGGTTGTCTACAGTATGTGCTTCTGGTTCCTGACATTTTGACAAACCTTCTATTCGTTTATTAGATTTGCCACTCTGGCTCTGGTAAGACAATTGAGTTCTCACCACATGATGTGGTTATTCGAGACCTTCATGATCCTGACTTAGTTGTGGCTACTGGGAGTGTGGATTTTGCATCTCACTTATACAGATTTGATGGCTTTGAGAGTTCAGACACCGTTGGTTCCTCTCTTATAGCACATGCAGATTCAGTGAGCAGGCTTTGGCATGAGCGTTTTGGCCATGTCAATTATAGATATCTACAGCAGAAGAGTACTCAGGCACTTGTGATTGGGCTCCCACAGATTTCTTGTACTGATGGTGTATGTCGTGGTTGTGTCCTTGGCAAACATCATCAAGATCCTTTTCCTAAGGGTCGAGCCACTCATGCTAGGGCAGCCCTAGAGTTGGTACACAGTGATCTTATGTCCTTTCTGACTCCTTCCTTTTCAGGGGCCCGCTATGATGACTTCTCCAGACGTACATGGGTATACTTTCTTAAGTACAAGTATGATGTCTTTGACTCATTCAGGACTTTTAAGACATTTGTGGAGAAGCAATCTGGACTTTCTATCAGGAGGATACACACAGATAATGGGGGGGAGTATGTTAATCAGGCTTTCAGAAATTTTTGCATTGAGCATGGTTTACAACATCAGTTTATAGTTCCTTACACCCCTCAACAGAATGGTGTTGCTGAGAGAAAGAACAGAACCTTACGGGAGATGGAAAATTGTATGATACAGTCTCGAGCTATGAGTTCTTCATTTTGGGCTGAGGCAGTCAATTGTGCCAATTATATTCAGAATCGGATGCCTCATAAGGCATTGCGACATATGACTCCTGAGGAGGCTTGGACCCATGTCAAGCCTGATGTTTCTACATTCTGAGTTTTTGGTAGTGAGGCTTGGGCATTTATTCCTGATGCTCAGCAGAAATCCATGGAGAGGAAGAGTCGACCACTCATATTTGTTGGCTACTGTGAGGATGTTAAGGCGTATAGGTTGTTTGATCCTAATTCTAGAGAGGTCTTGTTTCGGCGGGATGTCCAGTTTGATGAGCGCTATCCTCAAGATGGATTCTCCATCACCAGATTCTCCCTCATTGCCTACTCCTCCCTCTTCATCTCTTGAGGATTACTTATCTCTTGAGGATGATGTAGATGATGATCCACCATCTCCACCACCACCAGTTGCTTTGTCTTTGCCTAGGTGGGCCCATGTCACTGTTGATGCAACTGGTTCTTTGGCAGGTGATCCTTTAGATACTCATCGTACTCGTGCTCAGACATCTGGTTCTAGTCTTTTGAGTCATGCCATTTCGGATGATCCTCAAAAATTTTCAGAGGCGACAGGTCACCTTGAGTGGGATAGGGCCATGGATGAGGAGTATTCTTCTTTGATGAAGAATCATACTTGGGATCTTTGTCCTCTTCCTAAGGGAAGAAAGTTGGTTTGGTGCAAGTGGGTGTACCGTACCAAGTATGTTGCAGATGGTTCTATTGATAAGTATAAGGCACGTCTTGTTGCGAAGGGGTTTTCTCAGGTAGAGGGTATTGACTACTCTGAGACCTTTGCTCCTGTCGCCAAGATGAATTCTATATGCCTGGTACTTTCACTTGCAGCTTCAAAGGGATGGATAGTGTTTCAAATGGATGTGAAAAGTGCCTTCTTGCATGGAGACCTACATGAGGAGATCTATATGGAGCAGCCTCAGGGATTTGTGCAGGACACTTCTTTGGTTTGCAGACTTCGGCATTCATTGTATGGTCTCAAACAAGCCCCTCGGGCTTGGTATGAGAAGATGGATTCTTTCTTGCTTTCCTCTCACTTCACACGTTGTCATTCCAATCACAGTGTATATTCAGCGTCAGGAGGGTGATCTTTTGATTCTTGTGCTATATGTAGATGATCTCATCCTTACAGGTAGCTCATCCTCCATGATTCAGAGTGTTCAGAGAGCTTTGATGGAGCAGTTTGAGATGACAGATCTTGGTCTCTTGCACTTCTTTCTGGGTCTTCAGGTTATTCAGTCTTCGGATGGGATTTCCATATTTCAGGAGAAGTATGCTCTTGATATGCTTCAGCGATTTGGCATGCTTGATTGCAAGTCTGCCCCCACTCCATTTCAGTCAGGTGTTGTTTTGTCTTCCACTTGCTCTACTCCTTCAGTAGACCCCATTTTATACGGGTAGTTGGTTGGCAGTTTGTTGTACCTGACAAATTCTCGTCTTGATCTTTCCTTTGCGGTTGGACTTGTCTCTCGGTTCTCCCATGATCCTCATGAGAGCCATTGGCAAGCAGCCAAACGTATTTTGAGGTACATTTGGGGCACCACTCATTATGGCATTCACTACACTTCAGGATCCCCTCACATCCTTGGCTTCACTGACTCTGATTGGGCTGGTGATGTCAACGATCGGAAGTCTACTTCTGGCTTTGTTTTTTGCCTTGGTTCTAGTCCTATCACATGGTCTTGCAAGAAGCAGTCTGCTATTGCATTATCATCTACAGAGGCTGAGTACCGTGCAGCAGTGTTAGCCAGTCAGGAGGTTTTATGGCTTCGGCAATTGATGACAGAGTTTGGGTTTCCTCCAGATAGTCCCACTATTCTTTGGTGTGACAATCAGAGTGCCATTCACATTTCTCGCAACCCAGTGGAGCATCAGCAGACAAAGCACATTGAAATCCACATGCACTTCATCAAGCAGTTGATTCAGGATGGTTCTCTCATCTTGGAGTACATTCCTAAAGAGGAGCAGGTTGCAGACATCTTTACTAAACCTTTGGCATCTCTGCGCTATCTTCAGTTGCGCTCCATGCTTGGGGTGAAGGAAGTTGTCCTTGGGGGCTCTCAGTGAGGCCTTCCTTCCTTCATGTTTTCTTTTCAGCATGTTTCTTTATCTCTTTTTGGAGAGGAGTTTTTTCCCACTGGGTTTTCTCCTTTACTCCACTTTATAGAGATTTTCTTGTATTCAGGTACCTGATCAGGCCATGTTGTCGGGACCCTCTGTTGCATTATATTTCCTTTGCTTTCTTCTGCATTGTTTGTAGCTGCATTGTAGTTCATCTTAAGGGGGGGTGTTAGAGTAAAGTAATTAATTAACTTTACTCTCCTCTTAAGATTTCACTTTATGCACACATATTAGTCATTTAATAATTAATATTTAATTATTAAATGCACTCACCTTAGGGTTAAGTTTTCCTTTCGGTGTTGATCTCCTTTATAAGGATTGATCTCTTGTATTGTATTTTCTTCTTGATTCTTTTTTTCTCTGATAATACATCTTGCACTTTGTTAGAGCCAAAACCCTTGTTTTGTTCTCTTTCTTTCTCTGTGACAGGTTTCTTGCATGTAGGTTTCCTTTGGGTTCTGTGGATTTGTATTTCTCAAATCCTACAAAAATTTGTGTTAGTATTAACACCACAACCAATCAATTAGACTAAAGCAGTATTTGACCCAACATCCTCTATGGGAAGAGAACTAGTGAGTAAAATATATAATTATAAGGCTTATGGAAAAGCTATGGAGGAATGGGATATTGATATTCTAACTAAAGGAAACATATTTATTGCTGAAATGAAAAAGGTATGTAAAGATATTGATATTATGAGAACTAAAATCGAGAAAGATGTAGCTTCAGCTAAGCATGAAGAGGCAGTTTGGACAAAGACTGATGGTGGCATCAAAGGAATGATGAAATTAGGCCTAGATAGGTTGGTCAATGAAAATTTCTTACCAAATGTTCACTAGTAGAATTTGGAAAATAAATGACTACGAGCTAAAACTTTTAGTCACGACAACTAAAAATGACTAAATTCTTGTCATTTTTTGCAACACAACTACAAATGACTAATTTGATCATCGAGTAAAATCACAGCTATAAATGACTAAATAATTAGTCACACAAATAAAAATTAGACAATATGATATTAAAGTGGGTAATTATAAAAAATGAACTGTTGTGAAATTATTGGTGGGAGTGGGTTGTATTGCATGCAAGATTAGTAGCAAATTAAAAAATTGTTGGCAGGAGTGGGGAGTAGAGTAGAGTGCAGAATTCGACAAAATTCAGCTACTCACATGGGTGATAAAGCTAGTTTGGAGAGGACCTGGAGACTTCTGAAAAGGTGGGCAAGGAATTTAGAGTTTTTTGCAACGAATTTGAAGTCGACAAGGCCCTCTGCAGCAAAGTCAAATTTGGGGATTCCCTCTGCAACAAATTTAGAGGTAATTCAAAACCCTCATTACATTAAACAATTATTGTATGTCTCCTTGTGAATTTCATGAATGACTGTAAATTTGAATGTGCCAAGTATGAGTGTTTGTGGGTCCTGCTTGAGCATCAATGCATCCATTATTTGTATAAATCATATTTATTTATTTACTTATTATTTTGTGTCTCATGTTGAATCTTACAGCCATAAAAAAAGGTAATCCATGTGTGTGATGTTGTGATGAAACTAGTGTAAAGCTTTGTGTGTGTAAAATGCAATCATTAGGGTCCTCATTGTGCATACCCCAAGTGTTTGAGGGTTTCAGATATTTTTGCAAAAGGGTGAAAAGTAGTTGTCTGCTTCAAATGGAAATTCTAAAATCATATGTATGAATGAATGTCATATCAAATGCTTTCTATGTTCGGTTTGAACTTTGAATTTGGGTCAAGTTATTCTTTATGCTATTTTATTTATGTGTTATTCTAGTTGAAATATTGAAAGAGTGCTTGTAAAATTATTTATGGGGCTTGCAACTATAAATCAAAGCCATAGATAGCTACGGAGAAATCAATCCTATTGTATTGTATTGGGACAAAAATAAATATACTTCCTTGTGTATTATAAGAAATGAGTTACATAAATAGGAGGGTATCTTGTCATAAGACATTGACTACCATGTAACAATTTGGATTTCTTGAGATTGTGAAAGAATTGGATGCTTTTTATAGGTTTAGTTATATTTTGAAAGAGTTAGTTATAGGTTTCTTTCAGATAATGACAATCTTATCTTCAGGTCCATAATGGATTCATATCCATAGCCAAGTATAGGATCCTTGATATTTTTGTTGAAATCCTCATCAATGAGTAATCATATCAACATATGATCCCATACATAAGAGATCTCTTAGCCTCACCCAAATATCTCTAGTAGCCATGAGAATCCATCAATCAATCCATACCAACTTCAAATACAACCCTACAAAATCATGAAGCTCCAAGAAAATGATTAACACTCAAAACTAAACAGAACAAACAATACCCTTGTCAGAATTCAAACTATAGAATATGTAACATATCATAACATCATGATCTAACATCCCCTCATAAGATATCACATAAAATAACCATCCATCATCAAATAATGAATCAAGATCACTGTCAAAGCTCCCACTGAACTATGTAACCAATCTCTCCAAGGATTGTGATAACCATCTCCTAACTAAAGATCCCCCATTGTCCCAACACAATAAAAGAACTCAACACCATGAGCTCCCAAATGGTAAATTACAACTACAATTTCCAAATGTTTAAGATACCATCACCACACATCCTTTCTCAATAGAACCAAAGATTGCATTAAACTCTCACTATTATCTCTTGGGAAGAATCCAAGATCTCCTTATGACACAAAAAATCATTGCAAAAGATCATCCATCTTCTAATAAAAGATTATCCATGAATCACAACAAACTATGACAACTTAGAACCAAAATCTTGGAAAAAAAGAAGATAAAACATATTATATAATTATATAAATCTCCCACTAAAATTAATGCCAATTTATATGTGGCATCATGAAAAATATCATTGCTAACACTCTATTGAAAGTGAACAAAAATTCGCATGCACCATAAACTACTACTAAAGATTCAAATGAATAATATTAGGTACTATCAGTAAAATTTTCTCATTGCAATAATCATATAAATGTAATAATGATGACCAAGAATAAGGACTACCAAATAGAATCCACGTCAAACAATTTTACAAGATCTACACATATACAACATATCGAAGGAGAAATACATAATTAGTGCTTAAATCTCAAATAGTTGAAAACTAGATTCAACTTCACATCAATGTCATGAAAAATAAAGATATTTAAGTATAACATGTAGATTTCCAAGACTCAAACACAAGGATCAAGGCTACATCTAATTTTCTAATCAAACCTTCATAAGAGTAGTCATAGATCAATAATCTGAGAATATGGTCTCATATGATTGGCAACACAGATGATTATGATGATGTTTTGTCACCTTAACTTGTAATATTGTAACCTAAACTTTGGTTATATGTACGGTGTAATTTATTATTGAATGTAATGAATATTTGAGTATAGGTGTGCTTATTCTATGTTGTTTTATTGATACATTTCTGAATGTAATCATCATTATTTTGTTGGTACATTGTATACAAAACTTGAGATGTTTACTACTATTTTGAAGTGCATTTAAAGTTAGGTTCAATCATTCTTCTTAGTTTTCTTACTTTGGTTGAAATTAATTTTGTTTCGTTAGAATATAATTTCTTGTATGTCTTATATGTTTTCTAGATGCTAGACTTTTCTAACTTCTCTAGAATTGCTAGATATGAAAAAAATCAAGCAAGGTCTAAAGGAATCAAATAATGCAACAAGATGCCTATGAAAGTAAACAACTCTTTAAAATCCTAGCAATAAATTGTAGTCATTTCTCATATATTTGGATAGCTTTAGTTTGTAATACAACTTCTAGCTTCCACATGCATTGAATATGCTTGTGTGAAGGAAATAATAATGAAAATATGCGATTTAATAATACATATAGATATCTTAACAATAGGTTTGACTGACACTAAAAAGCCCCATAAAGTTCCAAAGATTTAAGAAATCATCATATATGCTAAATAAAATCTGTCTAGTGCCTTTACATTCATAAAAATCCATTACCGCACCTCTACAGGAGTAGTTGCTCAGATATAAGGACCCTCGACAGTATGGTAGGGTAGAGAATAATATGTAATCATATACTACTATACCATGGAAGTCATAAAATATGTGTGCGGGATGGCAGGAATAGGTCTCTTGAGTATAGAAGTATAGTACTACCCCATGGCAAGCAATGACTATGTAAAATAAAAACTATGGTATGGCAGTATGATCTCAACTTAACTGTCAAAGGTTAACCCGTTGTCTTGTAGTCAACAAACAATGACATTAAAATAACATGTGGTATGGCAGTGTTAAGTTATGTAACCCGCTATCCCACGATCAACAATTTGCAAGGCAAAAGTAAGTGTGTGGTATGGCGGTATGAAGCTATATAACCTGCCACCCCCTTATAAACATATTTTAAAATTAAAAGGGACTTGCGATATGGCAGTATAAGGATGTATATTTTGTTGTCCCGTAGTGAAAAAACTACAACATAAAAGAAGTGTGTGGTATGACAGTATGAGAACCATAGTCTCGCAATAGAAAAGTGATAACATAAATAAAGCTTGCAGTATAGCAAGATAGCCAAAATGAGTATATTACATGACACTACCATCCCGCAATGGTTAAGAGAGTGATGACGATACTATGATATAAGTTGGAAAAATCATTTATGTCAGCTATGACAGTAATTATTTGATTTTCATGAACCATTTGATCTTCTAAGATCAACAACATATATTCAAAATTAAAAAAGTTGCAGATTATGAAATATTTTGAACAAAGTAGACATTAATGTCAAAATGACTTAGTTCAGAAGTAATTGTATCTAGAATTTGACACCATTTTTTGCATTCATTTGCAAAAGGATCATCGTGGCAGGAGCTAAGGAGTTTGAGGAATAAAATATTTTCAATTACTATATCATCGAGTAAGTGCACGAACACTCTTCATTAGCAATTCTAAAGCATTTGGTCGACTAGGATCTGCAATTAAGGGTTTATAAAATTCAAAAGGAAGTAAAAATTTTACACCATGCCACCTAAGAAGAGTGAACCTGCGAGTAAGAAGGAAGAACCCAAGGTGAAGAAAAGGCCTTTTCAACAATCCATAATAAACATTTTACCTGATTTAACAGATAGAGGATTTAAGAAAGTGTTTAGATACATAGCTCACGAGTGTTGGGATGAAATCATTCCCATCTTTGGGTGGGATTTGTTTTGGATTTTATGATAAAAAGAGATGCAAAAATCCTAGTGTCGAACCCTTGGACTCTAGACCTAGCCAAGCTAGTAGTCCCGAATGTCTTTATAGATGTTAAATCCATTAGAGTATTGACACGAAACTATCATCTAGCCACCAAGACCGTAAGGATGACAAATGGTTCACCACTGGTGGTATTAACCAAGTTTTCCATTGTAGAGTGTTTCAACTTGAATAAACAAGCCCTTGATAAAATCAACTTTCATAAAAGTGAGGAGGAGTATAATAGGTTGAGGAAAAATTATAGGACTAATGAACTCCCTATGCACATGAGGAAGGGTGAAAATAATAGAAGACTAACTATCTCCTCTTCCAGCATTGAGCCATTTCCTGTAGAATATTTTCAAATATATTTTAAGAGAACCTATTTTGTCTTGTGTCAAATTCTTGGAATGGATGCTCAAGAGAATATTCCAATTGGACTAATGATGATGGCCATGAGGATCCAAAACCCTGAGACAAATATTGAGTATGATTTTTCTTCATTCATTGAGAGAGCATTACATGAAGGATTTTTGTAAGAGAAGATAAAGCACCCATCATGTTTAGATGTTACTCTTTGTTGTGTCACCTAATTATATATCAAGATAGTGATAAATGGACTAGGAGAATGTGTTTGGGAATGGTTGATAAACAAGGTGATCAACTGCCTATTCAAAATTGGTTTTATATATGGGACAGTAGATGCAAGAAGAGCAACTATGTGATTTTTCATGATGATTTTGTAGTAAGAATTATGTTTGTGCTTGGTCATAAATCACCAAGGTTACATACACCAATAATACAACTGTTAAGACCCTTGGCATTGAGGCTAGAGCAAGGGCATACCCACAACATTGGTGATTGGTTCTTTTTTCCAGATGTTATAGTAATAAGAGTATATGGATGTCCCCAAGCCCCACATGTTTTTCCCAAGTATGTTCCTCTCTAGTTGGCTTTCTTAGAGTTTATGTGGAAAATGTTATGGATGGAGAAGGAGTTCATGCATAAATAGAAGAAAGGCACATTCTTTCCTAACTTGACCGTATGTGAAGAATTGTTTGTTGGATCTGATACTCTTGACGAGTTGCAACATTATTTGAAAACAAGATATTCTTTGGAGTCTAGGGGAGAAAGGGTCTTTGACCCTGAAGGCCACATGAATTTTGTGAGGAAAAAAATCCTCACTAAGTCTGGGATCACTCATGATGTTGATTACGAGGAGGATGAGATAAGAAACTACTTGACTTTCCAAGAAGTATTTCAGAGGAGAAGACAATGGGCGATATTAACAAAATTAGAGGAAGAAAAGAGGAAGACGTACATCGATTTCTTGGGATTTTATACAAATGAAACATCAGGTCCCATCAAGAGGATCAACCTAATGATTGATAATTTTGAGAAATTATATGGTAAATAAACAATAGAGTTGGATAATCCCACCAAATTGCCTACCAAAAGACCAAGTGGAGTTGTAATCTCTGATCCCCCTTTAGACACTACTTCAATGCAATATGCTTCTCCAAAATCACCTTCAGAGAAATTGAGGCCCAAGAGACAAAGGGGATAGGAGCCAAATCCCCTTGTATCATATGAGATAAGTGAAGAGGTTGGAGATACAAAGGAGGTGGCTAGTGTGCTAGGGCACTTAAAAGATGATTTTGAAGTCGATCAACCACTCTAAAAGCCTCAAAATAAAGCACACAAGCTAGAGGCGAGGGTGGATATGTATGCACAAGGTGAGCAAGAGATGCATGATGATGAAAGAATGATTGCAACCCTCAGATTCATGGAGGATGATGAATTTATCAACACCCCATAATTCAAAGACTTTTGGATTAAAATGAAAATGAAAGAGTTTGAGGAAAAAGTTGAGATAAACAAGATGGGTATTGAGGAATCTCAACATGATCAAATTGTGGCCCAAGCTTTTAATGAAGGTTAAATGATGTTGACATTAGTCCACAAGAAGCTAGGAAAATGGTGCTAAAAAGCAATATCTTGCTTATACCTAGGATGGATTTGAAAAGAGTGTTCATGCTTGATTAGGTAAGAAATCAAGAAGATCCCATGTTAATGGATGAGTTTGATTCTGAGGAAGGCATGAGCGGGACAAGATATAATCCAAGAATTGAGACCTTAGTCTTTTGGGATAAGCAGAAAAATATAGAGAAGCCAAAATTGTGGGACATTGTACAAGAAATGAGAGGGAGTACAATGGTCAAGATCCTCAAAGATACCTCAGCCTTAGAAGTAGCTACCATGACTATGTTGTTAGGGTTTAGACAGATTGGAGCAATAAACATTAACAATTATATACAAATTAAATAACCTAGAAATAACAATGAAGAATAAAACAAAAAAGATCAACACAAAATTAGTGTGGTTCACCCAATATGGGCTACATCCATAGAAACTCAAACATCCAATGATTTTATTATCTAGTGCATAATAGATTAAAATATCGTGAACACCATATCACAAAATATATCCTAGCTACTTATAACAAGCCTTTTGGAACCTTCTAGAATTAGGGTTTTACAAGGTCCTTTTTCATTTGACGTGTTAACTGGAAAACCTTGACGTGTCAACAGGAAAACCTTGACGTGTCAATGGGAAAAAAACTTGACATGTTAATGAAAAAAAAATTGGGGCGATGCTCCAAACCCCATTTCTTGTTATGAGTGTACAGTACTTGCATGATCAATCGCCACATACTAACATATGCATTCTACTATGTCCACCCAATTAGTTGTCAAGATTTTGGAGAATAAAATTGTAGAATATCAAAAAGCACAAACAAATATGAATGATGAAGTGAATAGGTTGTTTATAGAGAATGTTAAGCTAAAGCAACAACTGAAAGGGGCAAACCCTTCTCAAAGTACTGAAATGGTAGTGTACCAGCCCTCAACCCAAAATACTGATGCTATTTCCACTGATCAAATAGAGGCCTTGAAGCAAGAAATAGAAAGCTCAAAGAAGTGCAATGAGGAGACCAAAGTAAGGAAACAAATCTATGGTGCATTAGAAAATTCTTGGAGCACAAAATGAAGATGGTGATAGACAAGGCAAAAAATGTGCATGAATGTTATACTTCCTTGTCCCAAGTAGTAGAACAGATGAAAGCCCATGCTCTCATTTTGGATCCTTTGTTTAAGAAATGGAAACCCATCCATCATACACTAAGCACATTGTGCAAGGTCTTACAGAGAAGTGTGGATGCACCTGTAGCTCTAAAGCCCATAGAGAGGATGGTGAAACTGGTGATTAATGAGTCCTAGTATGTGTTAGGGGAGAGCCAAAAGATCACTGCAAGAATAGAATGTTTCCATACAATCAAATAGTGGTTTGTGCCTAGGATTCTTAGAGAAGATGATCAACTAAAAGATTTCACCAGTTGGAAAATTGAGTTCAAACAAGTAGTCCCAACTTGCATTGCTCATTTACAAAAAGATCATGATATAAATATCAATAGTTTTAATTTGATGTTGGACTAGATGATTGCACTAGATTTTGGATACTCAAAGTTCATTGTAGAGACTGGAGGATTGTTAGACAATGGATGGAGAATTCACCTTGCCAACCTATCAGAGATCCATGAATATAAATGGCCTGATGACTATACGATGTTCAAACATATCTGGCTACCCCAGAAGAATAGGCCTGGTGTCAGAAATTATGAAGTATCAAGCATTGAAGATGCTATCATGGAGAGAGGACCTTGCCAAATCAGAATGATCATGGGTACCTTACGAAGACTAATGGACTTTGGTGTCTTGCAAGTGCTCTAGAATTCAACATCTGATGAGTTCTCTTCATTTCTTATCTTTCATTACTTGTATGTAACCACATGTAAATAATGATAATTAAGACTTTTTGATTTAGGTAACTGAAAAGACATTTTTTGAAATGAAACGGTCTGAAGCTTGTCACTCTCCTTATCTATCTATAAAAGGGAAACCAAGACCGAATCAAAAAATTATTAGCAGTAGGATAATTTTTTTAAGAGAAAAGACTTTTGATACGTATTGTAAAAAATTTTAAGTAGATCAATGGAGAAGAATTTATAATTTTACAAGTGGCTAAACTTTTTGTTTCAATTGTTTGTTGATATTATTGAATACAATTGTGTGGTTGTCTCCAATTTTATTTTTCTTTGTTATTCAGATCAAGTGTATCAAGTATATGTTTGGTTTGGCAGGGCACATTTGTTGTTTTTGTGTGATTAATTTGACTCATTTCTAAAATCAAAATCCCATTCAATGTCCAAAATCTAAGATTCAAACTCATATTCCACTACTGTTCTACTGATTCAAGTTGATAATTTATACATTTTGTTTATTTGGACTTCAGGAAATGAAGAAAAAAAATTTAAGGCACAAATAAGATGATAGTGATCATAATGTTGAAGTTTCAATGATAGATTATGAGTGCTTTCATAGCAAAAAAGTGGCCAAGAATAATGAATATTTATCGCTTTTTGGTTTGATAAACAGGCAAGTTGTAAATCCACTAAGTAGTACATTATTTGTTTAATAGTGTTTAACAAAATTTTATAGGCAAGAGCTTTATGTATATAAGACATAATATGATATTTTTTATTGTTTTATAGGAAAGAAAATGTGGAGAAAAACAAAAACAAAGAAAAGATATAGTGCTACCAACTTGTAGAATCCAACGCATTGGTGATTCAACAAATGCAGATGGTGAAAAGAATAGTTGTGATGATGTGCAGCCTGATATAGCACATGGTGATGTGAAATGTTGTGATGATCTCTTAATAGCACAAAGTCTAAGAGAGATTATTTAAAAAAATGAGAGTAATGGAGCAGTAAGTCTGCAGATGATTTACTCAAGATTAAAGGATGTGTTTGAAGTGAAATCTGTGGAAACTAGTACTGATCTACCTATTCATGCCACACCTGATGTGGCCAAGGAGCATGAAATTCCAGTTAATGAAATTCATGAAGAGAGACCACTTGCATTTGGTGTGCCTTGGAGTACACTTGTTGCATTTACAACTTTTGATGGAGCTAGTGGATCAACCAGAAATATCGATAGTAGTTTAATAGAAGATGTGTCTGCTTTTGTCAAAAGAAAAATATTGAGTCAAGATTTGTACAAATATACAAAGAGGAATGAAAAAAGAAAGAAAATTAGAAGGCAAGAAGCCATTCTTGGTTGAGGTATCGAGAGATGGTGAGCCCATTGGACCAAATGTTGCAAGGTGGGCCTCCGAGTTGGGTGTAAGATGTAGGGCCCATTTGGATATTTGCATATCAAATTTTGCAGAGCAAGATCCACGAAGTGTGGAAAATGTTATACAAAAAATGGAAAATGATTTTGAGACTACTAGTGGGAAAATCTCTAGAAAATATTACAAGCAAAAGATGAGACTTTTGATGGAAAATTTTAGATACAATTGCAGAAAAACAATCATGGAGGGAAAAGAGAGGTTAGACTCCACTCTATCTCCCAACCAATGGGAGGCATTGAAATAAAGTATGTGCTCTGAAGAATATTTTACAAAGAGTAACAAAGGCAAGAGAGAAAGAGATAATGTGACAACTGGATATACATTTGGCCGAGGCGGGTTGCAAGCCAAAATGGAAAAAATTGGAGTAAGTGTATGGCTTTTTGGTTCAATTTACGTTGTGAACTATTTATTTGAATTTTTTATTGAACTGACTATATGTTGAAATTGACATTGTATTTTAGGTGGAAAACCATAATAGTGAAGCAGGTGTAAAAGATATTGTCAATTATATGGCATCACTAGATCGTAGTAAATCTAAGAGTATGATGAAGTGGAAATCTAGTTCGTCAACAAAGATTTCATAGCCATCTGTTAGACACCCAATAAGAGACTCTCCAAATCATTTCAACTCAAATGAAGGTACCAACATGTAATGAGTTGCATATATGGTCTCATTAAGAAAGTTTCGCAGTTGGTTGCCTCTGTTAAGCCTATAGTTTCTACATGGAATGAACATAATTCCATAGATTCAGATGAGGTAAGAGGCTCTATTGATCTCATTTCTTCTTTTTTGGCAATTCTATATACAAATACCTCTTAATATGTAGATTGAAATTTGAGCATAGGAGAACCCAACCTAGTTTCTTTATTGTTAGAGTGATCCAAAAAATGTTCTTTTGAAAAAAATTATAGCTTGCATTCTTTACTTGACTATTGAATGCTTTGTATATTGTTTTGCATGATGGTTAACCACATGCAGAGCAATTTTATCAAAGCAGTACAAAAATGAAAATTCCTTAATTTCAAAAAAATTGTCGATATTGATAGTGATCATGACGAACTAGACAAGAATGTGTAGCACAGTCATAGTTTTGTGGAAGGTGAGGTAATATAATAGTTAAAACCATGAATTTTCCATAGTCCATAATAGTAGCATGTTAATATTTTTGGATTAAAACTGTGTGAGATATTTTTACATCAATTTTTGGACCATACTCCATGATCCATCATCAAGATGCAATTCTCTTTTTGCATTGCATCCTGATGATGGATCATGGAGTATGATCTGAAATGTTGATGTAAAAATCTCTCACACAATTTTAATCCAGAAATATTAACACACTAATATAATAGTTGTTGTTAGTTATATGTCCCAATGTTTTGTCATTCTTCATGCTTAAAATATTCTTTTGGACAAAAAATTATAGTTTTTGCATTCTTTAAGTTTTAATTTAATCTGTCCAAATGTTTTGTTATTCTTCTTTTGGAAAAAAATTATAACTTTTGCATTCTTTAAGTTGTAAGTTAATTTGTCCCAATGTTTTGTCATTCTTCATGCTTAAAATGTTCTTTTGGATAAAAATTTATAGCTTTTTGCATTCTTTACTTGACTTATATTATTTTTTGCATGATGATTAAACCACATGCAAAGTAATTATATGAAAGCAGAACGAAAAGAAAAATACCACATCAATAGAGCTCTCTGCAAAGCTGCACAACTTCATGTCAATGTTGATAGTGATTATGTTGAACTCAATGAGAATGTGCATGATATTCATAGTAAAAGTGGTGTTGAAATCAAGGTGAGTGTTATGAAACCACATGCAAGTACATACTATTCAAGTAAGTAATGGTTGTTTTATTATGTAAATAAGGGTAATCATTACCTATGTGATAGAAGTTGGTTAGAATAGTAGTGAAGTGTAATTAGCTAGTATACATAGATTATGGAAATAAGGGAGAACATATAACTTACATATGGACACCTTTTGTATCTAACATCCATTCTGTATCAAATAGCGGGAAGTTAATTTTTGTTTATGTGACCGATGACTTATTATAGGCTAACTACACTTGATCCGTGAGGATTCGAAGCGTAATTAAGCCACTAAACATCAGTCCAATAATATCATCCAATGCAAAACTGAACTAAGAATCCATTCAAACTAGCATATTAACATATTCATCCAAGCAAGATGTTGTAGGGAAGATCAAGGTCTAACAGGGTGATCCCATAATAGTGGTTTACACTTTCTAGGAGATCCTGATTTTTGTTGAAATCGTATATTTTTAGAAAATATAATAATTTAAGCCTTGAAAAGTTCCATTTAAAGGATTACAATTGAAGAGGGTTTGATCAAACCACCTTAGATCAAACCCTTGGATAGAACCCCACTAGTTTTAAGCCATGCCTATAACAGAGTCTCCTTTACACCTATTAAAATGTTGTTACCTTTTGGGGGATCAAATGAATTCATTTAAAATTTATTTTTTTGTAAGTATGTAGTCCTTATTATAAGCTTCCCAAAAAGTATAATTTTAAATAAATCTAATTTGATTATTATATTTATTTTTTATTTATTGTGAATGTAGGTTTTTCACCAAAAATCAAGCTCTCTATTCTTCACATGTGGAAAAATAGTAGATTATCAAAAAAAAATCTGAAAAATATCTATGCACTAAATATTGATGTCCTTGATCCAACAAAAAAATAAAATTGAATTTTGATACATGAAAAAAAAAGTTATGTTTTAGCTAGTAACTCATGTCTAAATTATAACTGGTTTGACTTTGAAACTTAATTAATAAAATAATATTCAATGAAATTCTATGAAACCTTGCCGGTAATGGCATGGTGTGATGGTTTATAGGTGGCATTGTTGTTCTTGCCACCAAGGTTCAAACCCCAATGGGGTGGTATTGTTGAATGGTTGTATTTCGGTTCATAGCTCCGGTCAAAAGCGTTTACCCCTTGAATAAAAAAAATAAAAAAATAAAAAAATAAAAATTCTATGAAACCAATTTCATGCACTAGATATCATAGTTACGAATCCAAATTCAAAAAAAAAAAAATTATCCTTCATAGAAAAAAATTTATGTGTTAGCCAGTAACGTCACTCTTTAAAAATGGTGTTTACTATTAAAAACTAGTTTTTGAAGGAGATGGAAAAAGAAGTGCAATCTGATTCAAAAAAAATTGAAAAAATATATTTAGAATCTACAAACAAAATGTCACAAATCACTAGTTTGCATCATCTTCAAATTCCTCAAGGTTTAGCCGCTATAGGTGCTTGAAAGTGAAGATTTAGTTAAAAAAATTAGTTCAATATCCAGTTTGGCCAAAAATTGTAAACCAATATTGTGAGATCACCCAACACTTGGAATTTCGTCTCTACAATGATAGGTCCCACTTGGATGGGTAGTGTGATAATGCCTTGTGATACCCACTCTTGATCATCATATGCTCTGATGGTGGTGCTCTTTGCTTTTTCAATAGTATCCTCTAAATAGCCCGAGTTATTGATCAACTGAAGGGTGCAAATGTTCAAACCGACACCTCCATCTACTAAGACTCTTTTAACCTTGTTCTTATGAATAATGACCTCAAGGTGCAAAGCACAGTTATGAGATGGTTGCGATAGCAGGTCTTGTTCTGAGAAGGTGAGAAGATGATTAGTGATGTGCCCTACCATAGCTTGAAACTTTTATGTATCAATATCCTCGGGGATAGATGATGAAGACAAAGCTTTCTCTGATATTTCACAATGTGCAGGGGATAGCCTCAATAGTTCTAAGATCAAAATCTATGCAGGGGTCTTCTTAAGTTGATCTAGGAGATTGTACTTGCTAGGGTTTGATGTAGAAAAAGTAGGTTGTGCCCTATATTTGGATGGGACTCCTTGGATGGTGACTTTTCCACGTCACATAGTGACTCCACACTCCACACTAGGCCCTTTGATGGTGACGATGATAATGACACTATCACAAGAAACGACCACATTGGAATAGGTATGTTGCACGTTTTTGTAATCCTTACCTTTTTCGGTGTTGTTTCCTTTGCTATGATTTGGCATGGGGTTCTTGTATATCTTTAGATCTTGATTGTTGGTTGGTACCTCAACAAATATGTCTCCATTTTCAATAAGATCTTGGATAACATTTTTGAGTCTCATATAGTTCAATGTTTTGTGTCCTTTGATTTTATGAAAGTCACAAAGATCTTTTTCGTTGTACCAAGGTGGTTTATCTTGTGGTTCTTGGTAGTTTTCAAAATTGGGACGTGTTATAAGATTTGACTTTACCAATTTCTTCATGATTGTTTCAATGGGTTCTGATAACTGTGTGTATTTGTGTTTTGGATAGTTGTTCTTGTTGGGGGTTCAACTTTGTTCCATTTCGGTGTTGTTGATCTGATTGTAGTGTGATGGTGTTGTTTGTTGCACAATTGGTTGAACATTAGCTATTTTATTATTATTTGGCCTAGGAGCACTTAGGACCACCTCAGTATCTACCATGCCATCATTTGTTACATTCTTGTTTTTAGCCCAAACTCGAGGCTTGTTGTTTGAACTAGTTGATGGACGATTGTCTTTGTAGGCTTGAGTATTTCCCTATGAGAATAGAGCTCTCTTGCTGTTAAGGGATCTAGGGACAAGTTCGTCATAAGAGGTAATGCACTACATCTTTAAGTGGAAGGATAGATCTGGATCTAAATTTGATATGATAATCCCCACTTGTTATTCACTAGGAATTGGCCACTTGCTCTTACTAGCCCTTTGCCCCCATCGTTGTAAGAAATCGGTGAAAGATTCTCCTTTGTTTTTCTTAAGAGTGTACAACTCTTTTAAGATCACATCCATGTCAAGGTTAAAGGAGAAGTGATCTATGAATTTATTGGTGATTTCTTGGAAGGTTTTGATACCTGGAGGCAACTAAAAAAAACCAGTCAATGGTTGGGCCTGTCAAGCTTCGTAGAAAAGGGTGGATCAAATAGGACTTATTGTAGGCGACCTCCATACACATGACATTAAACTCTTTGATATGGTCCATAGGACTTCCTCTCCCATTTTATTTATCAAATTTTGGGACTTCAAAATTGATAGCGAACGGTACCATTGTGATGTTTCAATTGAATCGATATAGGCATAGGTTCTATGTATGGGGCTTCTTCATCTTTCCCATTTGGAGATCCTGCATTTCTTGGGTTAACGCCTTAAGTTGCAATGTTACATTGTCTTGTGGGTTTGGTGGAGGAACATATGTTGTGTATTGTGGGATGGCGGATGGGTTGTATGTGGATTATGATATGATGGGGTGTTGTATGTTGTATATGGAGGTGTGGGGTATTGTGAAGGTGATTGTGGTGTAGGCGTATATGTTCCTAACGTGTTTGTATTGATGATGTTCTATTGTGGATTATAGTAGGAACCTTTTTGTTTTTGTTGTTATTGTTGTTGGGCATACTATTGAGCTAGTAAGGATTTTTCTTGGGCTTGCTATTGTTGTTGCAATACTAGGGCTTCTTGTTGTTGTTGAGCCACTAGGGCTTGTTGTTGGGCTTGTTGTTGTTGTTGTGCTGCTAAGGTTGATTGATGGGCTTGATGTTGTTGTTGTACTACTAGGGTTGCTTGATGTTGTTGTTGTGCTACTAAGGCTACTTGTTGTTTATGTTGTTGTTGTGTTGTTAGGGCTACTTGTTGTTATTATTGTTGTTGTGCTGCTAGGGTTTCTTGTTATTGTTGTTGTTGTTGTTGTGTTGCTAAGGTTTCTTGCTATTGTTGCTATTGTTGGATGGATTTCTTGTAAGCCTATTGTGCTTGTTGTAAAGCTAATGCATGTGCTTGCAATGTAGGATCAGTTGGTTGTTGGGACATCTATGACAATTTTTGGGTGTTGATGTTTTGTGCGGGTTATCGGTGGTTGATGAGAGGTTGGGGGTTCCCTTGGTTTAACATTCCTTGTAAGATGGTGGATTGGGATGGAGGAATGTAAGTTTGAGGTCCCATTTGATTTTGCATGATAAGGGGGACCATGGGGATAGATGACGATGGTGCCATTAGATATTGCAATGGAAATGACACACTCATCCCTTGATCAAAAGGGTTCCCTTGACCAAAGAGTAGGGGGTTCCCTTTTTGTACTTGAGGCAAGATGAAGGTAGTACCTTGGTTAATGGGATTTTTGGCCAAGGGGTTTTTTTTATTCGATTTGATGATGGATGGGACGGATGTGTTTTGGGCAGTCGATGGTATGGATGAACCAATGGGGTTGTTGGATAAAGATGTCCCTATTTGTGTTAAGGGTTGACTTTGTGTTAGGGTGTTAGCATGCCCTTGTTGGTCTATTTGAGACACTTGACCTATACTACCTTGCAGGATGTTGGGCACACTTGTGGTACTTGTGGGAATGGATGAAGATGGGTGACCTCAATATGTTGAGGTTGTTGTGGATTCATGAAGTGTATGTGGTTCATTTTGATGTAAGGGGTGTTCGGGAATGGTAGGAGCACCAAAGGTAGGTGTCTAAGTGGTGTTTTGAGATGGATTGGTATTTAGGGTACCCATAAGCGTGTTTCTTTAAAATGGAAGAGTATGGCCAAAGTCCTTAGCAAGATTAGTTGTAATACTAGGAATGGGTGTTTAATTTAGCCCTATCGATGGAGTTGTTTGAATGGTGGATGAATTCAATCCTTGTGTTAATGATTGTGCAATAAAATATGGGGATTTTGGAGCCACCTTTTCTAAGGCTTGGTGTTCTTGTTTGTACTCCATGATTTCATCCCTAGTAAGTTCAAATGGGTTATTTGTAATGTATTCTATCTCATATGGCCTTGATGGAGACAAGGGTTGTTGTGATGGGGTAACTTGACTTCTAGGATCAAATTATTGAGGATTGGGATCACTTGAGGTGAATGTGACTTTGGTTTTCTCCATGATTCTATTGTGTTGTGATCTTGTCTTTACCATAAATTTTGGGTCACCTATGGGAGATTTGTGTTGAGATTTATAGTTTTCTAACTCTCTAGTTGACTCAAATATTGGTTGAATGGACACTCTAAGTCATTTTGGATAAATGATGGTAGTGGGAGATGAAAAGACGAATGATATGGGGACTGATCTTTGTAAATGTTTTGGGACAACAATTTTGACTTAAGTTTGATTATTTGATGTTTGGATAAAGGATGTTAATGAACTTGTGAATCTTTAGGGTAGACTTGTGACCTTCAAGATAAACTAGTGCAAAGATGATAACTAATTTAACTAATTACATGGAAAAGGATTCATTTCACATACAAAGTAGTTAAGTTAGGGATTGGGTTGATAAATGTCTAAGTTCAAAGTGTTGGTGTATTCGAATTTTATTTTTTTGCAAAGTTTGGTGAAGTGGAGTTTGAATTTTGATAAGGGGTGGATGAAAAATTTTGACCCAATGTTGAACTAGAGTGAACCTTTTTTTTCAAGACCAAGGTGGTGAGAAACATGCTAAACCTCTAAAGTGTTCAAACCCTAAAGACTTAATGATCAAGGAGAAGTTCTTGTGAAATGTGTAGATCTGGTTCATTCATGAAATAGCATAGAAAAAGTATCCTTAGTGATTTATCTCGGTTGCGGTAATTCCTTAGGATACGTCTTCTAATATACTTTGAACTATGATTCCTAAGTTTGAAATAGTGACATGTATACCTTCTCTTGGGGATTTTGATTTTGCGAGAGATCATTTAGAGAAGAACAAGACCAATATTTGACTTAAATGAGAGGCTCATATTGGGCATACAAATCTAAATTATTCATCAAAGCATGTCTATAAAAATTCCTTGCCAAAATGTTTTTGTTGCAGTAGAGATTCACAAGGTGCTTCTTGACGGATTTTTTACTATGATGCCTAAGCTTGAAGTGACGGAATATAGACCTTCTCTTGGGGTTTTTGATTTTGTGAGAGATCATTTACAAAAGAACAAGATTATGGAAAAGAGGATATTTATTGCCACACAAGAGGCCTTCCAGCCACAATATCAACTTGTTCCTCTTATTCATCTAAGATGTATGTTGTGTTTCTCCACTGGATGGGTGTTTCCTTTGTTTCAAACATGAATCTTCTTAAACTACTAATTATATACATTTGTTCTCCCTCAATTAGTTCAAAGTTTGGTTGAATGATAGCGGGCGTAAGGTTAGGTTGTTCAACTAGAGGTATTAGATGCCAAATGGTCATATGGGGTTCAATTTGTCAATTTATCTTGCTTAAATGAGTTTCTTTTTACCACAATCACTTTGTCTTTCTTAAGTTCAAACTAAATGTCTATGTCAAAAACATCATAAATTTCACAAAGTCCATTTTGTGAAAAGGATAAAGTTAGGGACATAGTTACCTAGGTTAACTTTGGAAAGTATGGATTGAGATGTAAACCAAAATATTTAGAAGTCTCTAAGAATAAATCCTTAGGACAAGCATCAATATCAAGGTTTTGTCAAAGAGTATCCATACTTAGACCAAAGGGTTTGAAATTTTGAAAAGACTTGTTGATGTTTGTTTGCAATTGTTTTGGAACCAAGAAAGTGTTAAACTAATTCACAAGCATGAACAATACGAGATAGGTGTGTATTTCTTAGTAGGCTTACCATCATCCCCTAAGAGATGATTAATCTATGAAGATGAAATGGAACAATAGGCTATGTCAAGGAAATGTAATGTCTTGACACACCAAGCAAAGGAGTCTCTTCCCCATTTTCTTTATTGCCTCAATCAAAAACTAAACATGGTAAGTAACTTCTTGGAGCAGTGCTACTCCAATGCACTACCTCAAAATACACTTCGAAGAAAATGGAGAGCCACTAAAAACAAGGTTCGTAATTCAAACTTTTGGGATAAACTAGTGCTATACATATGGTGAGCTCAATTAAGATGCCTCCCATCCCTTAGAAACATCTATGGGTTTTGACGTAACACACAGATACTAGAGGAGACAATCGTCGGTATAGTGTAACTACACTAGTTGTTTAATGACTTTTGTCACACCAAGTATTTATATAGTGGACCAAAGTGAAAGCATCGCTTAGGTCATTCCCTCTCACAAGTTGGGAGTCAGGCCCTTCTAAAGGTAACACATGTTTGAAGCATAAAATATTTTTCGTCACCCAAGATTGCCAATAGGTGCAAGGGGAGAGGATAAGCACTTCCAAGAAGAAAAGGTATACTTGTGTGTTTCTCTTCACCCAAGATTTCATGAAGCGCAAGGGGATTGGATACGCACAACAAGCATACTTAAGCAATTTAGACACATGTTCATTTTAATCCATCATAGCGAAATGAGTTCATTTTAAGCATCAATTTGAAGTGTTAGGATTGTATTGTTCAATTTTAAACCAACAAGCATAATGATGTGAGGGTTCAGTTTTAACCAATTTGAACATTCATTTTAAAGCCCAAAGAGAAATATAGTTTGGTCCTAAAATGTGAAATAAAGCATCATAAATGGGTTATAATTTCCCCATAAGTGTCAAAACACTTGTTACAATTATATTCAAATGGTAATATGCTCCTTCACTTTGAATGTTATTGTCCAAACCTACAAGACTAGTTAGCCTAAAAACCAAAAATGAGAATTCAATGACATGTTAGCAATCAGATAAAGTCAAAAAATTAAAACACATGTCAAAATTCAAGTTTAGTCTTCTTTACCAGTAATTTGTGATGCTGAAATCAATTGCCTCACTGAATTTCATCAATGGCGTTGCTATATCGAAGTTGTGTCACTATATTGAAAAATTGAAAGTGCCACTTTGCAGTAAACAGTGACGTCAAATGCGTCACTATACTAAAATTCATGTTGCAATAAAAAAATTAGTTTAGCATCACTATTTAAAGGTGTGGTGACGAAATTTAGTATTTGTCACTAAATTAATTATGTGTTGCTAAAATAAAAACCCAAATGCGTCATTGTATAGTGACGCGCTATCAAATGCATCAGTGAATAATTAATAGTGTCACTGAACCTAAAAACACAAGCAAAAAAGAGATTTAACAAGAAATTTGTCATATTGGTTAGTTCAAGCCCTCCTAGCACCAAAATGTGACTGACGACTTAGTATAGGCTGACTAAACTTGGTTCATGAAGATTTCAAGCGTAATTAAGCCACTAAAAATAAGTCCAATAAGATCATCCAATGCAAAACTAAACTACGAATTCATTAAAACTAACATATTAAAATATGAAAGCTTCATAAACACCTATTCTAATCCATTGAAACTTATCCTATTGGGGGAGTGGGGTCGCATTGATGTGGAATGGTGACCCTTCCCCAATCTCCTGGATAAATGAGCTTGTTTCGATCGATTCTATTGAAAAGAATCAACAAAACCAATGAGATGTGTATGAAAACATGATTTAAAAGCTAAATTAAGATGAGGAAAGTTATTTTAACATGATCTATGCTAAGATGATCGATATGGGTGTATACAAAGCTATTCTAAATGGAGTTTAAGCTCAAAAGATTAAAACCCTAATTACAAAACATGCTAAATGGATACACCTATGTTACCATGGAAGCCATTAATGGAAGCTAAGCTAATATGATGCCTGAAATTAACCTAAAATTCCTTTTAAAACATGAAATATGAGTGCAATATGAGAGTGATTTTAATAGCATGAGTTTTCTCCTAAAACATGGATTTGTTTGTCTCCAAATAGTGACCTATTTATAGGAGACGAAATGAGAAATGAAGGGATAAGATTGAAAAATTTAATCAACGGTCAACATGGAAGGAAGATAGAGGCATGGATCATGGATTCCCATCAAGGGTTGAGGATGCAAGATGATTTTTAATCAAGGACTTACATTCATCCAAAAAAAAACACTTTCGAAACATGCACAAGAAGTTTTGTTGAAAGTTTGTTGCAAAAAGGGAATATTTCCTTTTCCAAATGAGTGAAGAAAGAGAATATTCTCATGGGTGAGGAAAATAGATATTTAGTTAATTAAAACCAAATTCAATTGTGCAAAGGAGGAATATTCCCTTGCAAGTGGGAAGATTAGATTTAATTAGTAATTTGATAATTAAATAAAGTTCCAATTATGCAAATTAGGAGAATTAAATGATATTCATTAAATAAACGATTTAATGAAAAAAGGGGAAAGTGTTATGATATTTAATTAAATAACTTAGGGTTATTTAAAATAAGAGGAATTTAGGGGATTAAATTAAATAGTTTGATTTATTCAATTCAATAGGACGAAATGTTAGCATGAAAGGATATTAATTCACCTAATTAGGTCAATCAAGTTAATAGATGAAAATGATGCGATTAATTAAATAGCTAGGCTAATTTGATTAATCAAGCGAAAAGAGGATTAAAAAATAAATAGCATGAAGCATCTTCAAACTAAGCAAAGTTTTTAATATGATCATGAAGCAACTAGTTTTTAAATTTTCTTAGGTGCAAAGTTCGGCAAGAATGAAAATGAACTATTTATACATTGTTGATTTTGGAAATTATTGTGATTTTAGCTTTATTGATTTTATTTGTTCTACAAGTTCTTGAGATTAATTTGGTCACTTTCCCCAAGATTTTTGATGCAATCTTGACAAATGGAATTTTTAGTCACTATGATCATCATCATATTGCATAATTATACAAGAAATTTGGTTTATATATGTGTGTGCTTCAAGTAGGTGATTCATTGGGATGCATTTAGGCTTTAACTTAGATCTGATGTCGAGTATGAAGCATTGTCTTTGTTAATTGTTGAAGAAATCTTTAAATTTTCTACATATTTCCTTATGTCAAATGGTTTCTTAGGAAATATTTTTTCCATCACTCATATTGTAAATTTTGGGTACAACACTATATAGAGTTTCCTGATATTAAACGTGTCATTTTCAACACCCATGCTATCGAGCCATAGGTCTATGAAACATGATGTGCTCTTGAAATTGAATAGAAAATACCAATTCCCTTACTGATTACAGTATTTCTCAGGCCTTGCTGAGTTCTTTGGGACCCTTTCTAGAGAGTGGGTGTTGGAGTGCATGAAATATCTCCTTCTTGTCAACCTGAGGGGAAATCTCCAATTAATTATCTAGGTAAAAATTGTTCACCTTTTATTTATTTCAAATTAATAACGTTGGCTCTACATGAAATTGAAAATTTCTCTTATTTTTTATTTTAACTTCTTTCATGTCACAAAGGTTGCCAGGGAATATTTTGAACAATTGGGTGTAGATTCATGCATCAAGTTGTTTGAACAATTCAACTCTTATGAAGGGATATATTTCTTCTTGGGTGCATATTTGAGCTCCATGTGATTTGACTTTGGATTGTCACTTGTATCATTTTGTCACTGATATTCATTGATCTATTTGAGGAGGTAATTTTGTAGTAGCTTGGGAACCTTGTACTTATATGGTAAACTATATTTTCAATTTCATTGGTAGTGAGGATCTCGACATTCACTTCAAATACATTGAAGCAACAGCCAAAATTGAACAAATCAAGGAGGTGGAACATGTAACCAGAGAATCAAACTTTTATGATGTTGAAAAGACAAAGAAATTTCTTATGGAAGCAAAACTTCCAGATGCTATGATATAGGACCCTTAGGCTTCATTTTTCAAGTAGTTATTTCATGTTTTGGAGTTGTATAAGCAAAAAATAGAGCATTGTAACTTAGTTTTATCAGTCACAACACTGAGAAACACACTATGTAACACATTTTTCAAAGCAAAGACACATATTTAAGTCTTGTATCTACTGTAAGAACACCCTTTCTCAATAAAATTTTAGTATTTTACCTTCTTAATAGTTGTTTCATTATGTGCAAATGAATGATTGATTATGTTTTTCTATGTTTTATGTTTAAACCTCAAAAGCATTGTCTCATTTCCAACACTTTTATGCAAAAATTATCAATCAAAACAACCAATAAATGACTAAAAATGGTTTAGTCATAAATTTGGTTGTGCTATAAATGATTGGCAATAAACTACTAATGGTCACATGACCAAGCTCAATGAATAAATATGACTAAATATATGACTAAATAAATGACCAAATAAACGACCAAACAAATGACCAAATTGATCAATCAAAACAAACAAATAAATGACTAAAAATGGTTTAGTCATAAATTTGGTCACGTTATAAATGATCGGCAATAAACTACTATTGGTCTTGTGACAAAGTTTAGTCATTTATATGAAATTTTTAGTAGTTTTTTAGTCATTTATTGATGTTTTTCTACTAGTGGTTGTAGATAACAAATGTGTCATGTGGAAGAGGAGTATAGAGAGGAAACTCTTCGCTGTCAAAAAAAAATGGACCAAGGCAAAGCATTGAGCAAATGCAATACAATAAGGAGTGAAATTCAAAAAAATCTCCTTGGTATTAGCCTCCACCTAAGAAAAGAGGGTAGCTCAGATGATGAAGATGAGAAAAAAATTGAAGGGAAGCCTCAAAGGGATGATTGACATCCTCTGCAATAGACAATAGTTCACTACTGAGAGTCTGAAAAGGTTTACTAATATCGATTTGGCTTTGTCTCGATTTTCCACTACTTAATGAGAAAGATCAAAGTGGCCAAGGAAAATAAACCTCTTTGAAAACTAAGAGCTAAGAATGCTATTATTCCTCAACGTAGAGATATTCCACCCATTGTGAAAGCTTACTATATGTACCAAGCCAGGGTACCACATCTGCCACCCAATCACCTGGAGGATTCACCGATGAAGTTCCACCTCAGGAATGATTTTGCTTGCTTTAATTATTTTCTTAAGAACTTTATGTTATGAAATTGAAAAGACTCTTAATTTTAAGCGATTACTTTAAAGAAGTGGTTATACTCACTTGATATATATGTAATGGAACATTATTAGAGGTTCTCTTAACAATAATGCAATTTTGATATAACATATACAAAACTAAAAAAATTTACATTTTTGTGTGTATAGTAATGTCATTTGAATGAAGAAGGAATTCAATTATCTTTGTGTTTGGTTAATTCCTTGAGTTATATTGTTTTTGTGTGAATAAGTAAAATTTTCATTTATATGATTGATTTTAGTTTTGATGCTATTCCAAATCAATTATTTCATTTTACTTTCTATGGGATTTTAGGTTGGCCTGTGTGCTAGTATTTATATGCTCTTAAATTCATTTATTATATTCAATACTTAAGGGCTTTTGAGTATTGAAGTTTTTTTTTTTTCCTACTTTCTGGTTAAAAGCATACCATATGTTAAATTTATTTATAAAATTTTATTGAAAATATTTAGAGGGAGTTGCACATTGTAAAAATTTAGAGAGTAATTGTTTCATATAGAGGAAGTTAACTCAACTATTGGAAATTGATTGTATCTCATATGGGAAAAAGAGTAGATTTCATATCATAAAGTAAAAGGTGAAAATTCATTAGCCAACATCCATCACACAAGAAAATCTCAAACAAGGAACTCTTACAATCATGTG
This sequence comes from Sequoia sempervirens, assembly GCA_007258455.2. Classification (NCBI taxonomy): domain Eukaryota; kingdom Viridiplantae; phylum Streptophyta; class Pinopsida; order Cupressales; family Cupressaceae; genus Sequoia; species Sequoia sempervirens. The sequence goes on from VDFB02281492.1 coordinate 919,760,682, forward strand.
TTCCTACCCACATAGATATTGATCAGTTTTAGGCCATGTTATGACATATCACATCTAATCATCATCTATTATTCATTGAAAACGATCTCCCTTCAAATACATATAATAATCATTCCTTACATTTATAATTTCTCATCCATGAGAATAAGATCAAAAGAGTCTTGGTAGATGGTGGAGCGGGCTTAAACATTTGTACTTCAAAATTGGTCAAACAATTGGGATACTTCGATGAGGTTATTGAGAAATAAAAGGGAATTACAATTAGATCATATGATGATAATGAATATGAATCAGAAGGGACTATCATATTTCTAATTCAAGTTGGTCCAACTATTGCATAAACAAAATTCCAAGTCTTGGACCTTGATTTACCATATAACATCCTCCTAGGATGCCTATGGATACATGCCATGTAGGTTATCCATTCAACCTATCATCAATGCCTAAAATTTCCTTACAATGAAACTGAAGTCACCATTTATAGGGACCCTCAACCTTTCCATTATTGTAAGAAATTGGAAAAAATATATCAAAAATTACTCCAAGTACCTAACAATGATATAGCCTCCCATTCAAAATCTTACATGGATCTGGATCAACATTAGCCTCCTCATCCATCATTTGTAAATGTCTTCCAAATATCAAGGTTCAAATACAAGACAATTGTTGTGGAGATTATGGTCTAAAATGATCCTTTTATGTAGGACAACTTCCATCTTCTCATAAGACATATGGAAAACTACAAAACATAGAAAAAACATCTACTACTATCAAATTTGAGCCTACTATTTTCTCCAAGTGGGGAGAGCTCAACAAATAGGTCATAGAGGAAGATGTTTCCAAATGGTTGTACCATGAGTAAAAGGAACAAGTTACTCTCCCAGTTGATCCAAATAGTAAAGGTTTCTTGATCATTAAGAACATGGGATTCAAAGGCCATGGTGGCCCTAGTCTACATCAACAAGGAATAAGAGAACCCATTGATCTATAAAACTGATGGAAATACTAAGTGCTTGGGTATGGTTCACAAAATAACATTACCCCTAACTTTAAGAGTATCCCTAGTGAGATAGTTGGAGTTTCTCCCACGGTTGACATTTCTAACGATGATACTGTTGATGCCAAAATTTGACAAGGTAACAATGTCTTAAGGGAAACTCAGTTTATGGGGGACCTTTTGTGCTAAACTGAGTGACCTCCGGGTTTTTAGAGAAGTCAGCTTCTTCTACAATGGGGGTTTGGAAAGGGAAAAGGAAGCGGATATAATAAAATAAAGTCTAACCTAAGGCGATGTGCCAAGACTTAATGATAGGCATGATAAATCATAGATCTAAAGGCCTGATTGGTATTTGTAGCATTCCAAAAAATTAGAAACTAAAGATTATAGCACAGACAATCCATTCATTGACATAAAATAGCATTGCATACATTCCTACTGCCAAGAAGAGTCATTAGACATGATCTAGATCAGCAAACTTGCATTCAATATATATAGAAGTTCTCAAATGAAATTTCTAGACAATAAAAGCATAATTTACAGTTTAATCAAATAGCATGAAAGAACAGAAAGGTTGAACAATTGGCACAGTCTAAAAGTCTTTTGCAATAAAATAAAACAGTAATAAAGGCTTGGCGTCTTTTCTTAAAACCAGTGTTCCTTTTAAAATTTTGGGCCATTTTCTCACAAAAGAGAAAAGTATATATAGCCGAAAAAACTCCCACCGCTTCGAAGAGTAGCCACATAAAAGATTTTGCTATCCTTAAGCAATGATGCATAAATAAGAACATTCCCCAAGTCGTTGCAACAAAAAAGATTTGAAACCAAGCATCTGGTCATTCCAGGCGCAGGTGCATCTTCTGCAAATGATGGTCGTGGTCCTGGAAAGGTTAAACAAACAAGTGTCACCATCCTATGCAAATGATTATGACATGTAGTGGCCAATCGCAGCATTTGGTTCACCTGGTTGATCTCCTGAATACGAGATCTGCCGACTAGGCACATGGCAGCATTTCACTGCTCGTGTGAACCTTTATCTCTCGCCGTTGAAGCCTTGTGCCAAGGCTACACATGTTGAATGGGTAGAGCACTATCCAATAGTGGAGGAAACAATCATCAGTCGGGCTCAAAAGAGACGCGTGGCAGCATTTTTATGCCCGCAGTCGTTATTTTATCTTCATGTTGAAAGATTTGCGAAGAGTAAACACGTAGTAAGAGTACACCTCAAACAATAATTGTGGGGCACGTCAAATTCTTTGGGAGTGATAGCACGTGGAACTTGAGTAGACCCTGATGAGGAAGCAAAAAGGAATGACCAAAAATGGCCCGCAATCACGACACGTGGAAGTATGGCGGGGATTCTCGAGATGTGAACAGAAGGGAAACCCTCCGGTTGCACAAAGTAGACACGTGGAGGGGAAAAGAAGAATTTTAATAAAATATTAAGTTGATTCCTTGTGATGCATGGGCCGATACATAGAGGAAAATACACCCGAAGGGAACTCGTTAAATACTTATTAACAGCTTTTGGTGACTACCAGGGGCGCTTCACTTTTGGAACGAAGAACCCAAATTTTCTCTGGTTTACAGAACAGAGTGCCATTTCATTAGCTAACGGAGTCAGAGATTGGAAAGAGCCACCTGCAGAAGTGACCATTCATCCTCAGATGGCCTTACCATGTTGCGTAAATTCTCTTGTGCTCTGCTTAGATGAATAGTTTCTTTATAAGGCAGTGCATTAGGTAAATCGGCCCCTGCTTCACAATGAAATAGTAGATGTGCAAGCCGATGAATAACTCCCTCAATATTGGTTGTGATGGGAGGATGACTGAAATTCCTGAAAGCATCCGGATCATTTTCCTTCTCTTCTATTATTTCTGCAATCTACTCAGCCGTAGCAATAGAGCCATTTTCAAGGAACGGGGACGGCAAACCCATCTTGTTTAACTTGGAGAAACTCTCTCGTATGTTGTCCAGTGTCTTGCTCAGAGTAGCCGTGGATAATTTAGTGCGCTGGAAGGTAGAGTGGCAATGGATAAACTTATTTTTCATTTGAGCAGCAACATCCTAATCTTCAATTCCTACTCTGGCAAGGTTTTCATTAGAGACCGAGTATAGCTCGGTGAGCAGATCTTTTGCTTCCAGAACTTTTTCCAAGATAAACTGTGGGAACTACTCAATCGTATCATGAGACTCCTGGCTCAGCTTTGATGCCTTGGTGATGAATCGGAGGGTAGGCTGCGGTTCTAGGGAAAAAAATTTAATCCTTTCCTAGTGAGAGATGTACAATTGCCTAACCAACGGAATAAAGTCTTATTGTGTAGGAGAAAACAGGAGAGAGCTTTTAAGAGAAGCAATCTCTACGTCTTTTGAGTTAATGGCCTTAGCCAACTCTACCCTTTTCTTTTTCTCGGATGCCAGTTGCTCCGCAGAGCTGCTCATTTCTTTATTCCAATTCTCCTCAGCTCGAGAGTGATTTGCTAAGTGCATGCCCAAAGAGAACTGTCTCTTAGAGATCTTATTCTAATTGAGATTTTAGGCCCTCAAATTTAGCCTCTTTTTCTTGTATTTTTTGCTCATATTGAGCTTGTTGGTGCTCCAAAGCCTCATTCTTTTGTGCCATTCCTTGACTATACTCAAGGAAAAGTTGCTCCAGCTCTTCATTCTTTAGCTGGAAAATCTGTCCTACCTCCTGATTCTTAGCATGCAGCTCTTTTACCATGGTAGGGTCGATAGTCTAAATCTTTGCAAGCTCACCCTGAAGTTTTTTCTTCTCATTCTCTGCTGCCAGCGCCCTTTCAATCATACTTGTAACATCCGCCTCCAAGGATTTCTCTTTTTTCTCCAAAAAATTAACTCTCTCCCTTACTGCTTTAAGCCGCTCATCCTTTTTCTTTAGCTGGCGACCAGTTTTAAGGAAGTCAAAGGTGACCACCCATTGTGTTTCCTCCATAATTTCAACCTTATCCTATGGTCAGGCCACCTTCATGTCAAGCCCTATAGCATATATTTCATATTCTTCTGGGTGCATCTCCCCCTGAGGCTTGGTTACTCTCAGGTACATGGTTGCAAACTTCAATTCTTGTTGGGTCTCATCATAAAGAGTCTGTATTTTTGGCTCAACAAAAACACTGTCATCATTTGTCCTATGATTTTTCATTCTACTTGCACGTGCCTCCTTTCTACAATCAATTTGTGCCATAAATGTGGTTGGTGACGAAACTAGTCTACCTGCGAAAGGAGCACCAAAAGGTAGGGCATATGGATAGGTAACCCTGATAGGCGCGAACATTTTCTTTTTCTGGAGAGTAAAATTTTGCATGGGGAAGTGGGGCACATTCCAAAGCTTGGTTTGAGGACTAGCAGAAGGGCTAGCCACTTTCCACAGCTCAATTGGTGAATCAGTGGAAGGACTCATAGGCTAGAATGGTGAAGGAGTTGTCATTGTGGAGCCAGCTTGTTGTGATGGAAGAGGATTTGTAGCAATAGCAGAAGTAGGGCTGCCCATAGAGGGCACAAATTCAGAAAGTGAGGCAAGGAAAGCCTGAGTGGCAGTAGCTGGTGTAAGGGTTTGTGGAGAGGTAAAGCCAGGTGGAGTCATCTTCGAGAATTCAGAAAAACCTCCTGCATGTGTTGGATTAAAAGTGGGAAATCGAGGGCCAGTACTCATGGCAGGGATTATCGTTGAGGCAGGGGCAGATACCAAGGAATAAGAAGCAAGGGAAGAAGGAGTGAATTTTACCTATTGACTGGTCGATGGTGGCTCCTGGATCATTAGCGACTCTTTCTCAGCCTCAGGCTCCTGGCTAGCTACAAGCACCTATCTTTCGGCAGGTTCTTATGAACCTTCTCCGATAATGGTCTCTATATGCTGTCGTTTTGCAGGAGAGGTCTCTCGAGCTTCAAGAGTTATTATCATTTGTTGTTGTGGGACCCTGGCTGCCTTAGCGGCCCAAGTGATTGTATGCAAAGCCCTTCATATATTAAAATGCACATTTGTGGCTACATAGGCGGGTTGTCCAGAGCCTTTCTCCTTCAACACAAAGGACGTAGAAGTTTTCGCTTGTTCTTCCTGCTCTTCGGACTCATCCTTCGGGTCATCGCTCTTATTGATGCTAGAGTTTGGGTTGGGGTGGTCATCATTCCACCATTTTTTAAATTCCTTGTCCTCCTTCAAGCTCTCATAAGGGGCATCCAATTTCCCTATCTCTTGGTGATACTTCCAGAAAGCTTCTATCTTTCCATCAGTCCATTCCTCATCCTTTCGCAACTTGTTGTACATGGTGTGTTCCATGTGGACATTATCTTTGGCCACCACCACAGAAAATTAGAACTTGTGTCATGGCCCTCTGTTATCTTGTGTGGGAATACGCGTCAGTTCAACAAAATTTTCATCTTTGTCTACCTGCAAGTTACGCCTTTTTTCCCAGTAAGGTCAAGGAACATGAGTAACTTTCATGTGCAACTCTGGCAGGTCATTGAAAGGGTTGTAATCCCATTTGTCACTTACCAAAACCAACCCTAAATGGGCCAGTTTATCCTGCAATAACTGATTCGATTGTTTCCTTAACAGAGCCACCATTTTGAAATTCTTCGGACAAGTGAAGAATCCTTTTCTCTTGACACTTTTGCTACTACAGAAAGTAAAATCAATGATACACACCTACCTATACATCTCAAGTGCAAGCACCTGATCTGTGACACAAGCTGGGAGAAGGAAGGGTTGACCAATGAAGCCCCGCATCCAGAGAATTGTGAAATATGTTCCTAAGAACCAATCACAAGCAGGAGTGAAACTCTGCATATATCCGGTCTGATCCTTGTCGAGTCGGATTATGTCACCTCCTCCTCATAAATCTTGCAAGGCCGGAGTTATAAAATAATCTGAAAATGCATAATAATCATATGACATGGAAAGAAAGGGCATCCACGTGGATACTAGCTTCCTCTTCCCCTGTTCATCAAAAATTGATAATTCAAAATACATGCCGAAGAAATCAAGGTTTTGATATAGGAACATGTGAACCAGGAAGGAGAGAAATCTAAACTTTCCCTCCATCGAGTAATTTTTTATTTTTCGTATCATTTCATCCACCATGAACTCGGTGAAAACATACCAGAAGGTATCGTGTTGTTTGCAAAATTGGAAGGTCGGTCCTAGTTGAAAGGTTTCCACCATCTCATCAGAGTCTCGACCACACACAAAAGCTAGCATTGACATGGAATCCTGCATATCCTCATGAAATGAACCGCACGACAATGGAATACTTGGCAATTTAGCACCTGGGACTCCTTTCTTACCAATCTCCTCCATCAGGAAATCTGAGTTCTTTTTCATTCCCTTCCACATTTTCTCTTTTACCAGGGAAAAAGGACTCAATTTTCTCTCTCTTTTACTTGGGTCTGAGATGCATAGCATATTCCAAATGGCCTATGGGCTGATGGGAACTCTTAAATTTCATCCCTCGATGCAGCGGGTGCTAGGGTTATAATGTTGAATGGCAGCATCAACTAACTCTAGGCAGTAATGTACCAGCGGGACCATGCATTGTGGAAGACCACTATACCAAACCTTCTTTGTTGTAGATGTGTCTGCCTTAGGTGTCGTTAACCTTTCCTAGGCTGCTTCTCTTGAGGATTTAGGCTTTTTTGTGAATCGTGGGTCATAAATATCATCCCATTTCTCCTCAACCCTTTTCTTGTTTCTGCAATCTTTGGGCCTACTCAACTCTATCGTATACGCCCTCTTCGGCTTGCTTGGTATACCAGGCATAGCATATGCTAAATCCTCATAGATATACACATCCTCTGACAACTGTATTGTTGTAAACAACTTTTGGCCAATCTCCTCTTGCATTTGTTGTGATGAACTCTCTGACATTTTTCTTCAGATGAAAACTTTTGCAAGTTCTGGACTCTATAAATTTTATCCGGCTCTGGATATGCTTAAAAAAATTTCTCTGCACCTTAAGCCTTGGTTTTTTTGAAAATACTTTGAACATTAAACCTTTTTATGCAATATTTGGCCATCTTTTCTCAAGGTGGTAGAGGAAAGCATGATTTTTGCATTTAATTCGGCATGTACCATTAATTTCTCAGTTCATACAAAATGAATTACTTGCCATTTCGAGGAGGCAAGAATTCATTATTGTATTTGGAAACCATGTGATATGCTATGATTCCATTGAAACTTGAGCCATAAATTTTCCTTCTAACCTTGTGTTAGTATGTGTTGGCAATTAATATCCTGGATGGAATGATTAATCTAAAGCAAACAATCACGGCCTGAAAAGATATGAATACTGCCTTGGGCTCTGGGAAACACCTGTGAGATGACACAATAGCCTACAGTCGTGCAGCTTACTGTCGATGAGCGCCACCTTTTTAAAGCTAATTAACTAGCTCTTATTAATTTAGCACACATTGAACTGTACCTCTGCAAATGCAACTGGTCTGAAAATGCGAGCAAACACAAGCATGCCTTTCAAGTTGGCACTTGGTTATCATCACATTTTCTCAAAATGGATTAGCATGCATCTTCTCATTTTTTCTATAAATAGGTCGCTAAGTAGTGAGGAAATCACACTTAGCATTTGAGTAGTTTTTGTGTGATTGAAAATATGTGCGTATTAAAATGAAATAAATACTATTCAAGCACACCAATGAAACTTTAAATCAAAGGAAAACTGATTAAACAAAGTAAAGCAAACTCTCAATGCAGCAGCTCCTCTGAAGACGTCCCATTGTCCTCTATCTCCAGTATTTTTGCTAAAGCTCTCCGATTTGTATGCTAAGCTCCACAAAATGACTACTAAAGAATGAGATTTAAAAATAAATGCATACTATACTAAGAATGCAATATTTTGAAGGTTGATAATGGAGGAATGTTGGTTGCTCAATTCTGCAGCATAACAATGCAATGATGAAGAATGATGGAGATGGATTGAAAGATTGAGGAATGATTTTGGCAGAATGCGGATGTCTGAAGAAGATCCGATGCAAATGGCCTGTGAAAGGTTTGATTTATAAATTTTCAATGTGGACAAAGATAAGATTTGATAAGATTGATAATGATTTGATTTTTTGTCAAAAGAGGAAAAACAATGAGATGAGATAAGATTTTCGAAAGATAGAAAGATTTTGATTTATTGTTTTAAAGGAATTAAAACAAGATAAGATAAGATGTGAAAGATATAGAAAGATTTTGATTATCTTTTAAAGGAAATAAATCCTAAAAAAGATGAGAAGGATAATTGATGAATTATCTAATTAAATAAATTAATTAGATGCACATGAGTTCAAATTTGGAAAGAAAGCGAGAAGATATTTTTAAGATTTTATTAATTAAATAAATATTTGATTTATTTAATTAACGTTGAATTTATGATTTCATTAATTAAAAGAATTGATAGAAATGATTTAAATAATTAAATAATATAAATTATTTAATTAACATTAGAGGAAGGGAATAAATGAAATTAGTCAAATAAATAAGATTTATTTAACTAATTAGATGATGACATGGGTACCTAGGGCAAAACATGATACAAGGTGTCTAAATGATCCAATGTTGTGACAAGGTATCGCAAGATGACAATTTTTTGATGTCTACAGTTTTAACAATAGGTCATTGGTGCAGTCCTAAGCAAGTTTTCTCATAGGCTAGGTGGTAGGTAAGTTTCAGTGTTGGTTAGAAGGTAGAAGCATAGTGCCAGTATCATGGATACTCCTATTAGGTTAACCTATTATAAGTCATAGACAGCTTTTCTGGGGGAGATTTCCACTAGGCGATTGAAGAGAATGACCAAGAATAAACACTCCTTGGTTTTGGTAGCCATAAAATGGGTTCTAGGTAGGGATTTTATAGACTACGAGGACAAGTACCGTGTGAATACTATTATCTGCTCACATTTTGTAGTGTCAATGTTAGACATTGGTATCCCCAGGCCTCTCACTCTGAAGCTGGTCAAGGAATTTTTTCCAATAAAGTACTTGAATGGCCTAGGTGAGATTTTCGCTCACGCTAGTAATGGGGTAAGCCTGCCAACAGCTAGTGACCTTCGTCGCTACATTGAGGAAGAAGCAATAGTTGTATGGTTGTCATTTCTCAGTGGATTCCACCTTCAGACACGCGACGAGTATCGGAAAAGGGCTACCCAAGCTTTGCACTTTCTGTTTTGCAGCTAAAACATAATACCATTCTATGGTGTTGATTGGTATACCGACTTCAAGAACTTGGTGTTCCCCTCGATAATGGCGGTTGTGTCGAATGACTCTACTTTTGTTGTTGAAGAACTTTCCAATGAAGATGGGTTTGGCGTTGTTGTAGATGAAGCGGTAGTCACTACCATAGATGTGTCAATTGTTTCCTCCCATGCTCTTGGATAAAACGCCTCCCTGCTCCTGGATAAAATGCCCCTGATTTCTTTGTTTTGTGTTGTTGAATACACCACCTGCTTCACAGTTTTTGTATATAAGCTTGAAAAAGGCTATAAATATAGCATATATGAAAGAATAGCTCGTATAGTCGTACACTTTTTGGATTATGGATTTCTCATCCATTTTGCAATGTAAGAAACAAAATAATATATATAAATCGACATATATCTTTATAAAAATCCTTGGCTCTTTCTTCCATTCTGCATTTCTATTGTATGGGATCTTTTATTAGCATGTGTTCATTTTCTTTGCACATGGGTGTGTTTTATATGTAAAGCAACCCGGTTGATCTACCCTCTACAATTATGGGTTATTTCTGTAGAAACACAAACCAATTTCAAAAAGACCGGCCAACACAAAGGGAAATAAAATAAAAAACATTATTCACATATGTACAAAAGTAGAACTCGACACTTAATGGAATAGCATAAGATAAATCCCATTGACCGTGATTCCTAAGGGTTCCTGTTCCATATTTCCTAACTCGAAAGCGTTATGCTCCCTGCACCAAATAATTTTAAAGGGGCCCTCCCATAGGCTATCAAATTTACCATGTTGACCTGGCTTAGCATCCCTTTTATCATATTTCAGTACTAAGTCTCCACACTTTAGGCCTTGGTCAGAAGCCTTCTTGTCAAACCATCATTTGACCACTTGTTGACGGTTTGTCATGGCTATTAGGGAATTCTCCCTTTTTTCTTGTACTTCTAACAGTTCGGCAAGCCGAACCTCCATGGCGCCATTTTGTTCTATTTCGAGAGATTTCAACAGTTGGAGTGCTGGAATCTACATAGATATAGGAAACGGTGCTTATTTCCCGTATACCAACTCATAAGGTGAAGTCTTAGGACTTGCTTAGGAGTTATGCGGTTTTCCCAAAGCATTTCTTAGAGGTTTTTATGCCATTCCCTCTGGTGTTCTGAACCAATTCTTTTAAGGAGTCAGACTAAGTTCTTATCTGTTGACTCCGCTAGGTCATTTCCCTGCAGGTAATAATTTGATTATGTCTTAAGGAATATACCATTTGTTAACGCAAAGTGACATACCTTTGCGCCTAGGAAAGCTCTGGCATTATCAGAAATGATAGTTTTCAGAGGTCTGAACCTTGTCACCAGCTCTTTGAGTAATTCCACTATCTTTGTCTCTGTTGTGTTTTTAAGCGGAATGGCCTATGTCCATCTCGTGAAGTAATCTGTGGCGGTCAGAATCCACTTGTGCCCGGCACTAGAAGCAGGATTAATCATCCCGATGAAGTCCAGGCCCCATTGTGCAAATGGTTCATCTGCCACTATAGGTTTGAGAGGCATTGTGGAATTCTTCCTTTAGTCAATAAAGAACTAGCATTTTTTGCAAGATTTTACCAAAGAGTGGGAGTCGTTGAAAAGTGTAGGCCAATAGTAACCTGTGCACATGATTTTGATGGTGGTGGTCTTAGTGGAGAAGTGTCCACCCATAGCACTGTTGTGGAACATGTCAAGGAAACTCTTCGCTTGCTCTGTAGTAACGCATCGCAAGAGGAGACCATTGGAATTCCTTTTGAAAAGGACCCCTTCCACTAGAGCATATCCACAATTTTGCAACCGATAGTATCTCCTCTTTTGGGAGGAGAGACCTGGAGGAGAGACTTGACGAATACTTTCTTGTTTGCATAAACCTCATTCTATCTATCAGGCAGCAACCCTCTGATTCTAGCTCATTTATCAGAACAAGCTCTGGTTGCTCTCCTTCGATGGGTATCTCTTCATTTTACGTCATGTATTCGCACAGTGCTCTTCCTCTGACAATTTTAGTGGGTTTGACCTCAATGTCATATTCATGGATCTTGGTGATCCAAATAGCTCTTTTTTTTGTGATTTCTTCCTCCATGATATATTCGCACACACTGGAATGTGCAATATAAACAAACACTTTGTTGCAGGAAATTAGATGGCGAAACTTTTTAAGTCCCTTCACTATTGCAAAGGCTTGTCTTTCGACGAAATTATAATTCGTCTCATTTTCCTTCAGGGTCCAAGAGTAGAATGCCACTAGATGTTCTTCCTTTCCTTCATCATCCTTTTGGGTTAATACAATAGCAATACTAGACTTGCTACTGAATGCATACATTATAAAATCCTTAGATAAATCTAGATTAACCAGTACCAGAGCTATAGAAATAGCGTCCTTGACTTTTTCAAAGGCTTCCCGAGCTTCAGTCGTCCACTTGAATGCTTGATCCTTTTTAAGCATCATGGTGATTAGCTTAATTAATCCCACAAAGTCAGAAATAAACTTGCTAACAAAATTTACCTTGCCCAGGAAGGCTTGAACGCCTTTCTTATTCACCGGAAGGGGAAGTTCCTTTATAGCTTTCACCCGTTCGGGGTCGATCAAAACTCCTTCCTTGGATACCACATGTCCTAACAGCTTGCCTTGTGGTACTCTGAATACACATTTTTTTGGATTTAAGGAAACCCTGAACTCCTGGCACTTTTGAAAAACTATTTCTAAGTGGTCAAAATGATCATCCTTAGATTTAGAAAACACAATAAGATCATCTAAATAAATTAGAATAAACTTATTGATTAGCTCACTGAATGCGATTTCCATCGCCCGCTGGAATGTTGCCCCTGAGTTGGATAAACCAAAAGGAATTTTAGCATCAACAAATGTTCCCCATTTTGTAGTGAACGTGGTCTTGTGTTGATCATCCTTCTTAATTCAGATCTGATTGTAACTAGAGAAACTGTCCAATAGAGAAAACGTTTCCGATCCTGCTAATGTTTGTAAGATTGACTCCATAGAAGGTAGTGGATAATGGTCCTTCAAGGATGCTCTATTTAGGTCTCAGAAGTCCACACACAAGTAGATATCTCCATTCTTCTTTTGGATCAGAACCAGATTGGATACCCAAGTACTATGCTTGATTGAGAAGACAATGTGCGACTCAATTAGCTTGGTTAGCTCTTACGCCATTAGTGCTTCAATTTTGGGGTTTACTAGCCTCTGCTTTTGTCGGACTGGTTTTGCACCTTCTATTAGCTTGATCATGTGTTGAATGATATCAGGATCATATCCCTCCACATCATCATAGGACCAAGCCACTACTCCATATCTCTCGCAGAAATTGATGAGTCTTTCTTTATCATGGTGCAGGACATCCTTCCCGACTCGAAGATTTCTGTCATCTGAGACCCAAAGGTCTACGTAATCACTTTTTTCTACTACAAACTTTCATCTATCATTTCTTGTATCATCACAATCAAAAAAAAAATTGAGAGTAACCAATCCTTTTGGAAGCTTGTTGGATTTGAGCTACATAATTTGTCCTTCATAAGCCTCGGCAATCTTTGGTTGAAATTGATTGGTGAATTCCCCCGACTGCTGGATGTACGAGGCGATGTGTTCATCACTTTCAAAAACCTGCCAACTCTAATCATTTTCAGGAATCACCGGTCGAACTAGTACTCGTACAAATTTTTCATTATGTATAAGATCAAAGGCAGGATCAAACTGAGCACCAATAGCGGCCATGCAGTCTACGTCGCTATTTTGCCCTCAAGGAACAGTCTGGATGTTGAAGGCTTCAAAACACTCAACCAGGTCCCAAACTCGGTGCCAATAAGATCTCATGCAGACATTCCTTTCCGCGGAAATCCCTTAGACTTGGTTGACTACTAGTTCAGAATCTTCGAACACCATTAATTGATTAATGCCCATTCGCTCCGCAAGGCTTAAACCTTGAACTAATCCTTCATATTCGGCCTCATTGTTTGAACAAGCGAAATGAAAGCAGAAAGACCTAAGAATTTTTTCATCTTGTGGGGATATTAAACATATCCTTGCTCCAGTGCCCACTTTACCTCTTGCTCCATCAAAGTACAGTGTCCATAGCTCATTTGCTTGGCTACCTTCGAACTCTTTAGCAACCTTCAAGAACACTTGGTCTTCATCATAAATTACATAGGTGCCCAATCCTGTAGCATGATAATTTTTGAAAGGGTCATTATCCATGTGTTCACTCAATAGAGTATCCTCTTGGTCATCCCTATCTCTTCTCACCTTTTCTTCCTCTAGTAATTCAATGTAATACATTTCTTACTTGGTGATAGAGGTATGCGCGGCTTCAAAATTGATCAGGGCTTCATCCACTACATATTCAAAATGAAAATCCTCTGATTCTATCTTCATTTTTGCATCATGCTTCATTTTGAGAATCAAATATGACCAATCCATGAACAAGTATCCGTCCACTTTTGAAGAAAATTCTTGGGATAGACAGAGACCAAACATGGGAGGAACATCTATGATCACACTATCTTGCAGCACTGTGATACTAGGGCAAGCAAATAGAGTTAAAGGAAGTGCCTTGATGACACCTATGGTTTCAACTTTGTTCCCATCAAGTTGCACTACCCTTTTCATAGGTTCATAATCGAGTCCTAAAGCTTCGGCTATCTGCTTAGGAATAACCATGGTGCTAGCGCCAGAATCAATCATAGCATTATGCAATAACTTCTTTCCTATAATGAGAGTTAAGAAGAAGGGTTGGGGCTTCAACTTATCTCTAACTCCAATAGGGGATTCTTTTGTATTGTTCGTAAGGACTTTAGTCAGCGGTAGTTGATTAACAACCTCTACATTGGCTAACTGCTATGTTGGCGCTACATTGACCTCTTCTTGAAGCGCCTTCTGTAATAGCATTTTTTGCTCTGGGATAGCTAGAATGTCCCATAGAGACACATTAATAGATGATTTCTTCAATTGTTCTACCACATTAAAAGGTGACAAACTTGGAGGTTTTTGCTCCTTGGCTCTTGTTATAATAATTTCCTTCCGTGGTTGAGATGGTAGCGAGGCGGTGGAAGTGCTAGGAATCTGATCAGAAGCACTTTTAAGTTGTGGGCTGGCTATATGCGAAACAACTGACTCGTCAATAAATCTCCTCTTTGAGCATGTCTTATAATCAGATTGCACTTGAGGTGTTTTGGATATGAACATATCATTAGCAAACATCATTTCTTCTTCCTCCATCCATGAGAAAAGTGTGTGATCAGGAGCGATGTCAAATTCTTGTTCGAGAGACATTCCTTGCATTTGTGTGGTAAGAACCACACTCTCCATTTGTGGCGAGGGATATACATAACCCCCATAGTCTGGCGTCGCGCCTTGGCTACGTTATTCTGCCACCTTTTGTTGTGAATTTCCATGCGGAAAATTTTGGGGCATATGTGCATCGCTGCAAGGGAAGCACCACGGATTGATGTCACCAATGAAGTTATTCTGGCCCATGGTTAATTCCCTTCTCAAGCTTGGTGAAGCGCTCGTCAATGGAGTAGGCACTGGCACCATTTGGTTGATCGTCGGAGCTAGTGAATTAGTGTGGGAACCACCTTGGTACTGATTCTGCTGATATGAGGACCGTTCGTCTTGATAGTTTTGATAGGCAGGCTTTGGAGGCTTTGATTGGTTTTTCTTGAGTGTGGTTATGTCATTTTCCATAGTCCGAAACATTTCTTTAAGATCACTCATTTCATCTTTGGAAGAACCGGATGTAGAGGCAACATTTTCTGGCGTTGCTATATATGTGTATATTGATTGGGGAGTTACAAGAGCACTAGTTGGCACGACTTCTTTTGCGGGAATCTATATTTCAGGAAATATCGGCATGATAGGCCGAGGAGGAAACTTTCTACAATCTATCAAATGATTCTCGTCTTTGACAGTGACACTGTAAGCATCTAGTAGAGTAGCTCCTCCCAAAGACTTGATCATCATAGAAATTTTAGAATTGATGAACTTCAGATAAAATATGAACACCAACTCAGGAGTTGGGCGTATAGTAACAGGGATCCTCTACCAATTCGTGTGGAATCGAGCATTAAAGTTCGTCAGAGCCTCTTGGGGGGCTCGTTTTATGACAGATAGTTGATAATACAGTGAAGAGCAATCTTTGTCATTTGAGAACCTCTCATAGAATCGATCTTTGAGCTCATCCTAGGTGCGAATAGTGCTAGGTGACAGTGTTCGGTACCAATCTAGCACCTTGCCTTTAAAAGACGCGGCGAGAAGCTTTAGAGCTACATTCTACGTTGTGATCTCGTGCACCAGAAACACATCTTCCACATCTTACAGATGTTCTGCAGGTGTTCTTGAGCCATCTCCGGTAAACTTGGGTATAGCTTTCATAGCTGAAACTGGGATAGCACCTCAAACAGGGGGTGCTACTGGGGCTGCTAGGGGACTTTCAGTGTCCCATGCCACGTAATTTATGTTGGCGACTGGCAACATGGTTAGAGGAATGGGTGGCAGGAGTGGAACAGTTACCAACTGATTTGTGGCCTACACTATTCCCAGTGGAGGTACTAGTAAATTGGGGTTGATTGCGGTTTGGGGTCTAGTTACAAGCCAATGGCTCATACACCCTTCTAAAACACAAATTCATTTAAGCTATGTCCCACTAGGCGTGCCAGAAAAAAGAACAAACTGTTGACGCTAAAATTTGAAAAGGTAATAGTGCCTTATGGGAAACTCAGTTTATGGGGGACCTTTTGCGCTAAACTGAGTGACCTTCAGGTTTTTAGAGAAGTCAGCTTCTTCTACAATGAGGGTTTGGAAAGGGAAAAGGAACCAGATATATTAAAATAAAGTAAGGTGATGCACCAAGACTTAATGATAGGCACGATAATCATAGATCAAGGGCTTAATTGGTATTTGTTGCGTTCCAGAAAATCAGAAATTGGAATTATAGCATAGAAAATCCATTCATTGACATAAAATAACATTGCATACATTCCTACTGCCAAGAAGAGTCATTAGACATGATCTAGATTAGCAAACTTGCATTCAATATATATAGAAGTTCTCAAATGAAATGTCCAGACAATAAAAGCACAGTTTACAATTTAATCAAATAGCATGAAAGAACAGAAAGGCCAAACAATTGGCATTGTCAAAAAGTCTTTTGCAATAAAATAATAATAATAATAAAGGCCTAGCGTCTTTTCCTAAAACCAATGTTCCTTTTAAAATTCCAAACCCTTTTCTCACAATAGAGAAACGTATATATAGCAGAAAAAACTCTTACCGCTTCAAAGAGCAACCGTAGAAAAGATTCTGCTATCCCAGGGAAATGATGCAGAAATAAGAACATTCCCCAAGCCGTTGCAACATAAAAGATTCAAAACCAAGCATCTAGTCATTCCAAGCATAGGGGCATCTTCTGCAAATGATGGCAATGGTCCCAGTAAGGTTAAACAGACAAGTGTCACCATCCTGTGCAAATGATTATGACATGCAGTGGCTAATCGTAGCATTTGGTTCACTTGGTTGATCGCTCGAATATGAGATCTATTGACTAGGCACGTGGCAACATTTCGCTGCTCGTGTGAACCTTTATCTCTCGCCACTGAAGACTTGCACCAAGGATACACGTGTTCAATGGGCAGAGCACTATCTAATAGTGGAGGAAACGATCATTGGTCAAGCACAAAAGAGACGCGTGGCAACATTTTGCTGCCCACAGTCATTATTTTATCTTCACGCTGAAATATTTGTGAAGAGTAAACACGTAGCAAGAGTACACCGCAGACAATAATTGTGGGGCCCACCAAATTCTTTGGGAGTGAGAGCACGTGGCACTCGAGTGGAGCCTGATGAGGAAGCAAAAAGGAATGACCAAAAATGGCCTGCAGTCATGACACGTGGAAGTATGGTAGGGATTCCCAAGATGCGAATAGAAGGGAAACCCTCGGGTTGCACAGAGCAGACACGTGGAGGGGAAAAGAAAACTTTTGATACTTATTAACTACTTACCATTATAGATCTCTCCCATGTACATTATAGATCTATTTGAGAATGCATCCATCAAAACCATCATGACTTTTTTATTTACCTCATCTTCACAATATGATAGCCTTCAACTTGTTTATCCCCAACTTATTGATTAGGACCAACAACAAGCACAAATTTTGAACATATTTGAAAATGATGAGGCTATTTCCAAGTTTATGGGGCTTAGAGATGGCATACCTTATATATGTCACAAAGCAATATTTGAAATAGAGCATGATACGAAAACATACTTTGGGGAAATTCAAATCATTCAATCACAAACTAAAAATGTAAAAATAAAAAATAGATCCCCCAATTAAAACCACAATGTGGCACTTTTGGATCAAGAAAATTCAAAATAAAGGACGTATCCAAGGGTGAAAACCTCTTTGAGTTTCCTAATGATGAAGGATTGAACCTCCCTAGTATCACTAAGCATCAAGAGTAATCAACATCATTGGTAGAAGACTCAAAGCAAATCTGTTGGAACCGCCGACAATCCTAAAGTCACATTTTATGTAGCATCTCTAGATCCTGATGAGAAATAAAATTTTACATCATTCTTGGAAGAACAAAAATTCAACTTTTTTTGGTATTACACTAACATTCTTGGATTAGATACAACATTATTTTTCCATCACTTAACAGTATATTTGAAGGCAAAACCAGTGAAATAAAATCTACATAAGATGCATCGACAAATTATATTACTGGTCAAAGTTGAACTACAAAAACATATAGATGTTGGTTTCATAAGACCAATTTATTATCTATAATGGGTATCTAATTTAGTACCTATTTCTAATCCCATTGGGGGCATACGCATCTACATAGATTTCATGGACCTTAACAAGGATTTTCCTAAGAACAACTTCCCATTGCCCAACATAGACATCATAGTGGATTTGATAGTAGGTCATGAGATCCTTTCCCTCATGGATGGTTTCAAGGTATAATAAAATTTGCATAACACAAGAATACCAACATAAGTAAAAATTTGCATTCCCTTGGGGTACATACTTTCAAAATGTCATACTATTCGGTCTTTAAAATTTTAATGCAACCTATCAGCAAGCTATGAAAATAATCTTTCATAACACGCTTCATACATTATGGAGGATTATGTGGATGATATTTTAGAAAAACAAATCACAAGAAAAGGACATCTAGAAGTTCTAGCACGAATATTTGATAGGCTGGATAAGTACCAAGTGAGGCTCAATCTAAAGAAGTGTGTATTTCATATCACCTCAAGAAAACTATTGGGATACATAGTGTCTCATAGAGGTAACAAAGTGGACCCCACAAAGGTAAAATAAATTATAAATATTCCTCCTCCAAGAACCCTAAAGCAACTTCATAGTCTTCAAATGAAGCTCCAATCTATCAAAAGATTCATAGCACAATTAGCAGATAAGTGTCACCCATTTACTCATCTCCTACACAAGGATGGCATATTCAAATGGGATGAGAAATGTTAGCAAGACTTCTAGTAGCTTAAGGATTATCTAGCATCACCTCCAATATTGATTCCTATGATTTTAAACAAACCTTTGATATTATACATTTCAGCCACATCTACAACATTAGGTGCTCTTCTAGCACAACATGATAATTTCAAGAAACAAAGAGCAGTGTACTACTTCAGCCGAACCTTAGTAGGCTATGAGCTTAACTATACTCCCATCAAGTGAGCATATTTAACTATATGCTCAACCATCAAACTAATCTCATCTATAAGGCGGATCTATTAAAGTATCTATTATCAAAACCAACACTCACAAGATGCATGACTAAAAGGATACTGATATTTAGTGAATTTGATATAAAATATGCAGGCATAAAAGATATCAAAGGTAAAATCATAGAAAATTAATTAGCAAAGGCACCATTATATGATGAGAATCCTCTCATATTAGAATTCTTAGATGAGGTGATTTTAAACATCACTCCTACAAGTCAATTAAAGTTGTATTTTGATGGATCACACACCCAACATGGTTGAGGGGTAGGAGACCTATTTATCACCCCTCAAGGTGATTGCATAGTAGAATTATATCATCTATCATTCCCATACACAAACAACATAGTTGAATATAAACCATTGATTACAAGATAAATATGGTTGTATAA
Organism: Sequoia sempervirens; assembly: GCA_007258455.2. NCBI lineage: Eukaryota > Viridiplantae > Streptophyta > Pinopsida > Cupressales > Cupressaceae > Sequoia > Sequoia sempervirens. Next base: position 919,780,063 of record VDFB02281492.1, read on the forward strand.
TGGCATATCAAAGATATACAAGTCTATGGTGATTCACAACTAGTGGTTCAACAAGTCAATGATGATTATCAAACAAAAGATGATAAAGTTGCTTCCATACAAAAGAATGGTTGATAGTGTTAAATGATACTTCACTACTATCTCATTCAAGCAAATACCTAGAGTCAATCACAAGGTTTTAGACGCTATGAAAACCATTGAGTCTCTCCTAGACATGCCCCATAAGAGTTAGAAGTGTGAGTTTCTTGTGGAACAATTATTGGTACTAGCATTTGAGATCTTTGAATCAAAATTTGTGTATGAAGTTGTTGGTACCAATTCCCCTTGGTACCATGAAATTTACACCTATCTAAAAAATGGTACCATACCACCTAACCTTACCATGAACCTTAAGAAAACCTTTGTACACTAATAATCTCGCTTCACCATTCTTGGTGACACCCTTTATCAAAAGATTCTCGATGGTATATTTCTTATATGTCTTAACTTAAAAGAAGCTAAAACTGCCCTATGTGAGGTACACAAAGGTGTTTGTGGATTGTATTCTAGTGGCCCTACCCTTGCTAAGAAGCTACTAAGGACAAGATACTACTGGCCTACTATAGATAATGAAGCATGCCAGTTTACTAAGAAGTGTTTATAGTGTCAATAATATAGCAATCTTAGTCATACACCAACACAAGATTTGTGCCCTAGCACTACACCATGGACCTTTTCACAAAGGGGACTTGACCTCATAGGAAATATTTCTTCCATATCCTCTAATGTTCATAAGTTCATTATAACAACCACTGATTATTTTACAAAGTGGATAGAAGCCATCCCCCTCACCTACATTATCGGCAAACAAATAACTAAGTTTATCCTAAACTACCTAATTTTTTGGTATGGTATTTCTCATACCATCATCACAGATAATGGAACGCCCCTCCAAAATTAGGATGTTTAAAATATTTACTCTTAATTCCATATCCAACATCACTTTTCCATGCCATATTACCCCCAAGGAAATGGTCAAGCTAAAGCATCTAATAAAACTATCCTAAAATCCTCAAGAAGACACTTAATGATGTTGGTTGTGACTGGCACTTCTAGCTTAATCCTACCTTATGGGCCTATCATACTAGTATCTAAATTCCTATTGGTGCTACACCATTTCCCTAGTTTATGGCACTAAAATAATCTTTTCTATCGAGGTCGAACTTCCTTCATTATGGGTGTCATTGCAACATCTTGTCGACAATGAAAAATATAAAGTATCCAAACTACAAGAGATAGAATTGTTAGACAAAATACATCTTAGTACATACTTAATCATCTTCAAGCTTACCAAAATTGTCTTCATCATATTTATAATAAGAAGATTAATAACAAAAACTTCCAAGTATGTGATCTAGTTTTCAATGAAAATCAAAAAAACCAACTAGATCAAGACAACAAATGAAAATTTGAACCAAATTGGTTGGGACCATTTGTAGTCACAAGTTATGGCTCAAGAGCCTATCAAATAGCTATGCCTGAAGGTGATCTCTTATCAGAACCTATCACCAACAATCATCTCAAGTGGTTCCACTCCTAACCCCTTCAAGGTATCCCATCAAAAAAATTAGAAAAAAAAAAGAAAAAAATATATAAAAAAGGATAAAATAGTAAAGATAAAAAATTGTCCTCTAGTGAAAACCACTTTGGTAGTGCTTTGGACAAGTACCTTGGTGAAAACATGGAAAAAAGATGTCATGTTTAATAAGCATCATCTACCATCTATCAAGATTATTTTCCACTGCATCCATTATAAATCTAGCTTCTTATCCATATTCATCATATTTTCATTTACAAGCCTAACATGGCTTGGTAATTTATTAGTATGTAGCATTACCCATATCACCTAGTCTCCTCCTAGGGTCACTTCATCTAATTTGTATTAAAATAATCCTACATATAACCGGGGGAATTTCCTAAACCTAGTACTTGGACTGGATCCTTATTCATTACCCTAAATCCAAAAATCCAAAAACATCTAAATATTCTCAAAATCCAAAAACATCCAAATAGTCAAAAAAATTCAAATATTCCAAAAATCCAAAAAAAAATCCAAATACATCATATCCAAAAAACAAAAAAAGAATCACCACATCATATCCTACATCATCATAGTAACATCATAATCCATCCATCATACATCATAGGATCACATAGAATTCATTAGATCCATACATCATATCATATATATAATCCATAAAAATATAAATAACATAATATTACATCACATCAATAGAGTATCAAAATCTAGTGTCATCTCATATATATCATCAAAAATGTGTCATGATATAAATTTTGTATACATAAAATGTCTATACAGAAGGGCTATCAAGAGACATGAACATATATATGTGTGTATGTGTGTATATATGTGTATATATGTATATATATGTGTATATGTGTATATGTACATATATGTATATATGTACACATATAAATGTACATATATATGTATGTATATACATATATATGTATATATATGTATATACATATATATGTATATATATGTATATACATATATACATATATATGTATATATGTGTATATGCATATATATGTATATATATGTATATATATACATCCACCCACAAACATATCAAAATGTCTATATCAAAATAATAGTACATCATAGTCCACATAGAACTCCCCCTCTCCTCCTCCTGACTAGGAGAATATGGATGGGGAGGAGCAACCAGCTGACTTGCCACAAGTGTTGCACCCCAAGAACTTGTCCCTTAAGTGCCATAGCTATTGAGGCTGAGGTGGTACTACTAGTCGGTACCCCACTGATCCCCCATCAGATTTCTCTAACTATCTTGCTATTGCACTTCTCGTCGAGAACTTGGGAGCTCTCCTCTCAATTGGCATTGAGACCTCATATAAGGTTCTATAATATGTCACCTCCTATGTGAGGGTTCCCATCTCTCTCAAATACTTTTCCATAGGGACCACTACACCCTAGCCGTCCACCTCTACTTGATATCATTGTGCCTACTCGGTATCCCTCTCAGCAGTCAACTAAGCTACCTATGCCTCTACTTGTTAGCAATAGACTATCTCTACATCTCTCTTTGTCATCCTTTGTGCAAGATATATAGAGAGACCATCTCTCTCTTTGTAGTTCTTTATAAAGTTGAATGGAGAGGTCATCTCTCTCTATCTTATAGCCATCTCTCTCTCACCAAGCCTGGTCTCGCTTAGACAAGGCAACTGCAACCCTAACATCATGAACATCTCCCCTCTCTATTTTTCATGTCCCCTCTACTCTCCTCCTACCATAGCTATGACTATCTATTGTACTTATGGTCCTTGGTGTCCCTAATTAGGACCTCCACCCTCTCCTCCTATGATAGCCACCTTTGCTCTGGCACTACTGGTGAGCCCTACTTAGCTTCGCCTCTCACCTTCATCGTCTCCCAATTGCCTCACTATCTAGGTGTGTAAATCTTAGTTGTCTCTGAAATTCCCACCATGAATCATAATTAGGGGTAGTCCCTACGTCCTCTACACTAAATGTTGATTCCCACTAAACCGACATCAAATGAATAAACTTTGTAACTACCACCTACAGGCTTGCCATGGGTACCCACTCAAATATCTCTTCTTATGTGCGATCAAACATAGCATGGCAATCCACAATGAGAACATCTTGAACCTATCTAAACTATGTTTTGACCCTGTCAAGAAGATACCACTCGAGAATATGAGGTGTCTATCCGATAAGCCACCTGGTTTTTTTGTACAGTGGCAACTAAACATCATCATCCACCCAGGCCTTGCATTGTAGCCACATGCACCAAATGAACTCATACATATCGTTGATGAATCTAAGTCAACATAAAATCATATTTATATACATAAGGTTCTCCTACAATTCGATCAATATCTCCAACCAGTCTTGTGACATCAATATGTTCCCACACCCATACATGAAGCAATGTCACTCTTGTTGATAGACTGGTGGCTACTTTACACACCACTTGGTGCATATCATGATCTAAGTGAGATAATATGCATTTCCCCCATTTATATAAAATAGCATCAACCATCATCCTCTCAAGTACATGACCCCATCCAATAGAAAACCTCCTAGATCATTGATTAGGGATGATCACACCATAAATCAGGCCTCCAATTGATGAGAAATAAACATGTTCAGTACTCTTTGTTAGGAAATTCAATCTATATCCAAATATGACTTCAATGGATGAGATACAAGGCTTGGATTCCAGAAACATGAAAATATGAAACTATATATAAATCTAAAAAATTAAGTTGCCTTAATATGGAAATTCATATGGAAATTCCATGATTAGATCCATCTTCTTTATGATGCCAAAAAACAACCAACATATCATGCTTATAAACACTACCTTATATGAAATTATAACAACAATATATGAATAATAACATCACAATAAGATAACAGAAATGAGGCACAAATCAACAATACAAGAGCATCATATAACACGTGATTTAATTGGAGAAACCCTTGTAGGAAAAAACTCCACCAAGAAGAGAGGCCAAGTATGCATTATCATCAAATAAATGAGATTACAATGCAACCACTTCCATTATCCTCTTTTCCTCTAACATGGAAGCACCTATGTACCTATGAACAACCTCCTTATGCCTCAACCTAATAGGGTGGGTTGGATGGAAACACTCACTGTTCAATGCTTTGGATCTTGTTTGGGAAGACCCTATGGTGTCACACTCCACCACCTTAACCTATAGGACCTACTACTTGTGTAGACTCCCCTAGTTCACCTTTCCAACCCAACCATCAAGTCATCTCCTGCCAACCAAACCAACCTTGGGGCAATGCTTCAACACTTCTTTAGCCCTTAATCTACCCTAAAGGCTAACCTATCCTCAACACATAATTTGATCTTGTAGGGGTGTAGAAATGTCTTCAATGGCTTCAAACCAACCTCCTAGGGTTCCTGAAGGTTCACCAAAACTCCTCCTTTCCATCGCTCTCACCAAACCCTCAACTAGGGTTAAAAAGGGTACTAGCCCTTGAGCCCCAATTAGGCCTCCAACACCGAGAAAACTGGTCTTTGTTCAAAGAACTTCCAAAAGACACTCACTCTTTCTTTGGGATTCTTAGACCAAATGAGAACCTCTCAAGGATTTTTGAGGTTTCAAGCCTTAACTGGCCGTACCATGCCTGAACCTGAAAATGGGTATTTTCTAGGGTTTTGAAGCCACTGTCTGGCTTCTTTCAAACTGTCTACTAGTTCTCACATCAAATGAACTGATGGAGCCTTCTCCTTCATACCATAACTAGGTAAGACACTTACCTACCACCTCCAAAAGGAATTTTCCCAAAAACTTGACCCCTGCAACTTTTTTGTGCTCTGCACCTCTTGCCTTCCTAGCCTGGCACCATTCTGGCTCACCTAGGACAAGATCTTTCTAACAGCTCCTGACCTTTCCAAAACCCTACAACCTACCATATGTACAAACATGGAGTCTAGGCACTAGTCCCAATGGGCCATACAATTTGTATGGTGGGAAAGTGGTCTAGCACTCCATTCTTTTCAACCTATCTGGTTCAGACCAGCAATAGGGTGCACACAAAACTATTTACAAACAGTGATTAGAAATGAACAAAAGAACTAAATAATGGCACACAAGACTAGAAGACTAACAAAACCACATCCTCTGTACAAAACAGTAATAAATTCGACCCATTAGAGCTCTTCTTGAAGCAAAAATCAGAAAAATGACCCACAAAAACTGTCTTTTCTTCAATTTCACAAAGTCACACTACAATGCCAATGCTTCCAACCTCACATTCAGGTCGAGGCATGTCTTAAATAGATTTTCAAAATAGTTAGACTCCTTAGGTCGGTCATGTAAGACATCAAATGGCAAAGTTGTAAAACGCGCTATGTTTTTCAACTTTTGCCAAATGTTAGCAACCTAAGCAAGTTTTGTTCCTAAACTTATCCATCCTCTTAACTTCTTATTCTATTGATCACAATAGATCAAGACTTATTCATAAACCTCAAATGCTAACTAGATGGTCAACATAACCTTCAAAATAACATATCCAAACAAAATTCAAACTAGAGTGTTTAAATGCCTAATGTTACCTAGGTGCTCCTGCACCATTCTCCCCCTACCTGCACAAACTCTAAGGAATGTGAGGAGAGATCAGAGATTCATCAATTCCCTACTTCTTGAACTCAGCTTCATCTACCCAAGTAGCCTCAGATTCATGTTTGTTCTTCCATTTGATAAGATGCTCCATATACACCTTATGCCTTGTAGATCTCCACTCTTGACTCCAAGACCCTCTCTGCTTGTAGCTTGTCTGGAGTAGGTAAGGATATGTTGCTTACATCCTTGAAGATCTCCCTACTTTCCTAATCTGAGTTACTGACTTTTCCCTTATATCTGATCAGATCAGCTACATTGAATACTGGTGAAATTCCTAAATCTATAGGTAACTCCACCTTGTATGCATTTTTCCCATACTTGGCTATCACCTTGCATGGTCCCACTCTTTTCATCTGCAATATTGTTGATGTACCCTTCTGCAACTTGGATTTTTTGAGGTGAACCATGACATAATCTCCTACTGCAAATTGCAAATCTTTTCTTGAAAAATCTACCTTATCCTTCAACTTTTGTGTAGCTTTGGTGACTGTCTTCTTTACCTGCTCCTGAATCTCTTTCATGGTCTAAGTGAAGTCCTCTGCATGTCCACTCCTATGCTCCATAGCTCCAAGATCTTTGAGCTCACACACACCTCTTGGGTGCATCCCATACACTATTTCAAAAGGACTCTTCCCTATAGTCATGTTCACACTGTCATTGTATGCATACTCAGCCTGTGAGATAACCATGTCCCATGTCTGTCCATACTCCTTAGTTAGGCATCTTAGAAGTTTACCTAACACTCTATTAACCACCTCATTTTTTCCATCAGTCTAAGGATGGTAAGTTGATCCAAAGGATAAATTGGTACCTAATCTGCTCCATAGAGTTTTCCAAAAGTGACTCATAAACTTCACATCTCTGTCTGATACAATGCTCAAAGGCAATCCATTGATCCTTACAACTTCCTTGAAGAAAAGGTGAGCAATGTAGCTAGCATCATGTGTGGTCTTGCAAGGGATAAAGTGATTCATCTTGCTGAATCTATCTACCACCACATAGACACTATCAAACCCTATTTTTGTCTTAGGGAGTCCTACAACAAAATCCATGCTAACACACTCCCATGGTCTATTTGGAATGGGTAGAGGTTGATACAAACCTGCATTACTAGCTCCCCCTTTGGCTTTCATACAAACTACACACTGTTCTACATACCTCCTGACATCCCTTGACAACTTGGGCCAATAGTAAAACCTTTGTACTAGTTCCATTGTCTTGTTGATGCCAAAATGACCACTAAGACTCCCATTGTGCTTCTCTTGGATAAGATTCTCTCTCATAGAACCTTTTAGCACACACAACTAATTTCCCTTGAATAACAATCCACTTTTCAATGTATACTCTGAGTATTGGCTATGAAAATGATTCTCAAAGTCAGTACATACCTTGTAAGCCTCTAAGAAGTCTTCATCTTCACCATAGAGATCCTTGAAACTCTATATTCCAATGCTCTTGATCTGTACCTCTTGCACTGTCAACAACCTCCTACTTAGTGCATCTGCCACCTTGTTCATTTGTCCCTTTTTGTGCTTGATGGTAAATGTGAAGGCTTGAAGATACTCCATCCACTTCAAATTTCTATTGCTCAATTTCTCTTGAGTGTTGATGTAGCTAAGTGCTTGATTGTCAGTAAACACCACAAACTCTTTGGGTAGGAGATAATGCCTCCACTTCCTAAGTGACTACACTAAAGCATATAACTCCAGGTCATAAGTAGAGTACTTTGCCTTAGCTTCATTGAGCTTTTCACTAAAGAATGCTATAGGCCTGCCTTCTTGACTTAGCACTCCTCCTACTGCAACTCTACTAGCATCACATTCCACAGTAAACAACTTGTCAAACCTAGGCAATAAGAGAATAGGTTGAGTTGCCACCTCTTGTTTTAGTTTCTCAAAACCTTTCTCAGCTTCTTGAGTCCACTTAAACTTAGTCTTTAAGCCACCCTTGATTGTATCTAGGACTGGTGCACAGATGCCACGAAAGTTTCTTATAAACTTCCTATAAAATTGAGCCAATCCACAAAAACTTCTTACCTCTGTCCATGTGGTTGGTGTAGGCCAGTTTAGTATAGCTTCCACCTTGCTTGGGTCCATTTTCAATGTTCCTTGGGATACTACAAACCCCAAATACACAAGCTCTTGTTTGAAGAACTCACATTTCTCCAGATTGATGGCTAACTTCTCTTCTTGCAATCTTCTAAGAACCATCTCTGCATGCTTTAGGTGTTCTTCTACTGTCTTACTAAAAATGAGTATATCATCAAGATACACTACCACAAATATCCCTATAAAGTCTTTAAGCACTTCATTCATGAGCCTCATGAATGTGCTAGGGGCATTAGAGATGCCAAATGGCATCACTCTCCACTCATACAACCCATCATTTTTCTTAAAGGTTGTTTTCCACTCATGTCCATCCTTGATTTTGATCTGATGATATCCGCTCTTGAGATCCAACTTGGTAAAGTACTGAGCTCCTCCAAGACAATCCATCAAATCCTCAATTCTAGGAATAGGGAACCTATACCTGATTATGATTCTATTTATTGCCCTAGAATCAGTGCATAATCTCCACTTGCCTCCTTTCTTGGTTGCTAAGACCATTGGTACTGCACACGGGCTGATGCTCTTCCTAATCAATCCTTGATCTAACAACTCCTGCACTTGCCTAGCTACTTTTAGGTTTTGATCTAGTGTAAGCTTATAAGATGCTTTGTTTGGTAAAGAGGCTCCTGGTATGAAGTCAATTTGATGACTAATGGCTCTTTGAGGAGGTAAGGTTGTTGGTGTTCCATCATTCACTATGTCCTTATACTTCTCAAGCAACTTTTGGACTGCTTCCAGTATGACTGTTTTCTCAGTCTTGTTCTCTTCTTTAGGTTGCAACATAACCACATATCCTTCACTCCCTTGATGTAGGTTATTAAGGAACTCTTTACCACTGCTCAACAAGACACTAGGTATCTTTGACTGTCCTTCTTCCTCATCTGACAGTGACTACAACTTAAATGTCTTTCCATCCTTCTTGAATGAGATAGTATTGGCTTTTCCATCATAGATGGCACCTCTTTCATACTGCCATGGTCTTCCCAATAGAATATGGCATGCATCCATGGGTAACACATCACAAATCAACTTGTCTTTGTATCCTCCAATGGAGAACTCCACCGTTGTCTGCTCATTGAAGAGAACACTCTATCCTTTGTTCAACCATGTCACCTTGTAGGGATTGGAGTGGGGTACCTTTTCCAACTTCAATTTCATCACTGCCTCCTCTGAGATTATGTTGTCAATAGACCCTGAGTCCACTATAACCTTACACACCTTTCCAAGTATTTTGCATCTTACCCTAAATAAGGCTCTTCTCTGTTTTGGCTCTTCCTTGACCGGTTGTCTGATCAAAACTCTACAAAACATCAGATTCTCCCCCACTTCTGATTCACTATGGCTAACCTCTGGTGATTTGACACTCATGTTTTCCTCTTGAGCATATGCCACTCTCTTCTCAGCACTTGATGAAGATGCTTTCTCCGGGCACCTATAGGTAGGATGACCTACTTGACCACAGTTATAACATTTCATAGTGGCAAAGTAAGAACTACTTCTACCTACTCCTCTTCCTCTACTTGAACCTCCTTGAGGACCTCTGCCTCTGTTATATCCTCCTCTAGAAGATGTTTCACTTCCATGCTCTGTGAGTTTAGACTCTCCTTGGTTTCTTTGCTCAGTTCCTCTACCTTGGTATCCACCTCTATGTCCTCTTTGATCTCTGCCTTTTCCTCTGCCCTTAGAAGCTTGTTCTTGTTTCCTCTTGCTTCTTTCCTCAATCTTTATAACCAATTGATAGCATTGGTGCACTTTCTTGGGACATAGAAGAGTCATCTCCTCTTGAATGTTCCACTTCAAATCGTTAAGGTATCTAGCCACCTTGAGACTCTCATCCTCTGTCACATTAGACCTCATACAAAGTTTTTGGAACTCCTCAGTATAAGTGTTCACATCTTGGTCTCTTTGCCTCAAGCTCTGTCTTTTCTTGTGTAACTGAATCTCATAATCATCTGGCATGTATGCTTCCCTCACTTTGGCAACCATTCCCTTCCAAGTTGAAATAGGTTGCTTGCCTTCCTTTTCCCTCTCTGTCTGAATGAATTTCCACCATTTCAAGGAAGAACCTCTTAGTCTTGATTTGGCCACCTTTACCTTATGTGCCTTAGTGACCCCATCACATTCAAAATGGTTTTCCATACCCTCTATCCAATCCATGACTAGATTGGCTTCCATTTTTCCACTAAATAGTGGTATGCCTTCAAGTTCCTTTCCACTCAAAGCCTTCAATGCCTTCAAGAAAGGTTCTTCTTTCAAAATAGGGTTAGGTTCAGGGACCTTATCTTCCTCTGCAACCTCTTCTTTCTTTGGTATCCTTCCTTCAAACTGTGCATCATTCAATGCTTGCTCAAGTTGGTCTATCCTCTCCTTCAATAGCCTATTTTCTTCCTCCTGCCCTTCAACCATCTTGGCCAATTCAGCATTTGCAACCATGATGGTAGACCCACTAGATTCAAGGTATGACATACAAGACTCTTCCCAAATCTTTAACTTGCTCTAATACCAATCTGATAGGGTGGGTTGGATGGAAACACTCATTGTTCAATGCTTTGGATCTTGTTTGGGAAGACCCTATGGTGTCACACTTCACCACCTTAACCTATAGGACCTACTACTTGTGTAGACTCCCCTGGTTCACCTTTCCAACCCAACCATCAAGTCATCTCCTGCCAACCAAACCAACCTTGGGGCAATGCTTCAACACTTCTTTAGCCCTTAATCTACCCTAAAGGCTAACCTATCCTCAACACACAATTTGATCTTGCAGGGGTGTAGAAATGTCTTCAGTGGCTTCAAAGCAACCTCCTAGGGCTCCTGAAGGTTCACCAAAACTCCTTTCCATCGCTCTCACCAAACCCTCAACTAGGGTTAAAAAGGCTACTAGCCCTTGAGCCCCAATTAGGCCTCCAACACCGAGAAAACTGGTCTTTGTTCAAAGAACTTCCAAAAGACACTCACTCTTTCTTTGGGATTCTTAGACCAAATGAACACCTCTCAAGGATTTTTGAGGTTTCAAGCCTTAACTAGCCGTACCATGCTTGAACCTGAAAATGGGCATTTTCTAGGGTTTTGAAGCCACTGTCTGGATGCTTTCAAACTGTCTACTAGTTCTCACATCAAATGAACTGATGGAGCCTTCTCCTTCATACCATAACTAGGTAAGACACTTACCTACCACCTCCAAAAGGAATTTTCCCAAAAACTTGACCCCTGCAACTTTTTTGTGCTCTGCACCTCTTGCCTTCCTAGTCGGGCACCATTCTGGCTCACCTAGGGCAAGATCTTTCTAACAGCTCCTAAACTTTCCCAAACCATACAACCTACCATATGTACAAACAGGGAGTCTAGGTACTATTCCCAATGGGTCGTACAATTTTTACGGTGGGAAAGTGGTCTAGCACTCCATTCTTTTCAACCTATCTGGTTCAGACCAGCAACAGGGTGCACACAAAACTATTTACAAACAGTGATTAGAAATGAACAAAAGAACTAAATAATGGCACATAAGACTAGAAGACTAACAACACCACATCCTCCATACAAAATAGTAATAAATTCAACCCATTAGAGCTCTTCTTGAAGCAAAAATCAGAAAAATGACCCACAAAAATTATCTTTTCTTCAATTTCACAAAGTCACAATACAATGTCGATGCTTCCAACCTCACATTCAGGTCGAGGCATGTCTTAAATAGATTTTCAAAATATTTAGACTCCTTAGGTCGGTCATGTAAGACATCAAATGGAAAAGTTGTAAAACGCGTTGTGTTTTTCAACTTTTGCCAAATGTTAGCAACCTAAGCAAGTTTTGTTCCTAAACTTATCCATCCTCTTCACTTCTTATTCTATTGATCACAACAGATCAAGACTTATTCATAAACCTCAAATGCTAACTAGATGGTCAACATGACCTTCAAAATAACATATCCAAACAAAATTCAAACTAGACTGCTTAAATTCCTAATGTTACCTAGGTGCTCTTGCACCACAACCTATCCTTGTTCCTACAGAGTAACACTACATTCAACTGTTCCTCTCAATTTCTACATCCACGAGGCTAAATTTATAGACTTGTGAAGGCATCTAATCCACCAAACATGGTGCCCAATGATGACCCTTCATTCCAAATGTCCCAAACCTTTGAATTACCTCCTTGGAATTTGAAAGGACATTATTTTTGGCTCCAATACTTTCCCTCCAACTTGGGCACCCAAACATGAGAGATAAACATTACATTAAATGCAATTAATAATGGAAAACCAAGTGACACTTGTTGCCTCTTTCCAAGCACCCACTTGGAGAATCCCAATAGTCTCTTATTTATCATTTCCCTTATCTTTTATTATCCCATTCTAGGCATCCACATTTGGGGAAAACAACATTAAATATTTATGTCCACAACTCACCTTTACCTCTTCTAGTGGACCCTTCACCCCTTATGAGTATATTACAAACAATGGTGAGATATAATATTATAAAATATTTTCCCAATTCACCCTAAGTGTCTAGAGACACTTTTCCAAGGATGTTGGAACCATGGCATAGGATTTACAAGGTGGATGAAACCTAATCCTAACACTCTCCCACTTGACATCAACATTGTAAATACACCCATAGGGATTGAAAACAAGGGAAAAACATCCCTTATCCAAACATGTAGCATTTGAATCTTCACCATGCTCTCATGATCCAACAAGATACTTGCAAAAGCAACCAGGATAAACACCATCAAGCAATAAAATCCTTCACATCCTCCAACATGCTACCTATGGAAGAAAAAGGAACATGGTAAGGTGAAACATATCAACTGTCACTGCAACCTGCACCAATCTTAACATGAACACAAGCATCAAATTCAAATGATAATAAAAGCTCTGAGTAGTTTCCTTACCCATACCACTTGGAATAGCAACCACAACAAATTACAACTCATCCAAGATAGCCATACCTAAAACCAAGGTATACCAAACATAGATAGAACTCCATGCCATCAACATACCAACCCAAAATCCACAAACAAGTCTCTGTATATCCATCCTCCTATCTCGATGCAACATACCAATGCACAAATGACCATAGAAAAAGCCAACTAACAAGTCTGCATAAATAATGAAACAATCTCATAGATATAGATAGTCCACATCTGAGCCATCCCACTGCAAGAAAGTGGGTAGCTAATCTACAACCTTCATAACTTGTAGATCTAAATCCAATGAAACATGAATACTCATCATCACATCAGTAACCATCAAACCAAGATATCAAAGAGGATAACTAGATATATATATCCAGAAAATCCCACTACATAAGTAATTTCCAATATAATTAAATAGATCAAGGCATATCAAGTCTATCTATAGTACTTTTCATAGAGGATGTGACTAATTCCTCTATTACATAGTGTCAAGGAAACATACAATGATATGCAAATCTTGTAAATAAATATACTGCAATACCTCTCTCACCATTAGTCTCTATAACTCCTCCCAAGTTCTTCACACTCAATCATGTGAAACCAAATATCCAGGAAGAATACCATGACCAAAGGGAGAAATTGAAAATCAATCCATATCCTTGTTCCACACTAACATGTACCAAGCTGTGTAATGTAAGATCTCCTTCACTATTCCCAAACTGAAAGGATATCAACATCTAACATTCAAATCAAATGAAAACATGAAAACAATAGATGTAAACCTCTCATACCAAAGGTAGATAAAACTAACAAATCATTCCCACAACAAAGGGAATTCCCAAAGCTACAAACAATTTCCTATACCTCTCGAAATAATTCCTCAAAATTTCTATTGAAATCCTCATCAAAAAATAACCATCTCAACATATGATCCCATAAATAAGAGATCTCTTAGCCTCACCCAAGTCTCTCTTGTTTCCATGAGCATCCACCAATCAATCCATGCCAACTTCCATGAAGCTCCAAGCAAATGATTAATACTCAAAACCAAAGAGAACCAAACAAGACCATTGTCAAAATTCCAACTATAGAATCAGGAACATAGCATGACATCATAATCTATCATCCCCCTCCTATGAGATCACATGAAAATAAGAATCCATCATCAAATGATGAATCAACATCACTGCCAAAGCTCCCATTATACTATCTAACCAAGCTCTTCAAGCATTGTGATAACCATCTCCTAATTGAAGATCCTCCATTGCCCCAACACAATCAAAGAACTCAACACCATGAGCTCCCAAAAGATGAAGTACAACAAAAATCTCCAAACCAAGAATATACAAATGCCACACATCCTTTGTCAATAGAACCAAAGATGTCAAAAATATCATTACAATCTGAAGGAGTAATCTAAGAGCTCCTTATGACACCAACAACCATTGCAAAATATCATCCATCTTTTAATCAAATATTATCCATGGCTCACAACACATTGCAACAACAACTTAGCCAAAATCTTGAAACAAAGAAGATAGAACACGTTATGTAACTACATAAATCTCCCACTAAAAGTAATATCAAGTTATATATGGCATCATGATCAACATCATTGCCAACAATCTATTGATAGTGAACAGAGCTTCTCATGCACCATAAACAACTACTATAGATTCAAATGAATAACTATATCAAGTACTCCCAATAATCATCTCTCACTATAATAAGCATACCAATGTAATAATGGTGACCAAGAATATGGCCTACCAAATAGAATCCACATTAGACAATTTTACAAGATCTACACATATGCACCATCTCAAAGGAGAAATACATAATCAGTGCTCCAATCTCAAATAACTAAAAAATAAATTCAACCCCACATTAGTATCATGCAGAGCATAGATAATCAAGTATAACATGTGGATTTCCAAGACTCAAACACTAGAATCAATGTTAGATCTGATTTTCCAAAAAAACCCACATAGGGGTAACCATAGATCAATAAGAACCCTCCAAGCAACCATGCAAATCTGTAACTATCTTCATCCAGAACACCCTAAATATAGTCTCATCACAGATCTAATACCACATATTTTAGTTAACATGTAAAACATTCAAAACCATCTCTGTAAATCTAAAATCCATTTAACCATCTAGATATTCACATCAAACATGTCATTTGAATAATGGAATAAACACAAATCTACAAACCCACTATTGAAAAAATGAGTAAACTACAACCCAATAGGAAAAACCAAGTTATCTAGGAGCTTAAAACATATGAAACATATCAGCTCCACAACTCACAAAGAGGTTAGTGGCTTATCTTCCAATGCTTTCATGTAGCCAAGGGCTAAAACCATGAAGCCAACATAATCACTCCATTTTGTATTCTAGCTTGAGAGTGTTTCTCCATGTGACTAGGATGTCTCTACCCATCCAACATGAACACCTTCTCATTGCACATGACCATAAGGTAAAGGAACAAAACCACCAAACAAGAAAATGCACACATATTGTCAAATAAGAGCTCCAAGTTACCAAAACATAACCAACTCCATAAAGATCCAAAATCATGAGCTTGTAATGTCCAACATATATCTCATTGGCAATATCTAAGGCTTCCAATCTCATAAATCTGCAAAACAAAGTTAATTCAAGAACATTCATTGCTTCCCCATAAGCCTTCCAACAACCTCCAATTCCTTCTAACAAATTCCCACAATCTTTCCAAGATAAGAAATCAAAAAAGAAGGAATACCCAGAACCTAGTTCACCTTAAGCTTTGATACCAAATGATGAGAAATAAACAGGTTCAATACTAATTGTTACGAAATTTAATCTCTATCCAAATATGACTTCAATGGATTAAATACAAGGCTTGGACTACAAAAATATGAAAAATTAAAACTTATATGCAAATCTAAAAAATTGAGTTTCCTTAATATGGAAATACCATGATTAGATCCATCTTCTTTATAATACCAAAAAATAGCCAACATATCATGCTTATAAACATTACCTTATGTGAACTTATAACAGAAATATATGAAGAATAATACCACAATATATGAACTTATAGTTTTTAAGTCCCTATAAAAAAAATTAGTTGTAGATGTGATTCTTTGTTTATCTTTATTCATGCATTTTGTATAAGGGTTTCAGGTCCCTTTTAAACCTATTTTACCTTAATCAAAAACATCACAATAAGATAGCAGCAATGAGGCACAAATCAATAGCACAAGAGCATCACATAACATAGGATTTACGTGGAGAAACCTCACAGAAAAAAAAAATCCACCAAGAAGAGAGGCCAAGTATGCATTATCATCAAATTAATGAGATTACAATACAAGCACTTCCATTCTCCTCTTTTCCTCCAACATGGAATCACTTGTGTACTTGTGAACAATCTCCTTATGCCTCAACCTATCCTTGTTCCTGCAGGGTAACACTACATTCAACTATTCCTCTCAATTTCTACATCTAAGAGGCTAAATTTATAGACTTGTGAAGGCATCTAATGCACCAAACATGGTGCTTAAAGATGACCCTTCATTCTAAACGTCTCCAACTTTTTGATTAACTCCTTGACATTTGAAAGGACATGGGATTTGACTCCAATTCTTTCCCTCCAACTTGGGTGCCCAAACATGAGAGATAAACATTACATTAAATGCAATTAATGTTGGAAAACCAAGTGACATGTGCTGCCTCTTTCCAAGCACCCATTTGGAGAATCCCAACAGTCACTTATTTATCCTTTCCCTTATCTTTTATTATCCCATTCTAAACATCCACATGTGGGGAAAACAATACTAAATATTTATGTCCACAACTCACCTTTACCACTTCTAGTGGACCCATCACCCCTTGTGAGTATATTACAAACAATGGTGAAAAATACTATTACAAAATATTTTTCCAATTCACCCCAAGTTCCTAGAGACACTTTCCAAGGATGTTGGAACCATGACATAGGATTTACAAGGTGGATGGCATCTAATCCTAACACCAATCACCAGGATGATGTTGTTGTAAACTCAAATATATTGTTTGAGATCTACCTCCCCATCCTAAATGTCGAGCTCGTCATCATGGAACACTCATTGTAATGTTCCCTCCCTAGAGTTAGTATCATAAACAACACATGCACCCTCAACCGAGATCCTCAAAATCCTCCAAACATTCTCTAATGTAATAGTAGCCTCCTCGATTGGGAATTTGAATGAGTATGTCTCGTTGTGCCACCTCTCTACAATGGCAGCCATGAATACTCTATGCACTTAAATATCAAGCATTAAGGCAATGTGAAATAACCTGATAACTCCCAAGAACTCCACATCTATCTCACTGAGATATGTTATCAGATATAATACTTTGGGTTGGCACTCCCTAGACAATATTAGATCTAGGACACCCTGCAAGCATAACACCCACAACATCAATTTGACAAAAATATTAAAATTTACAATTTTCTAAATCAAATGTGACCTGAAAAATTATTTACGACCTTTTTTCAAAATCATCATGAAATCCTAATTAGTTGCAAGCTTTTTTCAAAAGCGTCACTTTATCAAATCAATTTTAAACCACTTTTCAAACGTGTTGCTCTATAACAATCATATGCAAGCTAAAATTCAAAAGTGACATGACTTGTCAAATGTATCACAACACTATCAAATGTGTTGCATCAAATTTCAAATGTGTCATGTCGGGTTTCAAAAGTTTTAATCCTAGATTGATGCATTTGATTGACTTCCTAGACCTAGCATTTTGTACCTAAATTGATGCCTAACTAAAAATGGTTAGATACATACTGTAAGAGTTTCTCTGATGGGCCTTTTAAATTGAAGAAATCAATCTACCCTATGAACTGCACGTGGAACAATGACCATTTCTGCAACAACTTCACACAAAAATCACTCTAAGAACTCTGAATTCTCTTAGCTATGGGGTTGCAAATGACTTGAAAGTGACCCCCAAGGACCTATATATAGACCCCAAAACCCTAGATTCACCCCATTCCACCCCTCGCATCCCATTTTCTTCATGACCTACCTATCCTAATTAGTTCCTTTGCTACCCTGACACTATTTTTCATCATTTTCTTCACCAAAGCATTCATGTCTTCCAATCGTGAGCCCGACCAAAAAAAATATTTTTTTCTAACCGACCTCTTGAGGGGGAAACCTACAACCTGTTTATTATTCCTTCATCCATTAGGGAATAATGGGGCATCATTATTATTTTGATTTTTTCCAAATCAACATGTATTTGAAACAATGTAACAGGTACATTATATCAAAGATGGAAAAAATGTAGACACCTAAAAATTTATAATGCATCACCAATTCTTCTAAATCATAATTTTCAGTCATTATCACTCATCAACCCATTTCATCACTTTTAATTAAAAAATTTCCAATTATTTGATTAAATTAACCTATTTTTCTCTATTAATTAAATAATTTTGATTATTTAATTAATTTCCAAATTTCTCTCTTATTCACCTAATTAAATAATTTTTAATTATTTAATTAAAAATCATTATCCCTTTCTTCTCTCCCATAATTAAATAATTTTCCTAATTATTTAATTAGCTAATTTTCTTCCACAATTAAATTATTCATTTAGTTGAACATTCCCTCTTAAAAGGGAATATTCTAAATTCAAATTCAAATTCAAATATCTTCCCTCTAAAAATATCTCAAAATATCTTCCTAAAATTTAGGTTAACTAAACTCTTTCTCAATATGCATGGCATCTCCATATTTCATTCACTCTCAACCATTGGTCTGAACTTTCAATCTCAATTGTTGATTGAATGTCTTGAGATCTATAAAACAAGCCTTCATCCCTTATTCAAAGGACCTCTCTCTTCAATTTGCTATTGAGACCTCTCTCTTCAATTTGCTATTGAGACCTCTCTCATCAATTGGCAATTGAAACCTCTCTCTTTAGAATTTGAAATCTATAGTAATATAGCCTCCATAACCATCAATCTTTCAAGCTTTTGCATAATTAAGTTATGCTTAGGATGAGAAATCCACATATCTTAAAGGCATAATCTCACATTGTCAATAATGGAGTAAGGGTTAGCAATCTTTGGGTGAGGTAAAAGTATATTAGGTTTCATTTATGCTTTCATTTGATTTTAGCTAATGAATTTAGTTATAATGGGTTTAATTTGATCAATTGGGTCTTGGTGATTTTATCTAATCTTCTTGTTGTTTGTCCCTCTTGATCGATCTCTTTGTTATATATATATATATATATATATTTAAGTTTGTAATTTTGGAATGGTTTTATAGTTTTTAAAAGCGATTACCCTTTTATAATTTTATTTTTTTCTTCTTATAATTAGATAAATAATTTTTTTAGTATAAATTAAGTTAATTTAAAAATATATATTTTGAACTTTTAATTTAAATCAAGATTAGTATCTTTGTTTAATTGCTTTTATAGTAGAATATTTATTTTCAAAATATAATTTATTTTACAGAATTATATAACATAAATTTTTCTATTCATATTAATTAAACATTAAATAAGATTAAAACCAAACCATTTGTAGCATTTGGTATTTATGGTACCTTTGGTTCATGTTTATGGTTAATGATGTAGTGTTTTGAACTATTGCATCTATCACCTAACATAGCTACAATAACAATGTTTGTGGCATCATCCCTATAAATAATTAGGGAGTAATAAGGAATTGTCTATATGTTAAATTTAAGGAATAAGAAATCTTCCTCAGATAACTAATGTTAGTCTCACATTAGTAAAAAAAATAGTTTGTATTTTATATTTTGTGTTCTCATAGAAAATTGAAGGGATTTTATTTAAAGGGAATATGTTGATAGCTTAGTCTACTTTAAAAAGTATTTTAAGCTTTAGTTAAGATGACTAAGTACTCTATTAGGAGTAGGATTTGAATTTTTATAATAAACAAATACTAATTAATGAAACTAAAGTACTTAATGAATTAATGCTTCCCTTCATGGGTAACATTCACAGGTAATAGTCACAAAAGAAATGTCTACAGAAAAAAGGTTTTAGAAAGTGTTGTGTACCAACATTCAACAATTCACATTAAAGTTAAGGTAAAAAATCAAACTACACATAAATTAGACCTTGATGCCTTTGGAAGCAAGTATATAGATATTCTACATAACAAAGAATGTTACTTAGACTTGGACCTAGATTTCAATTTCTTATATTCCCCTTTACACCCATCTTTGTCCATAGGCCTTCCTTGAACATGCAATACATATTTCAATCCCTCATCCATACATTTTCTTATCGTCTCTTCACTAGGAAAAGTAGTAACTATTGGCATAAGTTGGCATACACGTTGCAATTCTAATCTTTGAGATTAATAAATTAATATTACATTTATTTATTATTTGTGAGCCTACATGGAAAAGGGTGTCTTGCTTATGACTTGGGCATTATGTTGCATGTATGTTTTATTATGGCATGTATAATGATTTGTAAGAGAATATCTTGTCATGAAGGATGCCTAAGACCATCTATGATGAAAATAGTAGTGTAAGAGGTGTTATGATGCATCATAGAGCATATTTTAAGGAATATTATGGAGCCAAAATAGAGATTTAAATTTGGTGTGTGGATTATGACAAAGCTATTGAGCATTATTATGGTATAAAGCATCTACAAATTTTTAGCATGTTGACTCATCATAAAGGGAGCATTAGAATTTGGTCCCTATATTTGGACACCATATTTAATTCATGGTATTAGCTTGTGGTTTGTGATTTACCACTTATAGTTTTTATATATTAGATCTCCTAGATATTGGATGGTAGAGATGGAGGTTTCAGAGCATATTTGCAAAAACTGTTATATTGCTAGATTTGCTCCAAATTCTCTAATTAGTGATTTGATTATGAAGGCATAGTTATTGTAGCCTTATTGTTGATGATAATGATATTAATTTTTACTAGATTGTATGGTTTTTCTCTTTAAAATGTTTTATCCACATAAATCATTGTGTAATGGTTGTACTATTTTGTGTTATTTTTTTGTAACTATATTATCATTTAAATTTTTACACATCCTTTCCTCATAGATTAGTGTAGGAAACACATCCCACACCTATTCTTCCTTTCATTTAGTATCAAATATTGATCACCTTGTGTCTTAGGTATTAGGGACAATATTTTTATATTAATATTAGATTGAGTGGGAGCTTACATGAAAGGAATTTTTGTTACAAGAAAAATAACAAGCATATTAAGGATAGAGATGGAAATATTCATCGGCTCTAACTTTGAGTTATGGAAGATCAATATATATGATATGTGGGATGTTATATCTACATTCAACCCACTACAATGTTACATTTTGATTGTGATAGATATTATCGAAAAGAACAGGGCCTCATTATGCTTTGCTTAGTAGATTTTGTGTTATAAAATATACATAGAATCCATTGCATAGGCCCTCTAGAATAATTTGGGAGAAATTTATTGGTTTAAATCCATGTAAATTAACTTTTCCTAAGAAAAATAATAACCTTAGGATGGAGGATGACAGTTTTGTAGATAAGCACATGAATACATTCAATATAATTCTCACCTAGTTGCATTTTAATGGTATGAAAATGGATGAGGATCATTATATGAAACTTACATACTTATCTGCAAGCTGAAAAATACTTATCTCCTTCGGGTGATATCAACATGGCCCCACCCCCGGCACCAACACTGCTCCTCGAACCATCAAAATAGAGCTTCCAAAGCTCATTATCTTTTCCTGCAGATGGTTCATCCTCTTTACAAAGATTAGGCATGTCGCAATTAGACTCTCGAATCATATAGACTCCTAATCATACCTCATCTGTGTTATGGTTTGCTCCTCCATTGCAGAGGTGGCATAGAGATTAGCGTTTATAGGGCTTGGGGAGTATGGTTCAATATGGTCTTTGGCGAGAGGCTCGGACTTTATGGTCACTTTCGTACCATACCTTGTTCTAAAAACTAGATGAGACCAATCAGAAGACAAAAACCCACCCAACTTGGCTGTAAAATCCCTTGACAGACAAATGGCAAAGTGCGGCGGTAAGTCTATGACATGAATATTCTGATGAATAGAAAAACTTGGGGATGTGTGCAAGGTAAGGGCTAAATTTTTAATAATACCAGCAGTCTTAACAGTAGACCCATCTAATTGCACTATGCCTTTCTGAGGATTAGGTTCATGAACAAGACCTAATTTATCAGCTAAACTTTTAGGCATGACTGAACTACTGGCACCAGAATCAACCATACAATTATGCACAATTTTATCACCTATGATCAGACTTAAGTAAACTGGAGGGGGTTTTACCTCTTTTTCTTTCTGCCCACTTTTGTCTTCCAGGTCATTAGCCATTGCAACTTTCACAACTCCTTGATTAGCGTGGTCAGAAATAGATAACTCAGCCAGAGCATCTTGCAGCAAAATTTTCTGCCCTGGGAGCTGTAAAGCATCTAAAATTGACATATTGACAGTGGATTTCTTGAGATGCTCGATAATATTGAATGAAGAAGCATTTACCTTCTGCTGGTTTTTTATGACAGTAGCTTCATTTTGCCCCTGCAGAGGCTGAGAATGCATTTTTGACAGCTCCTTATTTGGTATCTCTTGCCCTCTTTGTAGGATCTGCATTCTAGGCTGCATAGCAGCGTTAAGTTCTGATAAAACAGGTTGCTTACTGACTAAAGGTTGCTACTGTGAACTTCCAGCTTGCTATCCTGAATCCATAGCTCATTTTTTAGATCTGGTATTAGCTGAAATAGGAGAATCTTTTCGATCTTGGCCATTCACGCCACAGAACTTCGAGCTCTGCCAGTTCGGCAAGGAAACTTCTACGTTATCTTGTTGTTCTTGATTCTAATCCACAACATGTTCTGAAGCAGTATATACATTATGTACCATTAAAGCCTGATTTCTTACTCCATTGGCACATGTTGATTGGTTGTGGGGCTGATTACATGGATAACACCAATCCCAATCCTTGGCAACATTATTTTGCGGCACAAGTTCCTTTGACGAATTGGCTGCGTTCGAGTTGTGTGGCTGGAATGGCCGAGGGTTAAAGTTTCTTCTTTGGGCTTGATAATCATTTTGATAACCGGGTCTATTTTGCTAGTTTGGAGCTAGATAAGGCTTATGTTCTTGGCCAACGTGCTTCTTAATAGTCATGAGGTCGTTCTTAAAGGTTTTCAGTATGCTCTTTAGCTCTTGCATCTCTGGATTTAGGGTTGGGCCAGCGACCTCTTGAGTTGTGTTATGATATCCTATTGCTGGAACTGGCGGGACAGCAGCCAAGGGAGGTATAGCAGTAGGAATAGGTGGTTGAATTTCTAGAAACAAGGGCATAAGGGGTCTAGGAGCTATATCTCCAGCTTGAATAAGGAAATTTTCAGCATTAATAGCAATATTATAAGCGTTAGGAAGCGTTAGACCACCCATAGACTGTGTCATAATAGCAATCTTGTTATTTAAAGCCTTTAAATAAAACAGAAATGCATGTGTTGGTAAGGGTTTTACCGTTGCTGGGATTTTGTCCCAGGTCCTCTGAAATCTGTAATTGAAATCCGCCAAGTGTTTATGCGACGCCCTTTGAATGGTACTCAACTACTCTAATAAAGATAATTTATCAGATTTATCAGCAAAATGTTGGTATAGACCATTACCTAACGCATCCCATGTCGCGATTGAATTTGCAACGAGACCTCTGAACCACTGCATTGCTTTGCCCTTAAGTGACGCAACTAACAACCTTAGAGCGACATTCTCTTGAGTGATATTATGCACCGAGCATAACATGGCTACGTCACGGATGTGTTCGACTGGTGTAGTGTAATCCTCGCTGGTGAAATATGGTAGTCCTCAAAGGGCTGCAACTAGAATATCATCATGTTCAGCAATATCTAATGGACTGCCTCCATTGAAGGGTGCAAATGGGTGCTGCCTTGGTGGTGCTGCCATTAGTGGTATTTGTGAAATCGGGATTGGTGTACTAGGTGACAGAACTAGGGCACCAAGAATAGGAGGTGTTGACTTCGATCTTGTAGGAGTTTCAAAAAGCCTTCTTCCTGTCCTGCCTCTTCTTCGTGATGGGGACAACTCTCGATACTTGAAGGGTGTTGAACTTGATTTTGTTTGAATATTTCTCATGCGCGGGCTGCACTAGTATGCAAAAAACATAACCGGAGTCGCCAGGTATATTGTAATAGCCTCCAGAAGGCTGGGAAAATATGTTGCATACACCAAACAGCAAATTGAAATATTAAAAAAAATCTCTGAAAGTAGCTTTCAAAGTCCCACCGGGCGTGCCAAAAACTGTTATCAATAGTTTTGCACCCTGTTGAATGCAGTATTCTACAAACTAATGAAACATGGAAACCTTCTTTAGATGTGGGTGATCTGAACAAAGAAGGAATCTCCAGAGTGAGCTAGTTCTCTGAATGATGAATTCTATTCTAAAATAGCCTCCGAGGAAAGGGATAAAAGATGACTGAACATAAAAACCTATTTCTAAGAGATGACTTTTATAACCTAATAATGATTTAATGATAGTTATGATCTCTTCCTCACAAACAGTTTTTAGAAAGATGCAATATTTCACAACTTCTCATGAACAATTGATACATAAATGATTTGCATGAAGACTCGATTTGAAGCACAACATGCAACCTATATTTCTGAACTTCCTACATTAAGAATTATAGTTTAAGGACAAAACAAGGATTTTGTAAATAGAAATCACAAGATAAAATCAACTGAAACTGCAAATGGACATAGAAATGAGAAGTAGGAATGTTGTCTTTATTCAACTAAAGGAGAATGCAATAATCTGAAACTGAGTACAATAATATGTTCACAAACTCCAAATTGTGTATGAGCAGGAACTCTAATCTGAACTACTGAGAAGGAGATCTGAAAGCAAAAGTCTATTAAAACATAACTCTCATGAAACCCTAATTCGAGCTCAAAAAAAAGCTCAAGGAAAAAGGCCTCAAACTGTCTCAAAATCTGCCTAAAAGCATAAAAAAGCACACTGCTTTTATGACCACACTGCCAAGCCTCTAAAAATAGGCTAATCTTGCTTTAAAAGCTCAAAAAACATCTTATCTCTCCAAGATAGGTCTAAAATCCGACCAAGGGGAAAAGTCAACAAAAATCTGCTAAAAATAGCAAGAAAAAATAAAGCAATTTATAGAATATCACTTTATGATTCTACTTTACAGAATTGCAGATTTGCACAATTAATCTTATTTTTGCAATTAAAGATTGAAAATCTTTTGCAAAAAAGAAAATCTCCTTATTTCTCCATTACAATATTTTAATTTTCATAAAAAATCATAAAAATATTACACATAATCTTCCTCTCCTTATCTCAAATCTCATTGATTTCTCCAAAATCAATCAAAAAATTAAAACCCTAAAAAGATCATTGACCTTAAACAAACAGATACTAGGTCACATGGCATCAAAATCTAATCTTAGGTTACAAGATATCCATTAATATTATCATTGTTTAAACCATACCCAAGGCTTCATATTTCACCAAGGCAGAAGAAATAAGTCACAAAGACCTAACTCATCGACCAACTTAGGAATTCGGCCTCCCCATATACCTTTAGACTTAGATTTTAATAAGTCATAATGCAAAGGCTCAGCCTCCATTAAAATTCAACATGTGTTCTAATCAAATATTATGGATCATGATAGGGTCAAATTAGGGTTTCAATCAAAATGAAGTCAAACCCTAATGATCACTCATTTTGCACTCGTGACTTTGGAAGAAAGAAACTCTGTCTGAAAAAAAAACATGCTGCCATGATTGTGTCGAAGTTGAGCCTCATGAGCTTCAGTAATCTTCTCCCTGCTCTCCCGTGGTTGAATCTCAGTGAATAAGTCTATTTTGCTTTGTATGGAAGCTTTTACTTCATTTCAGGCCATTAAGGCCACAAACTGTCATGTTCTGACTTCTTGTCTTCTCTGCACCTGTTCTTCTTTGGCCATAATGAGTTCGAGTTCGACCTCTATTAGTTCACTCCATGAGAGCTCTCCTTGTGCTTTTGCTTTCTTCTACTGTGCAGGGGTAAGCTATTTTGATGGTTTCATAGCTTCTATGGCTCCATATTTTAATATATTCAGGCCCTATGGCTGCGGCTACACATACTCCTTAATGTGTTTTACTTGAATTTTTGTGTCTGCATCTATCATTGTTGTGTACCACCCTCACTATGAAAGCTCGGTTGTTCTTCAAAAGCTCAAAAATATGCTTTGGGAAGCTATCTGGGACCTCTGGTCGTGGCTAGAGTGCTTACTTTCAACCTCGAACTGGTAATCTCCTTTGCTAACACTTGTTCTCTGGAAACTTAGAGGGCCTCTTTTAAAATCAAGAATTTCTAGCCATGATCAGGCCGCGCTAGATGTGTATTGAAGAAAACAACTCTTTGAGTTTTGGGCTCGACCCAGAACAAAAAATTGGCCATTATGTCTATTTGAAAACATTTATGCATATGGGTATCACAGAAATTTGAATAAAATTGCATCTTCTTCTTTTTTTGCTTGACCCAACTTAGGAAATTTGCATTTGTTGTATATTCTTGCTATTTAATTCAAGACTTCACATGGGTTATTAATATAGTTACTTCTTCTGCATTTTGAAGCTAACCCTGAAAGTGGGTACTCAAAATCTCTAAAGAAAACTGCATTTTTCTTCTACTTCTGAAGCTTGATTTAGCATAGAAATCTGCATCTTTGTATTCTACTACTGTTTTTATATGAAACCCATATGGGTTTCCTCCATTATTGAATTTCTTGCACTTTGAAAACAAACTCACATGTGGGTACCATAGATAATTGAGAATAGTTCTATTTCATACTCCCGAAACACAAATATTAGTCTATTTCTGAAGAAACTGTATTTCTTCATTCTGAAACTATTCATATGGCTCAACCCCCCCCTCAGGAAAATTGCATTCGTATTTTATTGCATTCTCTTTACTTGGGTATTCACCGTAATTGAATTTTTCTGTATTTTGCAACTCGAACCCTAAAATGGGTATTCTAGATTCAAGGGTATTCAGTTTTTAAACTTGGCATTTTGCACTTTGAGGAAGAGAAAGTATCTCCATTGCATCACTGCTAAAACCATCATATGGCCTTGACTGTTCAGAATTTGACTAAGTCTGACCCAAATACCCAACTGTATGTTTATCTGTGTTTAGTTATGGGCTCGACCCAAAACAATTGATGCTTTACTTTGTTATTCATGTGTCCCTCAATTTTGAAATGAAGATAGTCTGACACCCTTGGAAATACTGCATTGATTAGAACTCTATATACTTATGAAGACAGTGATGCCCACATGTAAACTCTGAAAACACTTGGGCATATGAAAAGACAGCAAAACAGTATAAAAAAAAACAAATTTGAACCCGTCTCTCAAGACATTCTACTCTCCTCAATTGAAACAACCTGATATTCTGGAAATGAATCTCATGTATCTAAATCCTTGTCGAAACTGAAATGATCATTTACTTGATACTTGTAACTCTTTTGAAGACACAATAGAACAATCCCTACTATGCAATATTTTCTTAAGATATAAAAGGTTAGTAATCCCAATAATATTGCAAATTTTGAGCTTCTAAGGCATTTGAATTTTGTTAATTCCAGCATGATTCTATGCTTATGCATTGTGAAGAGAAAGACTTCTTAAATATACTGTACTCATGCATTTTTTCTGTACAAACAGCAATGTCCTTTGACTCCTAAACTTCCATAGTCTAGCTTTGACATTCTTGTTCATATAACTCACTGAAAGCAATTTGAATGAACAGTAATTGTTGCCTTGCCTTAAGCATTGATAAATGATCCTGTTTGAAACACCATTCCAACCAAACTGAGTTAGCTATCCTTGCTGTAGCTTTTCATTAACCAGTGCTCCATATCCAAGTACTGTATCACTAATGCTTGCTACTGTATCAAGTTACTTTCCTTTGTACTCATAAATGTTCTCCTTTTGAAAACCTTGATCTTACCATACAGTAACATTGCTTTCCACTCCTAGACTTTATGTAGAGGCTTAGATTGAACATTGCAACACCACAAACCACCTCTACTCACCAATTCCTATGCATATCTAAAGCCTCAAAAGCACCATTCTGGAATGAAACTGTTAAACTAGAAGTGGCTATCATTTGTCATTTGAATGCACTATCCGCCTTTCATACCTTTGGGAAACATGGCACTCTTCATGCATTTTTATGTTCCACTTATCAAACTGCTTTCAAAATCTGTTCTCTTTTGTGATAAAAGTTAAAACAAAACATTAAGGCATAATGTATGCCTGTTCACTATCCTTGATTGTGAATAGAATGAATTGATGAACTGAAACTTGCATGACGTATATGATTATGATAAGTACAGAACATGAACTTATTCAGCAATATCTGATGTAAATGTACTCAGCAGAATTCATTTGGTGAACTAGACTCACTGTTCACCTGTAGCCTTCAGAACACAAACCTAATTGTTATGAATGCATAGTTGGTTTAGTTACTCGATGGATAAATCTATTTTTACTCTTTCAGTTGTTCTTCATTTCATTTGATGAATATGATAATGTATCTTTAAATCAGCCCATTAATGAATAGGGCAACATGCCGAGCTCTACCCTTGTGGGAGCCCTTTTTTCTCCACATGCTTGGTCTTCGAATAATGATCAGCTTCATGATTTCACCTATACCTGCACAAGGAAACAAACAATGTTAGCATAAAAAATAGAACATGTTGATCATGATATTGTTATTTCTTCTTCAGCTCACTTCTTTCATACTGCACTTGATTGATTGTTTCAATGCATGGTTAATAGTAGGTTGTACTATTGTGGGTGCCTCATATAGGTTTCTTCATAATCAGAGCCACTGACACCCCTCTTTTCCTCTTACAGGTCGACGGAGCTCGAGAAGACAAGGTGCACCATTCAGCATCAAACGTCGATAATCAGGCAATGATGATTATGTCGTCACTTATGTGTTTTCTTTTCTGCATCTCTTGTAGTGCAATGCGCTATTAGCAATGTGTTGTAATAGTTATATCCACGGCTTGTGTGGATCTCTGATTTCAATTCTACTTTTCAATTGAAAAGAAAATGCATTTTCATGCAATGTCGTAAAATCATTCTGATTGTGAAATCAAATGAAGCCTTGTAAAAATATGAGTTCTTTACGAAATAAATGAAAGCATTTGAAATGCTATTTTTGCTTATTTTTTCAAATGCATAACCGTTACTCAATGTCATAATGACAATAATGTGAAACAACATTTGAACTTAAACTGCAATTCCACTTTATGATGTGATAACATTCAGCCAGCTCCTCCAATTGAGCTGAGGCAAAAAATTGGTAACAGTTATAATCTTGACCAATCTTGTTTAGCTCAGTTTCAATCTGCTCCAACTTATTTTTGTATCTCCCAACTGCATGAGGCCAACAAATACAATAGTTGTAGATGTTGTCTGTTGTATTTATGCATTGCCTCAACACATTCATTTTCCTTTTTAGTTTGGTAAGAGATAGCCTGAACTGCTCCTTCAGATGTAGAATTATTTCTCCCTCTTTCTTGTCTTGGGACTCAAAGACCATGGCTTCCTTAATGCATTCAATAATATCTTCAGGAAACACATTATGCAAACTCTCCAATCCAATTTTATTGTGCACAAAATAAGTACTTAGTGTGCTCTCAATCAGGTCCTACTCATATGAGGGTCTATCAGACCATATGTTAGCAATTTTATGCATCCCATCTTTCTCCTGAACAAGTTGTAGTATCTTTACTTTGGATAAAACACCTTCTTCTTCGCTTCCTTCTACCATTACTACTTCTAGTTCAACTAATCCTGGTTCTTCCCTTGGAGTGTACCCATCAGATTCCTCATCTGGTATGTCCACAACCACTTTTTCTTTACCTTTTCCTTCAATTTTTGGAGTCTTGTGTGTCAGAGGAGTGTAATCATCAATCTCTTGTACTCTTTTCTTCTTCCTCTAAATCTCACCAGAAGAGGATCCAAATTCAATTGCTCTTACTGGAATGGAAATGCTAATTGCTCCAAACTTCCTTAGCAATTCTTTAAAGAAATTTGCATACTCTTGCTTACAATTTTCCAAAGTATTAGAATGTTCAAAAATTTGTTTACAAACCAATTCATTCTCTTTCCATACAACATTATTGATATGTGGCAAGCAATTCAAAAAATACATCACAAGACATATGACCAAGGTACAAAACCTGAAGGGGTAATTTGCCTCCTTTGTTAGTTGCACATTTTCCATCAATTGATCTTTTAGCAATCTGCACAAGTCAAAATCATGATCCTCCATTATCATTTTATGAGAGATGTAAACTGCACCTGTTGAAGTTGCACCTTCCCTGTTTCAGAAAAATATTTTGTATGAAATTCCATGTGCAATGTACCTTGTTATCGGATCTTTGATCATCGAAATTATCAAAGCCCTTTGATCTCTAGTTACTCTGGTTAGGGTTTCAACTTCTTTGTTCTGAATCGACTTCTTTTTTGATATATACCCAACATTGCATAATCCAGTTAGATTCCTAATCACCTCTTTCGAAATGAGATAGGGTTTATCTAGAGTTAGAATGTCATCATTCAATCTGTTCAAGATAAACCTAACGACTTTCGCGTTATCAAAATATGGAAATTCACTCCAAATGTACAAACTTTTATGTTTCACACCTTCAAGCCATCTGAATTCATCAGTCGGAAACATATTTCTCACATCCCTGATCTTCTCACTGCTATATTCATCTAAATTCACCATTCCTTTGATTTGCTTCATTTTCCTTTTCGTACCGAACAAGTTTCTACCGAGCGCCAAGCTAAGTGAGAATTCTACAAGCAATCGAAATACCTAATGAATTTGTTGCCGAATTGACTTTTACTCCTTCAAAATTCTGTTGCAGAGGCTCTCCTTCTATTCTTCTTCAATGCAAGGTGACAAATGAGGGTTCCAAATACCCTTTTATAACTCGCACACCTAACCTTTTTACCACATTAAATGTTTTTCCGTAGGTGTTTCAGATACTCTATTTTCTCATACAGCAAAACAAGGATTCATCTGTGGACCTTCTACTTCTCAAATTTCTGCACAAGTGATCACCAATACATTTGTCAACTATTAGCACAACTACTGACAATTTCTTGCATTTTGGTGCTAACTGCTGATAGGGGGACAAAGAATTTTCTTGAAAAACTCCCCCTAGGCCAATGGCCTAAGATTAATTTTTCGGAGGAATTACCAAAAGCATATTCTAGTGCAAGCTTATTTTCTTCATCATACTCACTCTTCCTTACCCATATTTTCTTCATCTGATCTCTTATTTCTTCCACAGTCACTTTCCCTTTTCCTTTATCATCTTTCTGTGAAATTCTGCCTTTGTATACCGGACCTCTTCCATCCATGTTTTTGCTCCTACAAAATCTTGCAATGTGACCAAATTTTTTGCAATTGAAACACACAGGATTTCCTTGTTCAAACCAATCAATCCATTGATTTCTTCTTGATTTGCATTGATTAGCAATATGCCCAAATTTTCCACAGGTATACATTCCTTCTATTGACAGAGTTGTTTGACAAATTCCTACACTCAATTGACTTATGACCAAACTTGTTACAATTGAAACACTAACTAGAAAATGATAAATCTCTTGATTTCATTTTACTTCTACACTAAGTAGCCATATGACCAAATTTATTGCATGCAAAATAGTATCCATTAAACTTTTGTGCATTAGGGTTTCTTACCGGATGCCTTTTTGCTTTGTCCATCTGATTTCTTTGCCTAAGATTCCTTTGTCCAGATCCAGAACTTTCTCCTTTCTCATATCCAAGGCCTTGCTTGTCATTTGCATTCTTTTGTCCTTGAGTTAGCTCATCAAGCTTAACTGAGCTAATCTTGAACTTCTCCTTGTATTCATTTGCAGTAGTTCATCTCTAAGGATAACAATCTATTGTTCAAGCTCTTCTTCATTGTCTCTAGATTGTTGCAATTCCATCTCCAACTGAATGAATTCTATGTTAACTTTGTTGCATTCATCAATTCTCTCTTTTAGGGTTTGGCCAAGTTTTTCTTCATTCTTCTTTCTTTCTTCAATCTCCTTAGTCATCTTCATCGCCATAGATTCCATCTCATGCTTCAGGGTAGCATTTTCTCTAGCAAGCTTTTCACATTCTTCAGTTATTTCCTTCAAGGTTTGATTCAAATGGTCATCATCCATCATTTTTCTCTCTTTAATAATTTTTCTTTCTTTTTGCTTTATTTGATCACAAAGATCCTTTCTCCTTTCCCTGGATTTAATAACCCGATCCTTCAACTTCTAAATGAATTTCTCAACATCCTTAAGATTTCCTTTCAATTCCCAGACTTCTACCTTAGACTGATCAAGATCATCAAGAGCCACCACAAGTTGTTGTTGAAGACTACCAAGAGTCCATTACATTCCAAGATCTACCTCAAGTTGTTAAACTTCTCCAAGGAACTTAGCTCTGATACCAATTGTTGGACTCAAGCAACACTGAGAGGGGGGGTGAATCAGCGTTGAGCAATTTTAACTTTTATTAATCTGTCTTTTCAAGTGCTTAAACTATTCAATCAAAAGAAAGATGCATGAACATGAAACAATAAGCCATAACACCATAACACAAGGATTTTTACGTGAAAAACCTGTTAGGGGAAAAACCACGGTGGAGGTCAATCCATAATTTGAGTACTCAAAATATAGTGTTTAACAAAATGGGAATGCACTTGCATTCAGGCACACTGCCTAGAGCTTATTGCTCAAAATAGGAAGGCTCACTGCCTTACAAAAGATTTGGATCACAATCAAAAGATTGAACTAAGAAGGTAGCATCTACAAATGCCTGGTTTCAGTTCCGATGAGGCTCATAGATCAAATTCTAGACCTTCTATATGATTCTACACTTCACTCTGCTCTACCTTAATTCGCTTCACAAAAATCCTCTTCTGCACAAGTGATACTGTGCATAATCGCTCAACAAACCTTCTGCTATTTGCACACTTCAAACATACACACACTCACACCATTACAAAATGAATTTACCAATCTCATATATATATATATATATATCCACTACCAAGATTTCAATCGCTCCATGTCGACTTCAGCAAAATAAAAATATTTTCCAATAGTCGGCTCAATCCACATTTAATATTCAATGTGTACCCATCAAATTCAGCCACGAAATAGCTAGGACCCAAAACAAAATCTTCAAGCATAGGATACCTTAATTAATTATACCTCGAATATCTGTGACATGCCATATTCACTAAGTCGGCCACCGTGAGCTAATAAATAGAAAATCATCCTGTCAGATCTCCTAACTTATACACCGATTAATGCAACATCAAAAAACTTAACAATAGAATAATATAGATACTTAACAACCTTCCCTGAGATCCACAACTCAAAATGATAATCCAGTGAAGCATACAGATCGACATACTAATCGGATACCCTGTTCTTCATTCTCTCTTCCAGTAATACTCTATTCTTTACTATGCCTGCCGGTATGAACAAATCCGGATCTGCAAACTGGAATAATGACTTAGGTTGCCATCAATGACAACACTAGAAGTGATATTCCAACAAGTTGAAAGGTAAGAAGAAGGGAAAGAAGAGAGAAAAGTTAAGATAAAAATCTCCTAGAAATTCTAAGGTTAAGTGTTGGAATTATAACAAGCCTAGGTACTACTATAGAGATTATAAATATGATAAAACTATATTAAAAAATGATAGAGATGACAAGCCTAAACAATATTCTCAAGATGTGTAGATGCCTTTTTCAAAGCCTTAGAAATTCATGTATCAAAAGGTGCATTTTGGGTGACTAAAGTGCTTCCTTCTATATGACCTCCCATTGAAAGTGGTTCTCTAAATAGGTAGAATATGATGATGGGAAGGCGTACCTTCGGAGATTGTAGAGCTTCCCCTAATATCTAATTAACTAATGTAAATAATCATCCATACAACTTAACAGATTTAAGGATCCCCAAATTAAATAGTTCATTGTTAAAAAGGGGGATTCATTAAATTGTCAACCAAGGAATCATGAACTTGAAATGATGCTGACACTATATATGTAGTTAAGAATCCTAGGCTTCCTAAATCGATTGAGTATAGAGATTGAACAAAAGAAAACTCATCTAAAAGATCCTTAACTAAAATTGATTAAAGAACATGGTAAGTAATGCTAATTACTTTAATTGTTGTGGGTACTTATCATTCATGGACTATATATAGTGACTCTCTATGTTGTAGCATAACCTAATTTAACTAATTACTTTAATATCATTGAACAGAATTATAAATGAGATACTTCAATTCATAAATGATAACATAACAATTAATGTAATGTAAACTAGAAACTATACTTCAGATAATACAATTAAGAATCTAACTAACCATCTAAGGTAATGTGGATGATGCACTACCTCAAGTGGCCCTTGCTTGAGCTGTTGTATTCCACAATATCTCCTTTCGATGATTATCTCAAGAAATCATACAACAAAAATGTTCTTCTTTATTGTAATCCAACTATACAAAACTCAAAACATAATATAATAAATCTAATATTCAATCTAATTTCATGCAAAAATATAGCTACAGTCTCTCACAAGAGTATCCCCATATATATAAGTTTGTGAGATTCCTATTATTCAAAAACTATAAACAAACTAATAAGAAATTTTCAACTCTTCCAAGAAAACAAGAAGAGGACCAAGTCTTTAACTTAATAGAAATATAAAATCCGATGAAAATAGAAGTGTTAAAATGTAATAAGTATTCTTTAACAATCAAGAATACCATTATAATAGAAGTGTGCTTAATAGTGAAGTATTCATTATAACTATTATTCCTTGTTAGAATAGACTTCTTCCTCCATGGTTTATTGAAAAGGTGGAGTGACATATAGATATCCATGTTCACATCCTAAAACCATCAATTGCATCTTATTCTATAAATATACATGTACTGTAGTTGGTTGATTCCTCTAGTTGTGTTGAATTATCATCCTTCTACTATGGGTTGAGAATCCTTTTGTTGTAGGTTGACACGTTTTTCACTGTAGGGGTTAGTTTTATTCCTTAGGGCATTTTTCAATATTAGAAACTATAATTAATCATAAATTTCTACTAAATATCATATACATTCAAAGTTCACACATACATTCATTAATACAATATATCATCCTTAAATGCTTTGAAATACTTTAAAGTATATGAAAAATGTTTGAAAATGTATTTTGAAGTTTAGTAGAAATGAGATAAAAACATGAAACTAAAGCCAAGAACTGGACGTTCCTAGGGCTCATAGTCCTCCCCAACTTAAATTTTTGCTTTTCCTCGAGTAGCTCAGGGTCTTTGGTTGTATTGCATTACAACCTCCTTGTATTCCACTATATTAGTGACCTCTTCACCTTGCTTCAAGTAGAACCCTTTTTGCTCTACTATTTTCTCCCATCCGACTTTCTCTATTGCATCTATCTATTGTCTCCTTCCTATCCAATGTGGGATTGAGAACAAGAGAAAAGGAGGATGGAATGTCAAAGGAAACAAAGAAATATTATTTTCAACAGAGGTTGAAATGTATTTATGGGCTCTTTTTATTGTTGCTACATAGTTGAAGACTAAATGGGGCTCCTTCCTTTTAATCTTCGGTGTTAATTCTCTCCATCTATATTGAGAGAAATTAAGATTTTATTTTCCTGTCCTTGCTAATAATTCTTGAAATATTTTATAGTCTTTCTCCCTGCATTCCAAAATAATTTCTCTCACCTACCTTCTTTCTACCAAATCAATCCATTTTTCCACTATCTTACGAGGATCTTCAACTTCTACTCTGGGTAGAAGGGGAAATGAATTCTCCCTTGATAGTTCCTTTGTAGTTATCATCTTTGATGTTCATTTCTCATATATGAGGTCATTTCCTTTAATTGAACACCTCCTACAAACATAAGTGGGTTCTAGGAAGAGTCATGAGGGATGGCTAGATTATGCAAATATTTTACATAGTTGATCTTGCATTTATATGGTAGCTTGTTGGTATGCTTCTAAAAATACGGTAGGTAAGGATAGAAAAATTGGGAGATCGTTAATCAATTGACTGAACTGAAAGCTTAAAATCCTGTCATATAGATATAGGGTGTAAACCATTGCAAGTGGTTTGCATTTTAGAAGTTTTGTTATCCATCTCCTCCATTTTTACCTTTAATTCTTGATTTTTGTATCCTTTCTTTCAATTGCTATTAATTCAGACTTTTCTTTTTCCCAATCCTTTTGTATTTGGGAGAATTCTCTTTGTTCCATAGCTCAATGCCAAGAGTTACCATAGTGGGGGTTCTAGGAATTCTCAAGGGTGCATATTGGTTTATAGGATGTGGAGTTCCTTTGTTGATTTCAAAAATGGATAATTATGCCAATTTTTAAAATCCCAACCCTTGATGCTCAAAAGCATGCAACCTTTTCTCTAATTCTTGAATTTTTCTATCTAGTCCATCCTCCCTCTGCTAGTATCCTTTGAGTTGTTCCTCTAATTCTTTTATTCTTTGCAAGGATTCTTGCAATTCCTTGCTCTCGTTCTTCCCTTTCAAAATCAATTCTTCTTCTTTTTCCAAAAATATCTCCTCATCAAACTCACCAAGTGAAACAAACCCTTCCTTTGAAACTAGGCTATTTTGAGGTTTGTTCTTTTTCCTGGTTAAAAAAAAATCTTTAGAATTAGAATCTAAGCTTTTGCTCAGATATAGGGGTTGCAATGTTTTGGGTTTCTAATCGCCACTAGGAACCTTCTACTCTTGGGAGTTTGTCTCAAATTCAACCACAACTTTTTCATTTTGAATTTTAGTATTCCCCTTTGCACGGCCTTCCTCTTGAGGTGGTGTGACCTTCTTGATTATACTGACCTCTTTTATCTCTTCTTGGGTGCAAAGGTGGAGGTTGCCCTTTATCTTTTTTGTTACTTATGCTTGGAAGGGCTTATGGCAGAGGTAGGGGTTTCTGATTCCTCTTATGCTACAAGTTGTTCATCTAAAGTTGTAGGTTTTGTTTCCTATACTTTTGGCTTTGTCTTCTCACCAATGTTGTGGGTAGGTGAAGCGATGGGTGAAGTAGAGGGTACATATTCTTCTTCTACAATCGTAGAAGGCTTATTCATTTTTTCTTCCATGTTCATTTCCTCTACCTTTAGTCTCATGAGAATATCATTGATATTATGGCAAGATAAAAAAATCTTCTTAAAATACATTGGGTAATAGAGTTTCACGACTCCTCTTAATTAATAGGGTGATTAAACAAAAATGTGACAATGTAGATTAATTCCTTTTTCTCTTGTACTTAGTAGACATTATTTTCAATATATTATATAGAAAGTTAGGAACATTCACTAGCCTTTGGTGGCATAGGTGACTAAAAATTTTGAAATGCACAATATACAAGAGTGATTGTCTGCCATCATAGGTTAAATACTTGACTATATAAGAAGCAACAGAAGCCCACAACCAAGACAAGGAAATTATTTTTGTAGCTTGTGTTGAAGAGTCTAAATTCTCTCATGGCAATGTGAAACCATTCCTTGCTACAATTGCATCAACACTGGCAAGGAATTCTTCTCTTGTTCTCTGCAACCTTGAAACCTCTACTACCACTTCTTTTAAGACATCTTCTTTTAGCCCTCTAATTGTAGTCTCATTATTTTGTAGTGTGTTGGAAAATTATTGTGTCATAACTTCATTGTATTCATTTAAATGTAGAAAATAATCCAACCACCCAACTTGTTAAAAAATTGGAATACACAGTTGATCTTCCAATATCAAATTATGTGTCATTGTTTCTCTCTTAATAATGTCTCCCATTTTTGCAGTTTTTATAACTTCTACTTGTAGCTTGTTGTCTCTCTAAATGCTAGGATTTTTTAATGCCACCTCGTACATGTTTTGATTAAGGGAAAATTAGGTTTTGAATAGACCCAAAACCATTTACAATAGGTTTTGAATGGACCTGAAACCATTTACAACCAGGTTTTTACAGGGACCTGAAACCCACACAAAGAAGAATAGGTTGCATAAGGAATTAGCATAGACAACCAACAACAAACCAACAACAGATCAAAAGAGAAACAACATGACTACCCAGATCTACTCGAAACATAAGGTTTTGACGGGCACCTAAAACCCGAAGTAACCAGGAATTACAAAGTAACTTGAATCCAAGAACCACCTAAGACAGTTAGGCAACCATCAGCTAGACTACAGCATACCTCTTTCCAGTCCTAACCAACAGCAAACAACCAGAGATAGTTAGGAAACCATCAGCAAGAACCATCTAGACACCAAATACATCCAAGAAACCATCATTCGAAACCAACTAGACATCAACAAAACACTTGTCAGCACCAACCAACGAAACCAAACTCCCCACCTCAATAGAAGAGTTAGGAATCATAGAGGAACACTGATGATTCATAGCACAAACATTGAAATAGTCAACCAGCAGCACCAACCCGACCTTCACCTCAATAGGAAGGGGCTCCCCTCTATAGGAGAGGAAGAAGTGAAGCCCAAAACCATAGAAAATAGACCTTCCCAACCGATCCACAACCCACCTCTTCACCTCAATAGAAGAGGGTTTCACCTCTGAAGAAGCAGTCTCCACCTCCAAAGAAGACCATAGCTAAAAAAATTGACAGGAAGCAACCACACCCATAGTAGAAAGCACCAAAACCTCCTTTGGCAAAGAAGACTGGAGTAGAGAGGAAAAAATAGTGCACTCCTCCATGAGCAGCACAATCCCAACCGGGATCACAAACATAAGGACCAAAGCAACCCAAGATAAAACAAGATCACTGATCCGCAGCCGCAAAAGAGGAAGCTCAACACTCTAAGCCAACATATCCCTATCCAGAAAAATGAGCAAAAGGAACCAAGCAGGGAGGAGCAAAGAGAACAAAAAAATTAACTAGCCACCCAAGAGAACCATGGCAGTCACCAAGACTAGCAGCCACAACAGCCACCCAAGAAACAAGAACAACAAAAATCCAAAGGAGCCTGAAACAAGAACCAGCTCCAAAGAACAAACCAAGGGTCCAAAAGGAGGAAGGGAAAGGCAAGGTAAACCTCCAAACAACGAGAGAAGAAAGCTGACAAGACAATGAATAACAACCTCCAACCCTACATGTCAGTCAAGATCTGAAACATGCCAAGAACTTTCCACCAACATATCCTCTAGAGGTAGACCAACAGCCACAACCCGAGACCATGAAAGCACCCTCACAATGGTAAAAGAGCCCAGAAAGCCAGCTAGCATATAAAGAGAAGCAGAGACACAACAATAAAAAACTGCCACCTCATACATGTTCCTCTATGCTTTTCAACTTATTTTTTGCGACTTCTTATGGCTAATGAAGGGAATTGAGAATTGTATGCAATTCTCTTAGCTCTCGACAAATGAAAATGGGAAATGAAAATTAGATATGACAAATTGAACCTTTTTCTCCCTCCCAACTTATTTTTGCTATTTGTCCTCAAATAGAAGGTATTGAAAGGATGAAGAAGATAAAATTTTAAAGCATTGTAGATAATTAATGTAATGAATAAGTGTGTGCATGATCTTTGAGGTGTAAAGAAAATCAATAGGATTTTAATGTTAATCATAGTTAATGACAAGAAAAGTACCTATTATGGTGTAGTAATTGAAAGGTGGTGCATGTGAGTTGAATTGAGTGATATCATGTAGCTACAAGGAAAATAATTTGAAATGATGGAATTTAATTTGAGGTGTTATGAGCAAATATGCAGAAAAAGAGCTTGGCGAGATAATGGCATGTTTTTGAGAAGTTTGAATGTTGAAAAGGAAAGTTGCGACAAGTACATGGTTAATAATGATAGGACATGATGTTGCATGGAACATGTGGTAGAGTGGAGTTATTGCATGTCAAGATAACAAAGGTGATATGTGACAAAAAATGCTAGCGATCATAGGTCTAGTGGTAGTGAATTATAGGTAGGTGCTATAGGTAGCAGAAGAATAGGTCCCTTTTTATTGATGTGCCTTAGGGATATTACTACAGGTCCTATGAACTTTGTTGTGCACATCCAAAAATAGTTGTTAGTGGTGGTATTCAATGTGTGTGTGTATGTGATATGTTACTATTATAATTTAAACTAATAATATGAGAGTTGGTTGGCTCATCTACGGATGTATCACTTGATGTTTCCACCGTGTCTACTTGTGTGACATGCAATTATTAATTGAACTTTCATTGTAGATTATGTAAAAATATCTTCCTTTTGTATTGTCTTTTTATAAAGATTGAGTATGTGTTTATTGACCAACAATGAAAATATAATTGAATCTATTGTGGTTAATTGAATTGCTTCATTCTAAATAGCATGTTTGATTTCATACGGTTCAAGCCACCTTGTTTGTGGTTTTCCTTTGTGATATTTATATCAAGAATCATAAAGCAATGCCTAGTCACCTTCATTGAACTCCTTAGTTTTAATAAATTGGTAATGCCACTTGTGTAAGGAAGCTAAGGTAGTGGAAAAAATTCCTACACTAATCTTTAGAGGAGGATAATGTAAAAGTTTACAAATCTTTAACAGTTACAAAAACTTAAACATAAATATCATGCATACCACAACACAATGATTTATGTGGGGAAAACCCTTTCAGGAGAAAAACCCCACACTCCAAAAGCCACCCAATATATTATTCAGAAATCACAAAGATTACAATATACTTGCAAAAAAAGCTTCTCATAGGAGTATCACCAACTAGAGATCCAAAGGCAACGCGACTACTATCAAACTCTCAAAATACATCATAATACATAGATGTAATACAATGCCCTCATAAAATAGGGTTGCTTTCTAGGGAAATTCAAGCCAACAAAATATCGATGATCAAATCTGAGACCTAATGATGAACGATCCATATTTACAATAATAAAATATAAATAAAATTTTACTTTCAGGGGCACTACCCCTAGGTCCCCGTTAGGACCCGCAACCCCTGAACCCCTCACCAAGGGAATGATCCTCCAAGACCCCTCATGGGGGGGACCCCCCTATGCCCCCTGTCACTGATGTATCAACAGTACCTTATATACTTGCAAGATTGAGACACATTTTCCCAACAAATTTCCCACTTGTCAAACACATTGCAAGAGCAAAATGAAGGTGTAGAAACATCATCTCTTAATTGCTAGGGGCCGAAAGGCCCATAGTCTCTAAACACCATCTGAACTTCTCTATGCTCACAAGCTTAGTTAAAGAATTAGCAACATTCATCAAAGTCTCTACCTTAACCAGCTTCACCCTGCCATCTTCAACTGTATCTCTAACAAAATGATATTGTACATCAATGTGCTTGGTCCTGGCATGAAATGTTAGGTTCTTAGCTAGACTTATCACACTCTGACTAATACAATAAATTGTCACTGCACCTTTTTTTATTCCAATATCTAAACAGTCTCTTAAGCCAAATGACTTCTTTACAAGCATGAGTAGCTACCATATACTCAACTTTAGTAGTGGACAAAGCAACCATATCCTTTCGCTTACTCATCCAACTAATTGCACCACCTAATAAAGTAAACACATAAGCATTGGTGGATCATCTGTTATCAACATCCTTGCCTAGCCTAAATCCACATAGCCATGAATATCAAGGGAAATCTTGTCTTTATTCAAGTTACTATGATAACATAACTTAGAATACTCTGAGGTGTCTTGTTAATATACAAAGACCCTTTTAACTACATCCTAATGAACTCTACCAGGATTAGACATATATCTGGAAAGAACTCCCATTGCTTGGGAAATTTCTAGCCTTGTACAAACTATAGCATACATCAAACTTCCAACTCCACTCTAGTAAGGCACTTTGCTCATGTCTTCCATCTCTGATGAGGATGTTAGACAATCTGAAATAGATAACTTTGTTCCAACCGAAACAAGAACACACAATGGTCTACAATTTTGCATATGAAACCTCTATAAAATTGAATTGAAAAACTTACTTTGACCAATCCATAGCTTTCTATTTACTCTATCTCTTTTAATTTCCATCCCAAGAATGTGTTTAGCTGCACCAAGACCTTTCATTTCAAATTTAGCAGGAAGTTGAGATTTTAGTTTTAAAATCATACCTTTTCTCTACCAATAAATAACATATTATCAACATATAATGCAATAAATAGGAAATGATCACCATCAATTTTATAATAAACACAATGACCTGATTTAAAACACTCAAATCCCAAACTCAATAGATATGTATCAAATTTCTAGTATCACATCCTAGGAATTTGTTTTAGGCCATACAAAGGTTTCTTCAATTTGAAAACCAATTTACTTTTACCTTTCACCATGTAGTGCTCTGGTTGTTTCATATAAATATTCTCCTCCAAGTCACCATGAAGGAAATGTTGGAATCAAGGAACACTGAGAGGGGGGCTGAATCAGTGTTCTGCAATTCTTAACTTTATTAATCTGATCTTCAAAGCACTTATAACATTCAACCAAGAGAAAGATGCATGAACATAAAAAAAACAACCACAACACCATAACACAAGGATTTTTACGTGGAAACCCTATTAGGGGAAAAACCATGATGGAGGTCAATCCACAATATTATCTAAGTATACTCAAAAAGATGTTTAAAAAAATGGGAATGCACTTGCATTCAGGCACACTGCCTAGAGCTCACTGCTCAAAACATAAAGGCTTACTTCCTTACAAAAATATTTGGATAACATCTAAAAGATTTGAACTAAGAAAGTAGCATCTACAAATGCCTGATTACAGTTCAAGTTAAGCTCATCAATCGAATTCTGGACCTTTTGTCTGATTCTGCTCTTTTGCACTGTCAGCTTCAACTAGTATCACAAAATCCTTATTACACAAGTGAAACTGTGCATAATCACTCTACAATCTCTCTGGCATTCACAACACGCACTTACACACACTTCATACATACATTAAAATGATATAATCAATCACTTATATATATTTGCTACTAAGGATTTAATCGCTACATGTCGGCTCTAATAAAATATGAAATATTTACAAACTGTCAGCTCAAATCATAATTAATTTTCAATGCACACCCACCAAATTCGGCCACAACATAGTAAGGACCCAAATCAAAATGCTCGAACACAAAAACACTTAAACAATTACTCCTCGAATATCTGCAACATACTTCATTCACCAAGTTGGCCTTCTTGCACTGGTAAATAGAAAATTAACCAACCAGATCTTCCAACTTGCACATGGATCGATACGAGGCACTAAGATTCACAGATAATGTAGATTATATACTAAACAACCTTCCCTGAGATCCACAACTCAAAAATATAACAAAAAAATTTATATGAATTGATGAGCACAAATCTATCGGATGCTCTATTCTAGCTTGACTATCTTCAATTTGTCTGCCAGTGTGATCAAATGTTGACATGCAAATTGAATTACCGATAAGGGTTGCCATCAATTAAAACACCAGAAAAAATTTGCAGTGTCTCTTTCCAACAGGAAAGTAGTTTTCACATCCATTTTCTCAACTTCTAAATCATAAGCAACAGCGATAGAAAGCAAAAATCTAACGGATGTCATTTTTACAATAGGAGAAAATATCTCACCATAATCAACACCCTCAACTTGAGAGTAACCTTTTGCAACCAACCTTGCTTTGTACTTCTCAATACCTCCATATGAACCAATATTTTTCTTGAACATCCATTTGCAACCAATAGGTTTTCTTCCTTTAGGCAATGGTACAAGATCCCATGTATCATTCTTTTTCAAAGTTTTCATTTTTTCATCCATAGCAATCTTCTAGGATTTTGCATCATTCATACCTAATGCCTCTTCTACCAATTTGGGTTCATCCATGTTAGTATTCAAAGAAAAATTACATCTCCAATCATTAGGTGAATACCTTTCAGGTGGTTGTCTATGCCTTGTATACCTACAAACAAGCTGAGTTGGAGGTTCTTTCTCCTCTTATGAAGATTTAAAGCTAAATGAGCTCTTCTCAACTTCTCTATCCATGGGCCTCAATTCAACTTTCTCAAGTGTAGAAGTAATTTGAATCACATCTTCTTGTTTACTTTTTTCTAGCTACAATGTAACAGAAGAAGGTTTAGTTTCTCTAAAAATAACACTTCTACTATATATTACCTTCTATGTAATAGGATCCCAAAGCTTGTATCCTTTCACACCATAACTGTATCTAATGAAGATACATTTCACGGCCTTGTTCTCCAACTGTGTTTGCTTCTCC
Source organism: Sequoia sempervirens (assembly GCA_007258455.2). Taxonomy (NCBI): domain Eukaryota; kingdom Viridiplantae; phylum Streptophyta; class Pinopsida; order Cupressales; family Cupressaceae; genus Sequoia; species Sequoia sempervirens. The sequence goes on from VDFB02281492.1 coordinate 919,824,717, forward strand.
TTTGGCACATGTGCATATCCCTCACAACCAAAAACTCTAAGATGTCTTATTGAAGGCTTGTGTCCTAACCATGCTTCTATAGGTGTCTTATCAACAAGAGCTGATGTAGGAGACCTGTTAATTAGGTAACAAGTAATGGCAACAACTTCATCCCAAAACCTTTGTTCTAGACCAACACCACTCAACATACTCCTAGCCTTCTCCATCAGTGTTTTGTTCATTCTTTCTACAACTCCATTTTTTTGTGGAGAATATAGAGTTGCCTTATGTCTATGAATACCACAATCTTCACATAATCTATCAAAATCATTAAAGCAAAATTCACTGCCATTATCGGTCCTCTTTTTTTTTTCCAATTTGCAACTCAACCATTGCTTTAAATTCTTTAAATCGTCTGTAAAGTTTAGATTTTTACTCTTTAGAAAATACACCCATGTCCTCTACTATAATCATCAATAAATGAAACATCATGTGGATTTACCAATTGAAGGAACATCTACAAGATCAAACACATCAAAATTAATAAGATCCAATATACCACAAGATTTATGAGAACTCGAGTAAAATTGAACGCGATTTTGTTTTCCATAAATGCAATGCTCACAAAAATCAAGTTCAAGATTACAATCAAATAACCCTTCAACAAGATTTTTATTTTTCAAGGTCCTTAGTCCCTTTTCTCCAATGTGGCCAAGTCTCTGGTGCCATAACATAGTTTTCTTTGTAAGTAACTTTGATTCAAAAGAAAGAGCACCCTTGGGTACCCAGTATCATGACCGTCTATTGAAGGTAAAACCCTCACCTCTTCCACAAACTTTCTTTTCATAGAAGTACTATTGCACTCAACAGTGCATGAAACAAGCTTATACAATGTGCCATATCTAACACCTCTAGCAATCACCATAGCACCTCTAACCATCTTGCATCTTGCATCAGAAAATACTACCTACACACCTGTATCTATTAGTTTTCTTACAAATAACAAATTTCATGTTAATCCAAGGATGTGGAACACACCATTAATCCTTTTATTCTACCATTAGGAAACCTGATTTTAACTTTACCACGACCAACAATATTTAAATAAGAATCATCACCCAAGTGCACCTTACCTCCATCAAATTCTTCATATTCAGAAAACTGATCTCTATTAAAGGTCATATGGAAAGATGCACTCGATTCAATTAACAATGTGTTATTACCTACATGAGTTGTCAAAGCTGCAATGAATGCATCACCATCTTACTTCTCAGACTTAGAATCAAAATTGAATCTCTTCTTTTTCTTCTTCTTTTCTTTTTTGCATTACTTAAGAATATTCCTATGCTTACCATAATTCCAACAAACAACTTTAGAATTTCGAGGAGATTTGGATCTCCCCTTGGACTTGGATTTATCATACTTCTCATTCTTCTTTCCTTTTTCCTTAAGTCTTCCATGAAAATTTAGGGTCTCCTTGGAACTGATGGATACCTTCCTCCTCATCTCTTCAGAAAGCAAAGAACCCACCACATCTTCAGTCTTCAATATAATAGAAATTCTCCCAAGAGCCATAACAAGAGAATCCCATGAATGGGGCAAATAATAAAGAAAGATCTAACATTTCTCCTCCTCGTCCATTTTGACACCAATCAATGCCAATTGAGCCACCAACATATTGAATGCTTCTAGGTGGTCTGTAATTTTTCCACCCTCTTCCATTATCAAGGAATATAATTTCTTCCTCAAGAAAATCTTGTTCACTAAAGATTTGGCTTGATAAATCTCACCAAGCTTCTTTCATAGTTTATGTGCAGAGGTCTCTTCATGGACATTGATTAAGATAGAGTTTTCCAAGCACAATATGATTAGACCCTTAGATTTTTGGTTTGTAACATCATATTGAGCAGCCAAAGTAGGATTTGCAAGACTTGAAACCTTCTCATCAATAGCATCTCATATATCTTGATCTATCAACAAATCTTCCATCTTTGGCTTCCATATTTCAAAATTATTTCCAAAAAATCTATCCACCTCTATTCTCCCTGATGAACTTGCCATCTAAAAATTCTCACAACAAGATCACAAAGTATCTTCTGCACAAGCTCCCACTCAAATCTAGATTAGTTCAAAAAACCCAACAACCCACAACTAAAACCAAAGGTGATCAAGCTCTGATACCACTTGTAAGGAAGCTAAGGTAGCAGAACAACTTCCTACACTAATCCTTAGATGAGACTAATGCAAAAATTTATAGATCTTTAATAGTTATAGAAAATTAAACAAAAATAAACATAAATATCATGCATACCACAGCACATTGATTTACATGGGGAAAACCCTTTCGAGAGAAAAACCCCATGCTCCAAAATCCACCCAATATATTATTCAAAAATCATAAAGATTACAATATACTTGCATAGCAAGATTTTCAAAGAAGTATCACCAGCCAGAGATCCAGAGACAACACGACTACTATCAGACTCTCAGAATACAACATAATACATAACCATAATACAATTCCCTCATAAAATAGGTTGCATTCTAGGGCAAGTCAAGCCAACAAAATATCGATCATCAGATCTAAGACCTAATGATGAATGGTCCAAATTTATAATAATAAAATATAAATATTTTTTTCCTTTCGGGGGCGCACCCTCGAGCCCCCACCGAGGTGCACGGCCCCCGAACCCCTCGCAAGGGGACCCCCCACTCCCTCGTCGCTAATGTATCAACAATACCTTATGTAATTGCAAGGTTGAGACATATTTTCCCAACAACCTCATTCATTTATTTTGCATAATTTTTGTATGGTGAATGGCTTCCATCCTTATTTTATCTAAAGTGTTGAGACTATGTAGTCTTTCCTTCTACACATCAAATAAGTCCATTCCAAACTCTATTGTTGTGTGAAGTGTTTTATGCTCAAACTCAACTGGAATGAAAACCTTTTTTCTATACACTAATTCATATGGTGTGAACCCTATTATGGTCTTCTAGGTTTTCCTATATGCCTAAACTGCTTCAAGTAGTCTTGTTGCCTAGTCCTTCCAATGTAGTTGAATTATCTTTGTTAGAATACATTTTATCTCTTTATTTGTGACTTCTACTTACCCATTGGCCTATGGATGGTAGGGGGTTGAATTCCGATGTCTGATTTTATACTCCTTAACTAGCTTGTCAATCAAATCAAAAGTAAACTAAAGTCCCTGATCTGTGACTATCTCTATAGGAACATCGTACATGGTAAAGATTTCTTCATAAAGAAATTTGGAAACATTGCTATCTCTTGCAAACTGTAGTGCTTTCACCTCTACCCATTTCATGAGATAGTTTGTGTAGACTAAAATGTATTCTTTATTGTTAGATATTGGAGCTATTGGAACAATGAAATCTAATCCCCACTTGCCAAATGGTACAATGACGAATTGTAGCTACAGAGGCATTTCATCACTCCTAATAGGTCTTTTGATCCTCTAGCATATATATGTCACATCTCTTGGTATATTTGATTGTAGCTTTGTGAAGCGTAGGCTAGTAGCAACCAAAGGTTAAGATTTTTTAAGTTGTCCTCTTGGTTGCAAAGCAACCTCCACAAGGCTCACCATGATAGGCCTTAAGGATGTCATATATTTCATCATCCCTTATGCATCTCTACATTATATTATTTGGACAAAAGATATAACCAGCAACTTAAGAATAAGGTAAGTTGTGTTATACCAAATTGCACACTTCTTTGGGTGAGAAATGTGGTGGTGTTCTTCCTGCAACCAAGTAATTAACAATATCTACATACCATGGTGTTTGTACAAAGAGGGAAAAAAATGTTCATCTGGAAAGGAATCATCTACTACTTCTTTTGTTGATTTGATTTGTAGCCTTGAATTGAAATCAACTACTACATTTTCTTTTCTTAGTTTATCCATAATGGTTATATCAAACTCTTGCATTCACAATAACCACCTAAAAATCCTTCTACCAACCACTAGTTTTTTCATCAAGTATCTTATTATTGTATGTTCAATGTGAACAAAAATAGATATAATATCTAAACTTTTTGATGGCATATACTACTGCTAACATTTCCTTTTTAGTAACGGTGTAGTTGAGCTCAACTGCCTGAAGATTTTTATTGATATAGTAAATTGCATACTCCAAATTTCCTTCTTTTTGTCCTAGAACAACACCTATGGAAATATCAAAAGCATCTATATGTATATGAAAATGGATTATCTAGTTGGCCCTCTCAAAATAGGTGTCCTTATGAGAGATGATTTGACAGCTTCAAAAGCTTCTTGGAAGGTAGTATTCCATTTGAATTCAATATCTTTAGATAAAAGAACAAATAGGGGTTGCTATTTTACTAAAATATTTGATAAACCTCCTATAATATCTAGCATGGCTAAGGAAACTCCTGACATATTTTTTCTTTTGGGGAATAGGCAGAGTGGAAATTACCTCAATTTTGTTTGGATCTACCTTAATTCCCCTACTAGACACAAAGTGCCCCAAGACCACCCCTTCAGTCATCATCATGAAGCATTTTTCATGACTTAAAAAGAGGTTGTGATCCTGAAATCTTTGAAGGAATTTCCCAAATTATTTAATGCTTCCTCATAAGATTTTCCATAAGTGGTAAAATCATCCATATAAATCTCCATGGAATCATGTGCAAAATTTGAAAATATGCTTAAAACTACTCTCTTAAATGTTGCAAGTGCATTACACAATCCAAGTGGTAAAACTGAATAAACATATATACCCCATGGGTAGGTAAAAATGGTCTTGTCCTAGTCTTATAGATATCTTTATCTAGTTGTACCCTTTGAACCCATCTAGGAAAGAAAAGTATTTCTTACTTACTAGTGAATCCAACACTTGATCAATAAAAGGAAGAGGAAAGTGATCCTTTTCATGTTACTGCATTTAGCTCGCTATAATCTACACATACCATATATTTACCTCCTTTATTTAACAAAATCACCAATGGGGATACCCATTGATTGTCTAATATGGGGTAAATGAATCCTACATCCAAAAAATTCTGCAACTTTGTCTTTACTATTTCTCATACAATTGGGTTTATTCTACTTTGTGGTTGCCTAACTAGCTTGTAGCCTTCATTAATATAAATTATGTGCATGCATAGGCTAGGATCTATGTCTTTAATATTATGATAGTCCCATACAAATGTTGTTGTGTCAGCTTGCAGCATTGTAAGCAATGCATATTGCTAAAATATTATTAATTGATTATTGAAATTTAATGTTCTGCCTTGTGTGATTCCTATGGTTATGGCAGAAGTCGTGATGAAAGAAACATCTAATCCTTACATATCGAGGTTGTAACTATATAATAGTAGTATATGAAATAACTAAGAAGTGGACTCGGGAATTTGTATGTATGATATTGGATAAGGGGTAATGTGAGCATGTTAAATAATAATGTTATTGTGGGTCCCTACTATAAGATTTCTGCATAATTTGAACATGGAATTCATCTTCATCCTGAATTTCAATCATTGGGCTACGTTATATGGTCATAAGTGTTTGTAAAGAGTATTGGTCATCTTCTTCCAAGGCAGACCATATAGTTTGTTCCAAGTCTACATGTGGTTGTGCAGGTGGGTAAAGGACCAATTTTTTGGTCACAGTTCCATTAGAAATTATCATGTTTCCAAACCTATATCCTATGAATGTATCTATAGTGACTAGCCATGGTCTTCCTAAGATTAAGAGGCATTCTAAAAGGTTTTCTTTGGGTTGTAAAATCATAACGTTTTCTAGATATTCCCATAAATCCAATGTGATAACCAAATCCTAAATAATAACTTTAGCTTAACAATTGACCTATCTACTAATTGCATAATAGTTGGTGTGGTTTGGAGGTCCATCAATTGAATTTGTTGCATGGTTTCTTTTGCCATTACATTGGTGGATGATCCTAGGTCAACTAGAGTGTTTTTTATAAGAGTGCCATTAATTTGCACATTCGCAATGGAGCTCCCAAGGTCTACATATTTTAGGACAACTATATTGCCTAACATAATGTCAGCCAATTGTCCTAAGACATGAACAGTCTATGGGTATTTCCCTTTTTGTCCTATATTTTTAAGGCATAATTCTCTCATAGTTTTTGTATAAATAGACACTTATTTAATGCCTTCAATCAAGGGTATCTTTGTATAAACATTTTTAAATTGGCCCAACAGATTAGATTCAGGTTTATAATAGAATTTTTGAGTTGTTAGTCTCTCCAGAAATGGTGGTTCCAAACTTGTGATGTTTGGATGAGTCTTACCTTGTTCAGGTGGCTTTATTGTATTATCAATGGTCTTCATTGTTGTCTCCTCATCTATAAGCTTTGTGATGTGAGGAGATGATGTTCCAATAAGCATCCTTCTTAAACGAAGGTGGACATCACTTACCTCAACCCCATAGGTTAGGTATTGGATGGTCTCATTAGTATAAGCCTACTAAGCATGCATGTTGTTAGGGTTTGATGCAGATTGAGCTAACAACTGAGGTGCTCTAGGTTGTGTTGGGACTGTAATGGTTGGGTTTGGCATTATAGCAGGTTGTTGTGGCTGCAAAGATTATTATGGCTATGGGTAGCTAACATTTTGGTTTTTCTATTGTTGCTTCCCATGCCATTGTGGTGTCCATTGGTTTTGTGGGGGTTACCAATCAGAATTATAGGCTTGGTATGGTTGTGGTCACCATATCCCCTACTATGGAGCCCAATTAGATGACTGGGCTATTGTCCATGATTGATTTTACATGTTATTCCAAAGTTGATTATTCCAATTAAAGAAGTTTGTATTACCCCCAAGAAATGACATATTATAAGACAAGGGATATTGAGGCATGCATTGTCTTTTTTGCCATAGATTTTGTTGGGAAATGTAGAATACTTTGCCTTCCTCATCCTTGACGGTTCAAATTCCAGGTCTCCCTTGCTTTTCCTAAAAAATGTTGGCAATATTTTTGCATTTATAGTTTGCCCTCTTCTAGTGGCAATATAGAAAATATTCAGTAATGTAAGCCTTCACTTCCTCTTGTTTCTTTTGATGTTCAAAGTATCTAATTAGGAAGCTAGGTGGTTGATTATGTCCTCCTTCATGTTAGACAAAAGATTATTGAGTTCCACTCTAGAGACACCATTGGATTTTTTTTTGGAAGAGAATGTTCCATCAAACTTGGTCTTCTTCATAGATGACCTTGAATAATTTCTACATACCTACAAACTTTCCTCAAAAGGTAATTGAGAAATGTCCCCTGCTGCTATGAGGTTTAAAGCATCCATGCAATCTTCATTTACTCCCAAAAAAATACTAGCTTTAGTGACTCTAGAGAGAGCCTATTCTGGTGTGATTTCTTCATAAAAAAAGAAGAAGAAACCTTTCCACACAATCCTCAAGTGTTTCATCTTCCTTTTGTGAAATCCTAAAGATGTCATCTCTCTTCATGTATACTCATCGACAATAATCCTAATATTTCTATAAGAATCTTTCTTTCAATGTCTCCTAATTGTGTACTGCATTTCTTCCTAACCCCATAATCCATGTAAAGCAACATCTTTCAATGTGGCTAGAAAGAGTTTTAATTTGTGAGCATCTATGGTGTAAACATAACTTCTACATAGAACATCAAATTTGAACATAAATATGTTAGGGTCTTTGGTAACCATTTCATAGAAAATTGGCAAGGATGAGGGGGTATATTCTTGGGAGTAGTGACTCATTCTTAGTTTGTGATTGGAAACTCAAATGTAGCTTGTTCTGCTATATTTTCTACTGCTTCCTTTTCCATAGTGTGAAGATGTCTTATGGGAGTTCCCCTTGATTCTAGAGTAGGTATTGGTGTGAGACATGGTTTTATATTAATGATTCCCTTCATTGGTTCTTTACTTACACCAATATCTTCAAATTCTTTATGGGTTGAGGGGAGAAATCTTCCCAAAGCATCTCTCTACATTTAGATACAATAATACATTGATCTTTAAATGGCTTCCCTTGCACACTATTAGTGAATAGTTCTTGTTTGATTTGCAAGTGTCTATTTGTCCTAATTCTTGTAAATAAAAACTTTCTAATTTATGAAAGCAATGAACATAAATTTAATAATTAGGAATTTTGAACTTAGCACCATCCCTGCCAACAATGCCAAAATATAGAGCTTCCCCTAAATTATTAGCCAAGGAATTGTGAACTTGAGATGATGTTGGCACTATATATGTAGTTAAGAATCCTAGGCTTCCTAAATTGATTGAGTACAGGGATTGAACAAAAGAAAACTCATCTAAAATCTCCTTAACTAAAATTAACTCCTAATTAAAGAACATGGTAAGCAATGCTAATTATTGTAATTGCTACGGGTACTTATCATTCATGGACTGTAGCTAGTGACTCTCTATGTTGTAACGTAGCCTAATTTAACTAATTACTTTAATAGCATTGAATAGAATTGTAAATGAGAGACTTTTAGAAATGACAATCTAACAATTAATGTAATGTAAACTAGAAACTATACTTCAAAGAATACAATTTAGAATCTAACTAACCATCTAAGTTAACATGGATGATTTAGTACCTCAAGTGGGGTTACAGGACATAATAACCGGGCCAAAATAACCCTGGACAGAATAACCCGATCACATAACCCAAGGACAAAATAACCCAGGGTCATAATAACCCAAGCTGAAATAACCCGTGGTCAGAATATCCCCGTAAGAATATAGAGAAAGGAAAACAAAATTTATAAATTAAATGGGTTATTCTGTCCATGGGTTATTTTGACCACAGGTTATTTTTTCCATGGGTTATTATGACCCTGGGTTATTTTGTCCTCGGGTTATTATGATGGGGTTATTGTGTCCAGGGTTATTGTGGTCGGGTTATTATGTCTTGATACCCTCAAGTGGCCCTTGCTTGAGTTGTTGCATTCCACAATATCTCCTTTCGATGACAAACTCAAGAAATCATCCAACATAAATTTTCTTCTTTATTGTAATCCAACATATATAGAACTCAAAACAAAATATAATCAAATCTAATTTCATGCAAAAATCTAACTACGATCTCTCACAAGAGTATCCCCATATATAGGGTTTGAGAAAGTCATGTTATTCAAAAACTATAAACAAACTATGAGCAGTAGTCAACCCTTTCAAGAAAATAGGAAGAGGACCAAGTCTTTAACTTAATAGAAATATAAAAGGTGGAAGTAGAAGTTTTAGAATCCAATAAGGATCCTACAACAATCAAGAATACTATTACAACAAAAGCATTATTAACATGATAGTATTCATTATAACTGTTATCCCTTGTTAGAATAGACTTCTTCCTCCATGGTTTATTGAAAAGTTGGAGTGACATATAAATATCTGTGTTCACATCCTAAAACCATCAACTGCATTTTATTCTAGAAATATATACATATTGTATTTGGTTGATTCCTTTGAATGTGTTGTACTGTCATCCTTCTATTGCGGGTTGATACTATTTTTGTTGTGGGTTGACAAGTTCTTCACTATAGGGGTTAGTTCTATTCCTCAAGGAATTTTTCATTATTAGCAACCAATCATAAAATTCTACTAAATCTCATAGATATTCAAAGTTCACACATCCATTCATTAACATAATATATCATCCTTAAATACTTTAAAATACTTTAAAGTAAATGAAAATGGTTTGAAAAAATCTTTTGAAGCTTAGCAGAAATGAGATAAAACATGAAACTAAAGCCAGGAACTTGACATTCCTAGGGCTCATTAGAGATGAATCTCAACTAAAGATTATTGGCCATGGAAGAGTTCTAATTAGATTTCTAGATGGACATTTGAAAGGGAAAATAGTGTTTTGCATATCCCTAGTTTGCATTTAAACTCAATATTGATAATCACATTGAATGATTTGGGTGTTTATGTTATTTTCTCTACTAGAGGGTGTAAGATGGTGTGAGGATCTATGATCCACACTAAAGGTATTCTTGTGGGCACTCTATTTTAGTTGGATGTACATATTGTATAATGCAATAGTTCCTCTATTCATGTAGTGAAAAGATCTATATAATATAGATTCTTAACATTACAATCAATAGTAAAAAGAAATGTTGTTTCCACTTTCAATGACTGTATTTTTTGAGTACAAGAACCTTCTTTATATAGGCAAGGTTGAGATGTAGTATGTAATATGATGTTGACATGTGTCTTAATCTTAAGACATGTGACAACTAACTAACTGCCTAGTAGAATGTGAAGTCTAGATAAGACTTCTAGAAGGAATCTTATTTCCTAAGTACATGTGAAGGGGGATGGCCCCATTATAACTAATTACCTAGTGAATGCAACCTAGGAATTAATTAAATGCCTAAGTAAACTTATGTAAGTGTAATTAGATAATTAATTACACCAACCCCCCATAAGTGCAACTTAGGGAGGAAATTATAATGCAAATCACTAGTAAAGAAACAATAATAAACTATTGAAAAAACTACTAAAAATTGCTTATAAATGACTGAACTTGGTCACGTGACCATTAGTAGTTTATTGCCAGATATATATAACACAACCAAATTGATGACTAAACCATTTTTAGTCATTTATTGGTTATTTTGATTGATCGATTTGGTAGTATATTTAGTCATTGATTTAGTCATTGATTGTTGTAATCTGGTCACTTATTTAGTCATCTTTTTTCACTAATATATTTAGTCATTGATTTAGTCATTGATTGTTGTAATTCGGTCACTTATTTAGTCATTTTTTATTCACTGATATATTTAACTGGTCACTTATTTAGTTTTTGATTTAGTCATTGATTGTTGTAATCTGGTCACTTATTTAGTCATTTTTTTATTCATTGATATATTTAGTCATTGATTGTTGTTAACTGGTCACTTATTTAGTCATTTTTATTCACTAGTTTTTGTGCATTGGTAGTGTATTTAGTCATTAATTTTAATCATCATTTTGATCAATTTGGTAGTATATTTAGTCATTTTATTCACTGATTTCACTGGTCATATATCTAGTCATATTTATTTATTGTTCACTGATTTCTGTCAATTAGTAGTATATTTAGTTAATTTAATTATTAATTGATGTCAATTAGTAGTATATTTAGTTATTTTAATTGACTAATATTTGAGGATTTAAGCATAAAACACATAAATACACATCAATCATCAATTGCACACAATAAGACAACCATTGAGAAGGAAAAATCGGTGAACTTTATTAATAAAACAAAGATGTTCTAGTTACAGCTTAGAAATAGAGTATTACAATTGTTATTTTCAATCACAAGATTAAAAATCTGAGTTACAATATTGCATAGAAATGACTGCAAGAAAGAAACTTCTCTTAAAAACTTCTACAATGATGGAAATGCATGCTTGAAGCCCTTCAATGCGAGCACATGTCCCTTTCATCTCTTAAAATTTCTACATCATGGGAAATATTCTTGGAGCAAGTTGTAAAGTGTAGAATCCAAGGAGAGTGTTGATCGTGTCTCCTATATGAAGCTCTCTCCTTCAATGCAGTCAACAATAACCCAACTAGAATCTTTCCTCCTTTATATGCAACATGCCATCTGATATGAGCAACAGGGTGTTGCCTTTTCTGCCACGAATAGAGTTGTGCCTCAATACAACCAACAAAATTACTATTAGTCTCAATTCAGAAAGAATAAAAATGCATTGTATATTGCAAGTTTACAAAAGTAAGTCCAAACACAACAGAAAGATAAATCAATTAAAAAGTTGTAGCCTTGTCAAAAAATGCCTTAAATAGAGTGTTCAACATAGGCCTAAAATATGCATATTAAACCCTTGATTTTAGAACCTTGTTCAAAATTTAAGAAAGGTGATACACTCATATTATAGAATGAAGTTGACATATTATAGATTGAAGACTATCAACACTAACCTAACTAGAACAACATTATCAACATAAATTTCTTGGAAACCAAGCCCAAGATTTCCATCAGACTTGGACAACAAAAATGTCAACCCTGGTTCATGTGTTGTCTTAGTAAATACTTGTACCATGAAAAAATCCATTTATACCTAAATTCTAAATTAAGTTGATGAGAAAAGATCTTTGATATTCAACTAGGAAGCCTTAACATCCAAAAATTACTAACCTAATGTTTCACAACAAGTTTCCCAACTGTGACATCATCTTTACTTAAGAAACTAGATATTGATCCACTGCCATATTCGATCTCACAGGATTCTCCTTCACAAACAACAAATGATATATATTAATTGTTTAGCAACTTCCTTAATATCCCCATGTAAGTAGACTAAACTAAGTGAGGTTGAGGGTTTGAAGTAGAGTACCATCTTCTTGGTATGTGCTTGAATTTGATCATGACTTGTATCTTGAATGAAAATAGCAAGCTAGTTGCACTGTAAAATCATTGTTAATCATTCTTAGAAAAATAACCACAAAATCCTCTTTAATTAAAATAATCCTTCTAGATATTTCAAGACAAGATATTTCAATTAATTTATAGGAGAGATAATTTCACTATCCAAACAGCCATCAATCTAATTACTATATATAATTTCCCAGAATTTAGAATTTGAATGAATGAAACTAACCATAATTACCAAAGATTTGACACCAAAATGTAGTAAAAAATGAATTGTTTGACAACAAATATGTTTTGATAAACCAGATATACCCTTGATATATTGATTTAAATAACAAGGAAAGATCAAACTGGAGACAGCAAGATAACATTCATTAATTCACTTCAACAAACAATTGAAACCAGAATTCGGCCACCAATTATAACTTCATTCTATTGATCTTCAAAAATATTTTACAATACGTTTCAAAATTTTGTCCTGACTGACATGTCAAAAAGTATATTTTCAGTTACCCACTTTTAACATAAATCAAAAAGTCTTAATCATCATTATTTACATAGGATTACATAAAATCAATGAAAGATGAGAAGTGAAGAGAAATGATCAGATGTTGAATTACAAAGCACTTGTAAGATACGGAAGTCCATTACTCATCGTAAGGTACCCGTGATCATTCACATCTAGCAAGGTCCTCTCTCCATGATAGTATTTGCAAGGCTTGGTACTTCATTGCAAGGCCTATTCTTCTAGGGGAGCTAGATATGTCTGCTCCCATTGGTACACCATGTAATCATGAGGCCATTTGTACTCCTGGATTTTTTTGTGTTGGCCAAGTGACTCTTCCATCTGTTGTCTAATAACCCTTTGCTATATGTGATGAATTTTGAGTATCCATCATCCAATGCAATTATTCCATCCAAGGTTATATTGAGGCAGTGAATATTTATGTCACCATCCTTCTGTAAATTAGTGAGGCAGTTGGAACAATTTTGCTAAACTCATCTATCCAATCATTGGAGCCTTTCAATTGATCATCATCCCTTAGTATCTTAGGCATGAACCATTGCTTTAGTGTGTGAAATGAATCCATTCTTGCCTTGATCTTTTGGTCTTCTAGAGTTATGTATTGAAATTCATTTGTGACCATTCGGACCATTTTCTCAGTAGGCTTTAAAGCTACGGGGGCCTCAACACTCCTTTGTAAAATTCTACACAAAGTCATTAAGGTGTGATGTGCAGGTTGCCATTTCTTGAATAAGGGGTCCAATATAAGTACATGGGCCTTTATCTGATTAACTTCTTGTGACAAGGAGACATAACATTCATACAAATTTTCCAATTTTTCCACAATTAATTTAACCCTATGCTCCAAGATCTGTTCCAATACCTTGAGGGTTTCTCTCTTTGCTCCTTCCTTTGTTTCTTCATTAGTCTTTTTCAACTTCTCAATTTCGTGTTTTAGCACATTTACTTGTTCAACAGCTATTGCATCTGTATCAGTCTGGATGGCAGGGGGCTATTATACTATTAATTATGTGCTTTGGGACAGACTTGCACCCTTCAACTACTCTTTCAATTTCACATTTTCTATGAATAAACCTATTCACTTCATCATTCAGATCAATCTATGCTTTCTCATATTATGCCAATCTAAGCTCCATATCTTTAACCGCATCCCTAGTAAACATTGTTGAGTGCATTGTCATAGTAGCTACATCCAATGTTGATGTGTCTTGAAGTGTCTTTATCATGGAAATCCCTCTCATTTCTCTTACAACATCAAGCAATCTTGGTTTATCTATTCTTTTTTGCGTTTTCCAAAAGGCTAGGGTTTCAAGTCTTGGATTGTAACCTATGCCACTCATTCCCTCATCTGAATTGAATTTAGAAACCAACATGAGATCTTCTTTCCTTCTTACTTGATCGAGTAAGAATATATTTTTTAACTACATCCTAGGAATAATTAGTATATTGCTTTCTAAGAACAATTTTCTTGCTTCTTGGGGGCTAACAGTAATTTCATTAATCTTGAGTTCTTCAAGAGTCTGGGAAACAATCTGGTCATGCTATGACTCCTCAGTGCCCATCTTATTAATTTGGAGTCTCTCCTCAAATTCTTTCATTTTCATCTTAAACCAAAAATCCTTAAACTCGAGAGTTTGAATAAATTCATCATCTTCAATAAATCTAAGGGCAACAATCACCCTTTCATCATCATGCATTGCTTGATCATTATGCCCATGTACATCCACTCTTTCTTCTGGTTTGTGAGCATCAATTGCAAGCTTAGGCGATGGTTGATCAACTTCATCATCTTTAAAATTCAAAAGTACATCAACTACCTCTTCAGTATCCCCTACTCCTTCACTTATTTCATATGCCACTAAGGGGGCCACTCCATGTGTCTTCTGCCTTTTAGGACTTGGTTGCTCAAGGGATGCTTTTGATTGTATTGTGGTAGTTTCTAGTAGGGGATCTATGATTACAATACCACTTGGTTTCATGGGAAGCTTGGAGGGTTTTGAAGACTGGCCCTCAGGTTTCTTTTTTGGTTCAACATATAATCTTTCAAAGTTTTCAATTATTACGCTCATCCTTTTGATAGGATCCCTTTCTTCAACATAGAATCCTTAGAATCTAGTGTCCCTTTTCTTCTTCTCCTCCTCAAGCCTCTTTATTATTTCTCACTCCCTCTTTCTCTGAAAAACTTCATCAAGTGTAAAGCAATTTCTTATTACATCTTCATAATCCATTACATGGGTAATCCCAACTTTAATGAGAAGTATCTACTTTATAAAATTAATATGCGCTTTAGGATCAAAGACCCTTTCTCCTCATGACTTCAATGAATACCCCATCCTCAAATAGTTTTGCAGTTCTTCAAGAGTGTCAGACCCTACGGATAGCTCCTCACATTCAGTTATGTCAAGGAGGAATGTCCCCTTTTTTTGTCTTTTCATAACATCCTGCTCCATCCATAACATTTGCCACATAAATTCTAAAAATGCAATTTGAATAGAAACAAATTTAGGTAAAAAATGTGGAGCTTGAGGACACCCATAGACCCTTATTACTGTTTGGTCTACTAAGAAGAACTAGTCATCGAAATTATGAGTGTGTCCCTACTCTAGCTTCAATGCTGAAGGTCTTAATACTTGCATGATTTTATTAGGAAATCTTGGTGAAATATGACTAAGAGCGGCCATGACCTTTATTACGAAATCATCATGAAATATTACATAATCACTATTTTTACATCTACTATCCCAGATGTAACACTAGTTTTGTACAGGCAACCTATTCCCTTCATCATCAGTCATTCCCAAACACATTCTTTTAGTCTATCTATTTTTGTTTTGGTACAATATTAAATGACACAACAGAGAGTATTTCCTTAAAGTGATGGGAGCTAAGTTCTCTCTTGCAAAAATCCCTCATGTATCCCTTTCTCAATTTCAGCAGCAAAGTCATACTCAATGTTGACTTCAGGATATTGTATCTTCATTGCCATCATCATGAGATAGGTTGGCATCATCTCTTCAGCATCTATTCCAAGCACTTGGCACAAAGCAAAATAATTTCTTTTTAAATATACTTGGAAGTCTTCTATGGAAAATAGCTCAATTTGGGAGGGGGAGATAGGTATCCTCCTATTGTTTACACCCCTTTTCATGTGTAAAGGAAGTTCATCACTCCTATAGGTTTTTCTCAATCTCCTATAATCCTCCTCACTTTTTTCCAAGTCGATCTTAGTGATAGCTTGCTTTTTTAATAGAAAACACTCTATAATCACTTTAGTCAGCACCATTAATGGTGAACCATCTGGAATTCTTATAGTCTTGGTAGCCGGGTGAGAATATTGTTCCAATACTTTAATAAACTCAACATCTACAAAGACATTTGGGACTACAATTTGGCCAAATCTAAGGTCCAAGGATTTGAAACTGAAATCTTGTCATCCCTTTTTTCATAGAAGCACCAAAATAGATCCCACCCTCAGATAGGGACAATTGGGTTTGTACATCCATGTGTTGTATCTTTAAACATATTTTTGAATCCTTTGTCTATAGAATTAGGTAACACATCTAAAATGGATTGTTGCAAGGACATTTTCTTTGATTTAGAAACTATGGGCTCTTCCTTTTTACTTGCAAGTTGACTTCTTTTGGGTGGCATGATGAAGAATTTACTCCTTGATTTCTTTAAGTGTCTACTTCTAGAAGCAAATTTAGTTCTTATACACTTGCTACATAGGACTTTCCTGAAATTACCCAACAGAATAATAGCTACAAAGTCTTCCCGCTTGAACTCCCTTGCCTCTGGTACGCTGAGCTGTGTGAAAGCTTTCCAAAATGTCGTCGAGTCCAAAGTAATATTTTTTGCTGAGCTCGGTCACCTCACCATTAATGTCAATTCACATAAAATATTTCAAAATCTACCCATATTGAGTTTGAATACATGCCTTTGATCTTGGGAAATCAAATGGTGTAATCATTAAATGATTTGACATCTTGTACTGCAGTACCACTGTAGGGTAGCATTAGCAGTACTTCCACCCCACGCACACCCCTTTGGACACCCGTGGGACAGTGGGTTAATCCTAGCGGTTGAGTGATTGTTCACCACCATACCACTCTGTCATATCAAGACCACTACGGGGTAGCGGTATGGTAGGGTTAGCAGTACCACCACCCCACACAACCCCTTTGGATTCTCATGGGACAGTGGGTTAATTCTAGCGGTTGAGTGATTGTTCACCACCATATCGCAGTGTCACTATTTACCCCTTGTGAGGCTACGGTTTACTTTAGTTGTTAACATGTTCTCACCGCCACCCCGCGGTATTCATATTTGGTAGCCGTGGTATTGCGATAAGCATTTTTACATTGACCTATATGTCCCGCCATCCCACGCATACCTCTATTGACTATTGTGGTAGTGTGGTATTGGATTTTATTATGAATGCAGTATTTTAGATATCATTTTATTGAAAAGATTGAATAATTTTCTAATTTTTTAGTCTCTTATTTTTAGTTTTCAATGTCAATTAGACCTAGGAGATCATTTCTTTGTTTGTAATGAGGAGGCTTAGTTCACCTAATGTTAAGATATCTATATGTATTATTAAAATTGTATTCTAACTAAACAAATTATATTCTAACTAGAACCAAACCAAAGTAATTACAACTAAACAAATTACAAGAAATTATATTCTAACTAAACAAAATTCAATTCAATTTTTTAACCAAAGTAAGAAAACTAAGAAGAGTGATTGAACCTAACTTTAAATGCACTTCAAATTAGTAGTGAACATCTCAAGTTTTGTATACAATATACCAACAGAATAATGATGATTACATTCAGAAATGTATCAATAAAACAATGGTGAATTAGCATACCTATACTCAAATCTTTATTACATTCAATAATAAATTACACCATACATATAACCAAAGTTTAGGTGACAAGCTAACATCTTAAGGTGACAAAACATCATCATAATCATTTGCATTGCCAGCAAGATCAGAATCTTGATCATTCATGTCTGCATCTGCTTTATTTTCTTCTTCATCCTCATCTGTGACATGCAATGTATTCTCTCTCCCAATATCTTCATTGGGAATCAAAATGTCTTCTTCAAACCCTCCATCATCTTCATCCACTTCTTTGAATGTTTCTTTTAAATTAAGATATTTCCCATCAGGTATTATATCAACAACTTCCATGAATTTTCATTTTGAACGAGACTCTGTTTGAATGACATATGACCATCTTGGGCTTCTTACATCAGCAATTAGAAATGATTGATTAATTTTAAGAGGGGAAACATACAGCTCATCCATCTCTAATAAAAACTACCTTGTATTTGTGCGTACAAATCCATACTCATCAAATTGTACTACAAATGGTCGAATCCACTTACATTTTAATAATATAGGACTATTTTCACCATATTCCACTAGAATAATTTGTTGGATGAATCCAACATAAAATTTCTTCTCAGTTTCATGAAGAAATTCAACACTAACAACACAATCATAATTTATCTTTCCTTTGTCTTTTTCTTCCACTCTTAAATGACTACCATAGGCCCACATTCCACTGAAATGCATAGCCCATAAATGTGGAGATTGTGAAAGCTCACTTTCCTCCATTGCTATATCTTGACCTTCTTCTTTTGTATCATTGACTGCATTAGCAATCCATTCTTCAAATTTTGGAAAAGAATCACCTCCAATCAAATCAGCATGACGTATGCACCTTTTGAGGTCGATGTTGCATCCAAGCTTGATTATCTTCTTCATATTTTCTAGATAGAATATTAGTGTACAAATACTAAGATTGATAATATAATGTGTAAATGCAACTGAGTAAATAAATTATTGTGTAATTTTTTTTTTACCTATGCCACTTATCGAATGATGATGCATTTTCAATAATATAGGCATGTATCGCACTCCTTCCTTGATGTGATAGTGTGAAGCAACATCCATTGCCTTCCAATACTTCACCAGCAACTCTCTTCTTTGTCATTGTCCCATACATGTCAATTGACATTTTTAAAATCCTTCATATATTTTGTGCAAAATCCCATAGCCTCTTGCATTGAATATCCCTCAGACATGTTGCCTTCTGATTTTTCCCTAGTATGAACAATTTTTTTCAAAACCTTCATATATCGTTCTATAGGATACATCCATCTTGTTCTTACCAGGCCACAATGCTTTAGTTCATATTGTAGATGTATCAAAAGATGCATAGAAATGTTAAAGATTGTTGGTGTAAATTTCCATTCCAATAGACAAAGGACTTCAACAAACTCTTCCCTCAAACTATCAAATTTTGAAGGATCTAATACATGTAACTCATTCTCTTTAATATTAGGTCCAACCTTATAACTTCCAATCTTGGCCCCTTTGCCAAACTTAATATATTTACCACAATAGGTAAAATATTATCCATTATGACATGATAGTCATGGTCTTAAGGCCTCTTAAGCCATTAATGTCATTTTGGCTTCTAATACTACTACTTACATATCCAGTGGGAAAGCAAGTCTAAGACATCAATTGTAAGAATTGTGCACATTGTTCCTTTGTCCAAACATAAGGAGCACTAGGTTTTCTATATTCTTCATCATCATATTTTTCAACCCAAATATTTCGATGAATCTTTAGTTGTCGAAAGTCTTCACATGATGAAATAGTATCAAAAGCACCAAAAAGAGTTTCTATAATAGCATAGGCTATATTTTTCTCAGTATGCATAAAGTCAACAATATGCCTAATGGCTATATCCTTAAAGTATGGAAACTTATAGAATATGCACAACCTTTTTATACCGCTTTCATTACAAGGATCATATCTAATACCAACAATCCCATCATTTTCAATAAATGACATTCTTTTTTGTCCATTCTCAACAATGTAATCACCTGTTATTAGCAATAGTACTTCATGATTCTCTTCTTGCCCATTGAACCGTGTTTTTTGTTGACGATATGGATGATCCATTTTAAGGTAAGCATGATGTCCACAATAAATACACTTATGCAAAATTCTTGAGTACCTCACAAAATCCTTAAAGTTGCAAGCAGGACATCCATGGTATCCATGAACATTGAGACCAAACAATGTGCCATATGCAGGAAGATCATGAATCATAAACAATAAGGAAGCTCTTAAAGTGAATTTTATTGAATGAACATCCCTTAAAGATTGATTTGCTTCAATTCCTTTCCACAATTCCATTAGCTCATCATATAATGGCTCTAGATAAGCATCAATTGTATATGAAGTCACACTTTTCTTTCCTGGTATAATCAATGATAGCATTAAGAAAAATGGTTTAGTTGCTAACCATGGAGGCAAGTTATAATTTATTAAAAACACTGGCCAAGTTGACCATTTAGTACTTTGATCTGAGAATGGTTTCACCTCGTCTAGAGCCAAACCCAACCTTATATTATGAGGATCTTGATAAAAATCAGCCCATCTGTTATCAAAGTCCATCCATGTCTTAGAATTGGACACTTGTCGTTGTTTTCCATCAGTGCTCTTATTTTGGGCATGTCATTGCATAAGTTCAACAATGTCTTTGCACCTATATATTTGGAGTAATCATGGGATTACCAGAAAGATGTGAAGAACCTTTCTAGGAACCACAATTGATTTCAACTCTTCTCTATACCTTGCTTAATGACATTTTGAACATTGACTCTCACTTACAAGATTCTTGTGAAATAATACACAACCATTCACACATGTGTAGATGTTTTTAGACCCTAATCCTAGCTTAGTGATTTCCTTTCTACATTGACTTCATTTTGTTGGAAATGTGGAGTTAGGTGGTAACAACAAGCTTAATAATGCCAATAACTAATCTACACTCTCATTTTTCCAACCAAACACCACTTGCAAGTTAATAATTTGAAGGATTGTTGTCAAACAACTTAACCTGCAATTAGCATACACAAGATTTGAAGCATCCTCCATCAACTTGGCCCAATCATTGTTTAGACCCTCATTCAACATTCTATCAACTTCAAACCCTTTGTCTAACATTGTTGCCTCTTCATCTATGTTTGGTGCCACTTTATCTATGTTTGGCGTCACTTCATCTATGTGTGTTTCCTCTTCATCTCTCACACTCTTCCATTCTATCATATCTTCATAATAATTGCCATTCCAAGGGCTTATACCACTATGCCCATATCTTATCATATGTCAATAAATCTGACTTCTTTTTTTCACCTTTCCACCAAGACAGTAATTACATGGACATGGATATTTGTCCATGTCCCTCTCATCGACTATTCTCTCATCAAATGCATGGTATTAATCCCTAGTCAACCTTCAATGTTGATCCATCTGTACAATTCCACACATAGCAACAAAAAATTATAGACTAAGAGAAAAAAACTATATTTTTTTAATTGAAAGGAATTTCCATAGCAATAGAGTTATATAGAGCAAATAAAATAGAGAGTTTAACTAATGAATTGTAAAAAATAGATTTTTGTACTTTATATTCAAATTTCTTATTACATTGCATTGCACATCTTTCAAACTCAAAACATTACTTCACACTGCATAACTAATAACTAGATCTTGATACATGACAAATTTTCAATTACAATATAGTTTTTACAAAGTCAACCTAAGTAGTTATGCAATTACTTCACATTGTATAACTAATAACTAGGAGCAGCTGCCAATTGCATTTGCTTGTCATGGCATTCCATGAGACCACATTTCTTTGAGGAATTTTTTCAAAAAGTTCACTTCCTTGTCTATGCTACCACATTTTTCATACATATTGTCTACCAAAGCATTTTATCAAACAATTCACTGCCTTGTTGCTATGGCTAAAATCCTAAAACAAGTGATTTAGAACAAGCTATGGATGCTTGGAAAAAATCTATCAAAGCATAATAGTAAGCAATAGCATAGACAAGGCAGTGAACTGGTTGAAAAAATGCCTCAAAGAACTGTGGTCTCATGGTGATGGAATGCCATGACAATCCATAACAATTCACTTGTCATGGAATTTTTCATGGCATTCCATCAACATGAGACCACATTTCTTTGAGGCATTTTTTCCAAAGTTCATTTCCTTATCTATGCTACCACATTTTTCATACATGTCTACCAAAGCATTTTATCAAACAGTTCACTACCTTGCCGCTATGGCTAAAAGCCTAAAATAAGTGATTCCAAAAAAGCTATGGATGCATGGAAAAAATATATCAAAGCATATTAGTAAGAAACCAGCTATGGTCTCATGTTATTTTTTGGCACAAAAATCAGCATGCTTTTATTTGCATTTATTTGCAGGTTTTAAACGCATTTTTTTGGCAATTTTGTTGTTTGAAATGGGAAAAAATATTTGTGGTCAGTTTTGTGCACTTTTTAATGGTAGGATTATCACAGTTAGTGAAAAAGGTAGTGTTCATGAAGGAATGGAAAATATGCATAGAGCCTTTGAATTATACCCATACTGTGCATTGACATTGAATCATTTAGCAAACCATTTTTTCTTCACAGGACAACATTTTCTTGTGGAACAGTTGACTAAGATAGCTCTTGTTTCAATTGACCACCCTCTCATGAAATCTCATTCATATTATAATCTTGCACGATCTTATCATAGTAAAGGTGATTATGACACAACTGGCCACTACTTCATGGCATCAATCAAGGAAAGCTAAAGGCCACAGGATTTTGTGGACAGGTTCAATTGAAGCTGGAGGATCTTAAGAGTTCTCTCTCAAATTTTGAAAAGGTTCTGGAGGTCCACCCTGAGAATTGTGAGAGCTTAAAATTTGTAGGCCATATATATGCTCAGCAAGGGTAGGAAGAGAAGGCTTTGGAAATTATAAGAAAGGCAACTCACACAGATCCACATGATGTTGATACATTTATCAAGATGGGTGAGTTATTAATATCATCAGACCCCAGTGCAACCTTAGATTCTCTTAAGATACCAAAGTCTCTTTTGAAGAAGAGCAGAGAAGAACTACCCATTCAATTGTTAAACAACATTGGGGTTCTTCATTTTGAGTGTGATGAACTAGATTTGGCTCAACAAACTTTTATGGAGGCATTAGGAAATGATGTTTTGCCTCTACATAATTTTTTGTGGTCAGTCTTGTACATTTTTTACTTGTAGGATTCTCACAATTAGTGTAAAAGGTAATGTTCATGAAGGAATGGAAAAGATGCGTAGAGATTTTGAATTATACACGTATTGTGCAATGGCATTGAATCATTTAGCAAACCATTTTTTATTCACTGTAGGGCAGCATTTTCTTGTGGAATAGTTGACTGAGACAACTCTTGTTTCAACTAACCACACTCTCATGAAATCTCATTCATATTATAAGCTTGCACGATATTATCATAGTAAAAGTGATTATGACACCACTGGCCACTACTACATGGCCTCAGTCAAGGAAAGCCAGAGGCCACAGGATTTTGTGGATAGGTTCAATTGAAGCTGGGAGATCTTAAGAGTTCTCTCTCAAATTTTGAAAAGGTTCTAGAGGTCCACCCTGAGAATTTTGAGAGCTTAGAAGTTGTGGGCCATATATATGCTCAGCAAGGGTAGGTAGAGAAGGCTTTGGAAATTTTAAGAAAGGAAACTTGCATAGATCCACATGATGCCCATGCATTTATCAAGATGGGTGAGTTATTAATATCGTCAAACCCCAGTGCAGCCTTAGATTCTCTTGTGACACCAAATTCTCTTCTAAAGAAGAGCAAAGAAGAAGTACCCATTCAATTGTTAAACAACATTGGGGTTCTTCATTTTGAGCATGATGAACTAGAGTTGGATCAACAAACTTTTATGGAGGCATTAGGAAATGATGTTATACAATTTATGTGGTTAGTCTTATGCATTTTTTAGTTGTAGGATTCTCACAGTTAGTGAAAAAGGTAGTATTCATGAAGGAATCGAAAAGATGCGTAGAGCCTTTGAATTATACCCGTACTATGCAATGGCATTGAATCATTTAGAAAACCATTTTTTATTCACTACAAAGCAGCATTTTCTTGTGGAACAGTTGACTGAGACAACACTTATTTCAACTAACCACCCTCTCATGAAATCTCATTCATACTATAATCTTGCACGATCTTATCATAGTAAAGGTGATTATGACACCACTAGCCACTACTACATGACATTAGTCAAGGGAAGCCAAAGGCCACAATATTTTGTGGATAGGTTCAATTGAAGCTGGGAGATCTTAAGAGTTCTCTCTCAAATTTTGAAAAGGTTCTGGAGGTCCACCCTTAGAACTGTGATAGCCTAAAAGTTGTAGGCCATATATATGCTCAACAAGGGTAGGCAAAGAAGGCTTTGGAAATTAATAAATTCAACTCACATAGATCCATGTGATGCCCATGCATTTATCAATATGGGTGAGTTACTAATATCGTCAGAACCCAATGCAACCTTAGATTCTCTTAAGACAACAAAGTCTCTTCTGAAGAAGAGAAAAGAAGAAGTACCCATTCAATTTTTAAACAACATTGGGGTTCTTCATTTTGAGTGTGATGAACTAGAGTTGGATCAACAAACTTTTATGGAGGCATTAGGAAATGGAATTTGTGTTGAATTCATAAATAAAAGCCCTAGTGCCAATTCTACAGTTTTTCCTGTGCTCTTTAAGGATATGAAATTCTTCCATTGACTAGAATAAGGTGGTGTTTCACTTGAGTTACCATGGGATAAAGTCACAACACTATATAATCTCGCTAGGTTGTTTGAACAACAACATGATACCGAAAAATAAAATCTTTTATACAGGTTAATATTGTTCAAGTTTTTTGATTATGTGGATGCATATCTACATCTTGCAGTAATGGCTCAGGCTCGGAATGAGATCCAACTAAGCCTAGAATTGATTGGGGAAGCACTTAATGTGGATAAAAACTCATCAAATGCTTTATTTATGCTTGGAAAAATGGAACTAAAAATAGATGACTGACTTAAAGCAAAAAAAACAATTAAAGTTGCACAAAGTGAATTAGATGCAAAGAATTCTTATGTTGACATTTCACTTGGAAAATGGAATTATTTTGTAGCTTTTCGCAATGAGAGGAGGGATCCAAAGGTGGAGGCACAACATCTTGAGAAGGCTAGAGAACTGTATTGTAAATTGTTGGCATAGAGACCAGGAAATGTTTATGTTGCAAATGGGGTAGCCATTATGCTAGCAAAAAGGGGTCAATTTGATATTGCAAAAGAAATTTTTACACAAGTACAAGAAGCTATAGCAAGAAACATCTTTATTTAGATTCCAAATGTGTGGGTAAATCTAGCACATGTTTACTTTGCACAAGGACAATTTGTGCTTGCAGTGAAATGGTATCAAAATTGTTTGAGGAAATTCTATTTTGGCACTAAAACCCCAATTTTATTATATTTAGCTTGAACACATTATGAAGCATAACAGTGGCAATATTGTAAAAGAACATTATTAAGAGTAGTAGATTGTAACTATTGTAAGTTTCCAATAAGAAAGCTATAGGTTTTGTGTTTAATGTAATGAGGGTTTCAAATTACCTTTGAATTCGCTGTAAAGGGCGTCCCCAAATCTGACTTCACTACAGAGGGCCTCGCTAACTTCAAATTTGTTGCAGCAAACTCTGAATTCCTTGCCCAAGTTGCCTGCTCTTTTAGAAGTCTTCAAGTCCTCTCTAAATCCTTATCGCCCATGCAAGTAGCTACTATAATTGATCAAAACGCCTCAGTACTAGGCTAACCTGCAACTAATGAATGAAGCGAGAAATATTTTTTCAATGAACATGAATAAACACAAATAAGCACCAATACATCAACGCATGTAATACATCACGCCAATAATTGGACAAAATGTGTTTTTAAAATTTTGTCTAATTTGTATTTAGTGACTAACTATTTAGTCATTTTAATTTATGTGATTAAAATAATTTTGTAGGCAACGACCAAATTAGTCATTTATTTACTCATTTATAGTTGAGTTGCAAAAAAATAGTAGAATTTAGTAAATTTTAGTTGTTGTGACTAAAATTTTGTCACCTAGTCATATATTTTCCAAATTCTACTAGTGAATGATGCAAATGAAGATGCAATGATGCAATGATGGGTTCCGACTACATGGCCATTTTAGGTACCCATGTAAAAATGATAATGCAATCTCTTACAAATGGAGAAAAGGAGAAAACCCAGTGGGACAAAACTCCTCCCAAAAGAGAAAAAATAAAATCATGTGAGGAAGGATGGAGGACTCCATAATACCCCCCAAGTACACCATCTGTCACATATATACATTACAATCAATAGCCCCCCATAAGATGGAAAGAGAGAGACTATGTAGCCCCCATGATGTGTGATTTTCTACAAAAATGGTAAGTGCCTAAAGACAAAACATGATCCAATGTTGACAAACAACTTGTCTCCATTTTGGAAGAAACAAAACCAAGTACAAATGCATGAATGCTTCCCATTCCAAATAGGAATTGAAGGAAAGTAGCATGAATATGAATGATGATGAAGCCTCTGAAAGTTGCTCTTGTTTCTCCTTTTCCACTAAAGATGCAGATGCCACAATCAAATCAGGTACATGCCTAATCAATGAAGCAGGTGACAAATTAGGACTATGTGGAACTGATGCTAAACAATATCTAAAGACAATGATGGGTTGAAAACACTTGTCTAATGGTTACCGTCAAATAGGAGAGATATTCCCTCAAATGTGTCCTCCAAATCTAAAATGTGAGACTCCACAAACAAGGATGCAATGTTTGATAGATAGGAATCCCAATCAGGAAGACAATGCGATATTTATTGTAATGAATCACTAGATGTGATCAATGAATCATCACCATAAGAATGTTCTTGTTGAACAGGAATGATAAGAGCCTCAATCAATGAATTTGCATAATGAATCACTAAAGGTGAAGGTACATCAACTGTCTCTAATGGAGAAGAAGCATTTGAAGAACCCTCATCATCCTTATCTAAAGATTCAAAGTATTCCAAATATTCAAACTCCCACATAGTATCTACATCATAGGGTATCCTATCTGAAAAATGAAGAGGCACAAGGCAATCTGAAATAGGATCATCTAGGAATGGCTAAGTATCATGATCACCAAGTATCTCCCAAATTTTAGTCCAAAGAGTGTGAGGACAATCACAATGATCAATACCTTTCAAAGTGACAACATCAATATGCATTGCAATGACTCCTAAGACATGATCCCTTTTGCAATTCCAAGAAAATTTCTTACTATCAGTACTAGGAGGGGGAATAAGATTATACAAATGTGGCAAAAAATGAAGCCATCAGAGATGTTTGATGATACCATCTCTCCATTGTATATAGTTTCCCCTTTTCAACATAATTAAAGAAGGATGAAATGAAAACCCCATAATGAATTATGTTTGATCTCCAATATTACAAAGACAATGACTTTCAATATCAATTATAAACTCCCAAATATGATGCACAATTGAAAATGAAGCCTCCCAATGCAAATATACCTTCTCCAAATTGTAGTATGTCCAAGTTATCAAGAAAATGCCTCAAATTGCAAAAACTCAATAGAATGTGCCAAGGGTTGAATCTGAAAAAAGTAGATGGACAAAATTATAGAGCTCTAAATCACCTTTGTAATGTTGTTGGAATCTCCAAAATTTAACAAACTAGTGAAAAGATACGATCTCAAGAGTCTAAAAGGAAGCACTAACTTCAAGTTGTAATAAAATATTACAAGAATAAAATTTGATAATAATTATTGTACCAATGGATAGTTCTCAGAATCAGCTTTCCAACGATATCTCATTTGGGAAAATCCGATACCTGAGTCAAAAGTTATGGTGATTTTAAGAAAGCTGCCTAATTAAGACATGATAGGGCTTCCGTGACGGTCATTTGGCAATCAAATTTAAGATAGTCGCCCTTTTTTTTTGAAAAATCACCAAAAAATAAATTTACCTTAGAATATGAAGTATTTTATATGAAAATGGGGGTTTTGGGCCTTCTGTACACAATGGAAGGGTCAGATTTGACCCAATTTTCCCAAAATGCAAACCCTCCAACCTACAGTAAAAAAACTTCAAGAAAAAACCCCAAATCTGGTATTTCTTTCAAGTTTTTTTAATTCTCTAGGTCATCATATGATGCAAGAGAAGACCATACTCAACCTTACTAAAAATCACCAAGATCTTTCACTGGCAATAGCTCAACCCTCATATCTAAGAAGGGTTTTGCAAGGCTTGGCTTTGATACCATGTAAGAGCCTCAAATTTCTCTGATACCATGTAAGAGTTGAAGATTAGCTCAATACCCAAGACCACCTTCAAAAACAATGGAAACCTTCTACAAGAGAGTATGCAATAATATGAGCTTGCTTGATATTAAGACCTATCAAAAATGATGAGATATGAAGTATGATAAAGTATGATAAAATGAGTACAAGAACCTTCCTTATATAGGCAAGGTTGAGATGTAGTATGTAATATGATGTTGACATGTGTCTTAATTTTAATGCATGTGACAAATAACTAACTACCTAGTATAATGTGAAGTCTAGATAAGACTTCTAGAAGGAATCTTATTTCCTAAGTACATGTGAAGGGGGATGGCCCCATTATAACTAACTACCTAGTGAATGCAACCTAGGAATTAATTATATGCCTAAGTAAATTTATGTTTAAGTATAATTAGATAATTAATTACACCAACATTTTGTACCTAAGAAATCTCTTTCTTTAGATAGAAAGCTATGTGTAGAGAAGACAATGTTATGGCACTAAAGAAGTGACCATTTCGGTGAGAAGAGTCTTAAGACACTAAAAAATATTTTTTTTGTAGAGGATTTAAATGATTGTTCTCTTGAATTTAATTTTTATGAATATTACATATATGGTAAATAGAACCACATATAACTTTACTTGAGCTCTCACAAATTTTCTAAGGTTTTGGAGGTAATTCATTAAAATGTATCTAGTCATGTAAATGTTCTTCCTGTTCCTAAGTCTTTATATTGCATATCTTTTGATTATTCTAGGACATGGGCATATTTCCTCAAGAGTAAATTTAAATTCTTTCATTATTTTATGTATTTTAAAGCCTTTTTAGAAAATGAAATTGGTAGAAGGATTAAGGTTTTGAGAACTGATAATAATAGTGAGTTTTTAATAGATTTTGTGTGGGCATATAATGAAAAGACATAAAACAACTCCATATACCCCTTAATAAAATGGATTTGTGGAAAGGATGAATGCAACATTGATGGAGAGGGCTAGAGTATTCTTGGTGGATTTGGATTGGAATATAATTTTTGGGTAGAAGTGGTTTCTATAACTTGTTACTTGGTTAATAAGTCTCTTATATAACTCTTGTTGAAAAGACACTTATGGAGGTGTGGTTAGATAAAAAAATCCCTCATTACACCTTCAAAAAATTTTATTGTGAGACATATGCACATGTTCCTATGAATAAGTGACCAAAGTTAGAGAACAAGGCAATGAAAGGTATCTTCATCAATTTGTGTTAATTTGAAATTTTACAAGCTTTGGGACCTTATAGGTGAGATATTTTCATATAGTAGAAGTGCAATTTTTAGAGAAATCAAGCATTCTTCTATAATATAATAGTAAAAAATGGATGAAAAAAGATATGGTTTAACTTATCCAAAAATTTGAGAAGGTTTAATGAGAAAATTGTGAAGGAATTAAAGAGGATGAGAGCTTGGTTAAGATAGTTTCAAAGAGGAGAAAAAACCTCCACCTCAACTTTTGAGGAAGTCCACTTGGTAGAGACAACAACCAAACATGCATAATCCTCCTAATTGGAGATCTATTTTTTCTTTGATTACTATTCTTTATGAGCTTGAGACTATGAATAAGATGATGAATATGAGTGATTTTAAGTCTTGGAGAGTGGTTATGGATGAAGAGATGCCTAGATTGGAAAGAACATGTGAAATTTCATAGTGTTGTTAGAAGGAAGAAATATTATTGTATGTAACTAGGTATGAACAAAATAATATTAGTTTAAATGGTGGTATTAAAATTTACAAGGCAAGATTGGTTGCAAAAGGATATTCCTAGGTTGAGGGAATAGACTTTGGTGAGATTTTTTCCCTAATTGCAAAGCTAGCATTTATTAGGTTCTTATTATCTATATCAACAAAATTTAATTTGGAGATATAATAGATAGATGTGAAGACAAAAATTTTACATGACATGACTTGGAGGAGGATACTTACATGACACAATTGAAGCACTATGTGGAGAAAGATGAATAGACTTTGGTTCGTATATTAGAAAGCTCTTTGTATGGTCTCAAGAAATATCTTAGAACATGTTATAAAAATCTTAACTCTTTTATGTTGGGATCAAGATTTTTGAGATCCAAATAAGATCATTATGTTTTATTACAATACAAATGATGATTGATTCCTTGTTATCACATTACACATAGATGGCATGATATTCTTTTAATAATAAGGAAGTGATTTGTGATTTGAAGTCTCGTCTTTCAACATAATTAGACATGAAGGACTTGGGATAAACCAAGTACATTTTGGTCATGGAGATCACAAGAGATAGATAAAACAAAAATTTCTAGTTGGGCTAGGGAAAGTATGTGAATTCAATGTTTGAGAGCTTCAACATGTCAATTATAGACCTATGAGTGTTCCTATTTCAATGGGAACTAGGTTATTTAAAATAAATGTCCATCTACACCTAGTGAGCTTGAGAATATGGCTCAAATACCTTATGATAATATTGTTGGGAGTCATGTATATACTCTATCCTATACAAGACTAGACATTGCCCAATAAATAGGAGCCCTTAGCAATTTTATCATTAATTGTGGATACGATCATTGGGATGTAGTTCAGAGAGTCTTCATATATTTGTGGGGTACCTCCAAGTACTCTATTTGTTATATGGTAATGTTATAGTGGGCCAACACTCAATTTATATTTATAGATTTGTGGATTCAAATTAGATTGGAGATGTTGATGATAAAATATCCACCGATGGTTGTGTTTTCAATTTATTTTATGGTGTTATTAATTGGATGAGCAAGTGACGTGATATGGTCACTTTTTCCATTATAGAGACAACATATGGAGTCTATTTATTCCTATAAGGAATCCATCTAGCTTAATATATTGTGTTCAAATGTGGGATTGAGTCAAGGAGTTACTAGAGTTCTATGTGATAATACAAGTGTTATATGTTTGACAAAGACCTTGAACTTTAATACAGGGAAGAAGCACACATATTTCTAGTATCATTTTGTTTCTGACATGGGAGATGATGGATTGGTGATACTGGAGAAGGTTAACACTTGGAAAAGTGTTTTTGATTAATTGATGAAGCTAATAGGTATAAATAAATTCAAGTGGTGTAGTGAGTCTATGGGCCTCACAATCCTTGGAAATTAGTTAATAGTGTTGGTGTTCCCCTTTGCTCTTGCAAGGTATATGATAAATGGGAGAATTTGGGTATAAGTGTGTCATACCTTGTAATTATAATGTTTAAAATTAATTAGTAATACTATATTTATTTATTATTTTCCAACCCACATGGAAAAGGGTGTTCCACTTATGACCTGGCCACTATGCCATGTGTATGCCTTATTATGACATGCGCATGTAAGAGAATACTTCAACATAAAGAATGTGCAAGAGCATATATTAAGAATATAGTGGTATAAAAGATGTTATGATATATAAGAGAAAGATTTAAATGAGTTACATTATTGACTAGGAATATTGACCAACACTATGATGCATGTTATAACATGTCATAGAGTTTATTTTAAAGGAGATTATAGAGCCAAAATGAAGTGCCCAATTTGGTGAGTGGATTATGATAAACGTATTGAGCACTATGAACATGTAAAGGCATCTACTATTTTTAGTATGTCAACTCATTGTAAAGCAGATGTTGGAATTTGGGCCTTATATTTGGGTTTTGTATTTATGTAATGGTATTGACCCAAGGTTTGTGTTTTACAACTTATGATTTCATGTATTAAATTTCCTATATATTGGACAATAGAGATGGAGATTTCATAGCATATTTGTATGTACAATTATGCTAGTCGATTTGCTCTATATTCTTTAGTTGGTGATAATCTTATTAAAGAATTAATTGGAAGTTGTATTATAACCTCATTATTGCTGATAATACAATTAGTTTTTCTTGGAGTGGGGTTATCTTGAATTTTTTTCTCCACATAAACCACTATGTAATGGTTATAATATTTTGTGATCTTTCTTTTAGTAACTATATAGTCATTTAATTTTCTACACATTATTTCCTCATAAATTAGTAGAAGAAATATATTCCATGCCTTTGCTTCCTTTCAACAAAAATGGCATATAAGTTTGGATTTGTCATAAAACCACTCGAAGCAACGATTAGGTTCTCCCAAGGTTCAAGTAAAAAAGAAGTGATACAATCATAGTTGAAAAACTCTCCAAATTAAAAAACCCGCCAAGCCCAAAAAACATAACTCGGCAAAAATCTCGACAACCTAAAAATTTGCTTAAATTCAATTAAAAACACATTTTTTTGCAAAATTCAATGATAAGATGCATCCAATGAGTCAATAAATGAGTACATAAAAGAAACAAGTTGAGTCTAGTTATATTTGATTGATTTGAAAGCAAATTGGGTACAAAATGGCATCCTCATGTCGAATGCGTTGATACTGATAGTGTGAAACAAAATGAAAATAGCAAATTGTTTTTGTAAAACTAAAAGTAAATACTACATTAATATATTTTACAAATTTACATCTTCCTCTTCCCATGTTAGGTGAAAACTAGGAGGAGGTAGAACTAAACAATATTATAGATGAAGACTTGTAGGCAAACTTGGAAACTTGCACTTGGAGAGTACCTAGAAAATCAAATGAAATGAAAATGCCTTTTTAGCGGCTGTGGGAGACCTTTTTTTTTGGATGGGTGAGTTTTTTTTACAAACTCGACGAGTTTTTGGCAAAAAATCAATGAGTTTTTCTCCTTTATTCAGCGAGCAATTTTGGAGAGTAAATGCGGGAAAAACTCATCGTAAAAAAAAACTCGGGAGTTTTTTAAAACTCGCCAATTACTCGAAGAGTTTTTCAACTATGGATACAATACACTCATTCTTCTCATCCAGCTTAACATCAATAGAATCTAGCTAATTCAAAATTAAATCAAAAGCATTCAAATACCTAGTAACAAAGTCTTATTTCATTTTTTAAGATTAAAATTTTATTTTCAAATACAACTTATTCATAAGAAGTTTTGTTTAATAAGTATTATCTCATATTTTATAAGTTGTGTGTGATGGCCTCCTTTGAGACATTTTATGGAATATAATTTGCAATACATAATTGAGTGGTTCCTTTTCCAACTCTATAAAGTCTTAAGTAGATATACCCATGGAATTTCCTTCCTATGCAACAACTCTCCATGAATTTTTTTTCCTTCCAAAAAATCCTTTATTTTTGACTTCCATAGCTTGTACTCAAAATTATTGAATTTCTCATTTTTGTTAGAAATTCACTAGCCATGGTGTAACATTCCCATTGTTCTATGCAGTAACTTTCCTAAGTTTAACCTCAAGTAAATAGTTTAAGCATCTATTCAATATGAGCAATAAAAATTTTCTTTCAGAAACTATAAAGATAGCATGCACATTTGAAATAAATATCTTTCCAAACTTTTCCATTGCATTATATCAAAGTATTATAACTTTTTCAAAGTAATGATTACATAGTACATGCTAACATGCTAACATGATAGCATTTCTCTTTTACATTATTTCCATTGAAATGGATACAAAATACACAAACAAGGCTCCATAGAGCTTATTGGCAATAGATGTACGAATGTTCCAGGTGCCCTCCATCAAATCTTGGTTGCCTATTGATGAGGAGAAGCATCACTCAAGATATTTTTTGCAAACCTTGGACTAACTATGGTCCCTCACACATCTATCAAACTAATAGATGTCCCTACCCTTCGACGAAGAGTTTGGTTTGGTATCCTAATAATAAAAATTGACCTTTCCTGAGCATGGTGTTGTGTCCTACATATCTAGATCTGTCACATAGTGGCTACAACCTACACATATGGCATTCCCCTACCCAATATGTAAACCTGGATCACAGTGAATGATAGTGTAGATAGTGGCAACTTACACTACTTTGGCCAAATTATTCATCACCCAAGATTTAGAGTGGACGTCATAAAACTTCACCCACCTTCCTAGTGAGATTTATCTTGACCATTCATAACCTATGCATAGGCTATTCCCTTATGCCATGGAGTAACCTTAACCCCAGGAAAAACCTATAACCTCTATGTTAATTAAGACACTTCTATTCAGTAATCAAAATGACTCTAAGTCTTAACTAGGTTAACCATTAGCTATATAAGCTATATCCCCAATATAATATTTATCCACACTATAACCACCTATTCCTTAATATTGAATATATACAAACACTTCAAACAAAATAGATATTTACACTAAGTACAACAAGCAATCTTTCACTTTCACATAAGACTAAAATAAAAAATTTCCCTAATAATCAATTGATCTAATTTTCCAAACAAGACAAGCAATGTCACATAATCAATCATAAAAAGTATAAAAGAGTAGATAACAACATGCCTATTTTTGCAATGCTCCAATTGATCATACTAGTTTCCTATCTCAACTTTCCCTTAAATTAGTATGCAATTTCCCCAAATAATCCTCCTCACTCTCCACAAAATATCACTCTCAAAACTCACAGAATCTCACTCAACTCAGAAAAATCATAGCAAGAATGCAGATATGCAACTAAAGGCTAGAAATAGGGTATCAAGATTAACACTTATCATCTCAAATGGTTCGACTTAGCAAGGTTAAGAAAAGGTGGCAGCTATAAATGTTATTCAATAAACACATACACATGCATGGTGAATGAGTCGCTTCTCTCAAATGAACAACAAGAATGATAATTAGAAATGCAAGGTAATTATCTTCTACATGTCGACTTACATAGACAGCTGCACACTTGACCATTTCCCATATTTCATAATGCTTCACATTTTGGAATTCATATTGCAAAATAGATTTTTGATTGATTCATGCTTCTAACAAGTTAGTGCCACAATGATACTATGTGCCCTATTCATTTGGATTTTTTTGCAATGATTGGGTTAATATTTTCTTGTGCGTTGTTATTCATTTCAGCCTTTGCATTGACTTAGTCTATGGCAGTTTACTTACACATTGGATGGCATATGAAATAATGTGCTTTTACATGGTGTTGCTTTTATTCATATAACTCAACACTTTAAATGCTTTCACCATTATTTATAGTTATGGGTTGCCTTCACTTCATGAGCTATTCCCTTTAATTGTTTGTTGTGCATATTACTTACCATTTGCTATGTTTATAATGCTATGTGCTTTAATACTTCAACACTAAAGAAATCATTATCATTTATATTATATATATATATAATAAATGTATATATTGTGTGTGTGAAATGTGGGAGAGTTAGTAAATCAACACAAACACCAATGAAAAAAATTATATCAAAGATTTGAATCAAATAAACTACTCTATTTTGTAGTTAAACAAATCTTTTAAGAACATTTCATGTCCTCTATTCTCAAGGATTTATTAAACCATTTGGCCTCAGATTTCTATGTGCACTATAGTTGTTAAAATTACAACTTAAGAAACGAGATAATATTCAACATGCAAGCCAATTAAGTTCTTACATGAAACTATATGATGAAAATGATAATGGAAACTATGATGAATGGATAATGATGTTAGATTATACATTGAAAATGTTATGATATGAAGCTAGGATGATTCTACATATGTTTAAATGCTAACTATGAATATGCTAATCTAAAATGCAACTATAAAGCAATGCATAGTATAAAATGCAACTATAAAGCAAAGTGTGATTCTAAGATGTAACTATGTAACAAAACATTATATGAAATGTAACTATAAGACTCCAAAATTCTCCAATGCTCAAACGATATTCCTGCATGATAACTCTACTCAAATGTGGATCCAAAATACAATGCCAAAGAGTTGTATTTATAGGCTTTTCCAAGCATCTTGTGACGTGGCAACGATCGACGGTCCAAATTCAAACAAGAGGGATGAATGGTGGAGATGAAAAGAATCAAGAAGGTGTTCCCTTGACCAAAGACAACATGCCAAATGGATGAAGGAATATTTTGACCAAAGACAACATGCCAAATGGATGGAAGAATCAAGTGTGTGAGAGAAAGACTATGTGTTTGAAAGTTTGTTGAAGAAGTGTGTGAGGAATAAGCCATGTGTTTGAAGATAATTCTAATTAAAAATTAGAATTATTTAATTTCATGTGAACTTGGTGAGGTGGCATGAAAATTTGTAGACATGTGCTTGAATTCCTAATCTGAGGTTAATGAAACTTAATTAAATAAAACAAGCTTATGGAAATTCGTTTATTTAATTAAACTAGAAGAATATGATTTTAGATTTGGAGAATTAGAAAAGAGTGAACTATATAAATAAATTGAGAATTTATTTCTACGTAGTCGAATATTAATTAAATAACTAGTATTTAATTAATTAAATGTCTTGACCGATTTTAGGTGTATACATTTTGCCCCTTTGAAGTAATGTGTTTACACGTTGCTTCAAAGAAAAAATTGATAATGATGCTGAGAAAAAAAAATTCGATGCCCCAAACGCTGATTTTCAGATGATGACAGATATATGCCCCCTCGGGAGATAAATCGGTGAATTTTTGAAATTTTTAGGATTTTTTGGAATTTTTGAAAATTTTGATGATTTTGCGATGATTTAATGATGATCTTAAATTTTATGCCCCATAAATGATTTATCTCCCGAAAAATGATATATAAGCCTGCAGGTGATGATCTGATTAATTAAGGCCCCTTTGAAAAATAAAAATAAAACAACCCCATAAAATGCCACTTAATTAACCTTAAAAGGTTAAAAAGTTGATTAGAAAGTTCACTTGAGCATTTTGCAATTTGAAAACTTGTGAGTGATTTGTGCAAACTTGAAGCAGAATGGTGATCCCCTACCACACACACCAATTTGAGCGGGTCAAGCGGCACAACCACCCAACAACGTACGAACCTCTGGTGAGTACCCCGAAAATTGCCTCGTATTTTGTGCAATTTATTTCCTACTTGTTTTTCTTTGAATTCAGATTTTGAATTGTTTTGGCACATAGGGTCGCCCAATGGCACATAGGGTAACTGTTCCAGTGCATATAACAGTCTAGTGCATAGGGATAGCGATGTAGGGCATAGGTTAGATGAACTAGCGCATTGAATGATGTAGCATATAGGTTGTCTAAATTAGCGCATAGAAGCACCGAAATAGCGCATAGGTTAGATTAGTGCTTAGGGAAATTAGATTAGCGCATTGATGAGATGAACTAGTGCATAGGATACTTTGGCACATCAAGGCCCTATTCCGGCGCATTGAGCAAATGAAATGGTGCATCTGGTGTTTCAGCTCATAAACCTTTGTTCTAGCACACTGATGATTTTTTCTAGCACATTGGGTTTTTTAGCGCATAGAAAGAATATTCTAGTGCATGTTGATGAAGTTTTAGACCAGATTGATGATTTTCCTGATTAGACTCCTTGATGTCGATGATGTTTAATCGCGTTAGCCTTTGTGTTGATGATGATTGATGATGTTTGATAGGTTAGATGCCCATTGATCTCATGATAGGTGAGATGCAATGATAGGATGATGATAATTGAAATCATGATAGGCGAGGATCAATTATAGGTTGATTGATCTAATAAACCTCATGATAGGCGAGGTGCATTGATTGATTTGATAAACCTCATGATAGGCGAGGTTGAATTGATTGATGAACCTCATGATAGGCGAGGTGCATTGATTGATTGGACAAACCTCAT
This sequence comes from Sequoia sempervirens, assembly GCA_007258455.2. Taxonomy (NCBI): domain Eukaryota; kingdom Viridiplantae; phylum Streptophyta; class Pinopsida; order Cupressales; family Cupressaceae; genus Sequoia; species Sequoia sempervirens. The sequence continues at coordinate 919,862,561 of VDFB02281492.1, forward strand.
GATAGGCGAGGTTGAATTGATTGATTAATGCTTATGAGATTTGATCAAAGTCTCACCAGAGCTGATTAGATTGATAGGTTGATTGATTTTGATTGATTGACTGACTAATTTGCAATTTTGTGATGATAGGAGCCATTGACTAGTCTGCAGATCAGAGAGAGATTCCCGAGGACATGGGAGTTGATTCGCCATCTGCCACAGCCCAAGATAACTATTATTGCACGATGTGGTTTGTCATCTCTTATCGATATGCCCTAGATTAGGGTGAATAGGGGTTTACTGACAGCTTTAGTAGAGCATAACACCTTCCATTTTCCCACTAGTGAGATCACAGTGACTCTTGAGGATGTCTACCAGATTTTACGGATACCTGTTGTTGGGGAGTTTGTCCTCTATGATTCATGGGAGCAGGGTGGGATTGATGCACTGCGGAGAGTATTTCAGGATGACCATATATGCAGGTATGAGATTCCATGGAGGGACATGGTTGATGCATATGTCACTTTTCCTTATGTTCTAGTCAGTTTCATTGGAGGGTTCGTTTGTCCTAACCGTAGGTCAAAGGGACTCTCAATTGGATGAGGCCAGATCTTGGAGAGCATGATTGTTCACTGAACTCAATATGCATGGGGTTGTTGTATGTTGGCCCATCTATATCATGATTTACATCAGGTGGTTTATCTGCATGGGGCGAGTTTATCGGCGGGGGTCACATTGCTCCAGGTCTGGGCCTAGGAGCATATAACAGTCAATCGGCCAATTGGAGAGAGGTAGTGCCCGACCATGAGGCCATATTTTCATATTTATGTTGGTCGACTTGCTCAGCCTAGGCTAGGCAAGTTGGAGTATTGGAGGAGGACGCTAGATGATTTAGAGTTAGTGGTATGGCAACCATATGTTGATTGTGAGCACTGGCCAGAGGATGACACAGAGATGCCATTCTTATGTCAGTCGATTTATCTGATTAGGCAAACCCATTTTATTATCAAGAGATTCATGCTACTGAGAGTGCTGAGATAGTATGGTTAGGTCTAGGGCATATGCCCCAGGGAGTGGCCCATTATGCCCGACGACGATAGGATGCTACTAAGTGGAGGCTAGTGTTGTCTTATGATGCAGTGGTGCAACACTTTCAGGGGTTACAAGTCGTCATTTGGGAGGTGCATCTAGAGATCACCGATGCACTGATATCAGAGGAGTACACCCTTTATATGTTCACACACCCATTCCCATGAATTACGATTCTGGATGAGCCAGCATCATTGTTAGCGGAGGAGGAGGCGGGAGGTCATGGGTGGAGGCAACGAAGAGAGAAGGCAGAGGATGAGCAGGGTGAGGAGGAGGAGCAGGGGGAGGAGGAGGAGAGTAGTGAGGAGGGGGATAGCAGTGATGATGGTGATGATGGTGATGATGGGGAGAGTGATGGGGGTGGTGGAGGTTCAGGGCCAGATGTTGGTGAGATGAGAGTGCCTCACAAGAGGTGACATGTGGAGGTTCAACTACCCTCACCACAGCAGCAGACATAGATTGTTGCACTCCAGGTATAGGTTGAGACTTTACAGGGTTAGCTAGAGTAGGTGCAGGCTCTACTTATACAGGCACAGGGACAAGGTACAGACTCTGATGGCCAAGAGGGATGCTGCTAGGCAGTAGGTGTAGGAGGTACAAGCCCAGCTTGCATAGGTACAGGCCCAGGGACAGGTGCAGAGATAGGTGTAGGGACAGATTACCATATTGACTGTTGAGAGGGATGCCCTGAGATGACGGGTGGAGTAGGAGGCCATCAGTGAGAGGCTATAGTGACTGCCAGTACCTCAGATTATTTTAGAGAGGTATGTCATACTACACAGTAGGTTGAGTTCTACAGAGGTCGGTATCATGATGTGGTTCCTCCAGAGCGGCAGGAGAGCTTTGCCCAGTCTCAGTCAGGGAGGTCTCAGTCTTGGACTGTTAGCATGGGTGTTACGCATCCATTGCCTGGAGATCAAAGAGATCCTAGTGTGGGTTCATCGAGTGCATGGGGAGGTATTGGTCCTGGGATGCCAACACCGTCTGGGTGGAGCACGACATAGCTACAATTTATGATTTGTTGATGTATCTTGGACATGATGTATACATTGATGTACATGAGACAATGATGATGTTCCTCTTGTTTTTGGACTTTATGATGCACTGCCATTTTTGATATTGATGTATCTCTTTAGACCTTTGGATATCCTTGTACACTTTGGCATTATGATTTTGAGGTTATATGATATGCGGTGATGATTATGATCTATGTGACTATATGATTTCATGATGGATGCCTTTGATGGATGTGTTTGATTTCTATGTTTATGATGATATGTGATGTTCTATATGAGACTGATGATATGATATGTTATGGATGCAAATGATGATGCAACTGATGTGTTTTCTATGATGTTTTATGAATGATGCCTATATGATGCATGTGATGGATTTTATTATGCTAATGATATGTGATGTATTTGATGTTTTTGTACTTTTTTGATGCAAATGAATGGATGAATGTTAGATGAAATGATTGTATGATGGTACCTAATTCTATTTATACGATGATGTTTATGTGATGATGATGCTTAATGTATGCAATGATGATTATGTTATGTATGTAATGGTGATTATGTTATGTATGTAATGATGATTCTATATGCTTTATGGGTGATGCCTATGCTATGTGAGATGGATTTCGATTAAGTAAATGATGGCTGATGATATGCAATGTTTATATTAATTATGTATGGATGTAATGATAATGGGATGTAATGATTATGTATGATGTTTTGTAATGATGATATGATTATGTGATGCAAATTATTATGCTTAACTGAGTTTGTAATACTTTGAAACTTCTAGGGTCTTAAGCTTAAATGAGTGAATCTATCCAACTTCCAAGAGCTATGGGAAGGTTGCCATCAGTTGATTATTTGTTAAGTTAAGCTTGACAAAACTTGACATATTTCCCAACTTTCTTGGAAATCTGAAGAGACTCACTCATTTAAGCTTAGTGGACCACTTCCTTAATGCAACTATATGAAATGATTTTGATTCTGTAAATGAGATGCGATGCACATATTTTTGTGTTTTATGATGCAAATATTATGGTGTGATGTATGGATGGATGAATGATGTGATAATGTTTTCTAATGTATGCAACTGATGTATTTTCCATATGAGAATGGTGTGTTTTTGGTAATGTCAAGTGTACTCAATCTGTTAGTGCTTAGAGATAACATCGTTGTGAAATGGCTGCAGCTTTGGAAACCCTATAGATACATATGCAAGCTAACATGGATGCAATCTACTCTAACCATGCAAATCTCATATTCAAAATTTATCATTCGTGACAGTCGATTTGTCGTGCTTTTTATCATCATTGAGCCTTTAAAATGTTGAAAGTGAGTACAAGCATCAATGGCATATTTAGACCATGATGACCTGAGTACTACTTCCATGATGTTTGATAGTGCAAGTTAACACAAGCATTTAAGTATAATTAAACCATGATGACCTGAGTATTTCTTGTGTAAACATACAAGAGTTAACCATTTTCCTATGCAAATTCAGAATGTCATTAGTGATATTTTGTTGAGCACGTCCCGCGACAATTTGCACAGTAATAATGATTAACTCATAGACAATAGACAAAGAAAAATCATACTCCTTCCTGGCACCTCTAGTTTGATACACCATTGAGGTGCTCTAGATATATGATAACAAAAATCAAAGTTCAACCATTGAACATTCATGCCATAGTGATAAATCCTTGATTCAAAAGGAACATCATCCATTTGAAGTGTGCTCTTGGTTTGATTGATTTGGTTGTTTGATATGGATGGTTGATGTATTCATGCTTGGTGATTGATGTTCAATGTTGAGTTGCACTATGATCATTGTTTTGGGTTGTGTTGTACTACTATTGTTTGTCTATTGGTTCAAGCTCAAAGTTTATTGCCCCCAGTGAGTTCAAGATTTTGCCTCTAGTCTAGAGTGAGACACGACCGTCATGCCAAGATATGTACATGGAGTTTTCCAATGATAGGAAAATTTGATGGCGAAATCGAATGGAAAAAACAAATGGTCGACATGCTCAAATAGATGGAAAAGCCAACCTATCACAAATAGCACCTGTTGCCAGGTTTTCACTACTTGTTTTTTATTGCACTTTTTTAGATTTTATGATTTTATTTATTTTTTTATTTTTCATCTTTTTTTTGTTATTTTCTCTTTTTTGATTTTTTTTTGGACATTTTTAATCTTTTTCTAAATTTTTTTTAATTTTTTTTGTTGTTACCAAGACACTGTTTGCCAGGTTTTCATCAAGGCAACCATTTTTTCAGGACATTTTCTAATGTTTTTGTATAAATTTTTAGGACTCTTTCCGATGCACTGGATGATTCAGGTGTAGAATTTCTTGAGATGCAAGCTATTGAGGGGTTCATCAAACAAATCTCCTTCTAGTGTGGACAACTGGTATGCTCCTAATCCGAAGACTAACACAATAACAAAGGGACCTAGCCAGTTGGGTTCAAATTTCCCCTTCTTCTCTCGATCTTGTTGGTTATGGGGGTTCTCTTTCAGGACCAAATCACCCACCTGAAATGTTCTAGGCTTCACTCTATGATTGTAACTTCTGAATATCCTCTGCTAATATGCTTTCAACTGATCCACTGCATGTTGACGACGCTCATCCAATAGTTCCAATTCCTGTAACCTAGACACTCTATAATCCTCATCTAAAATGATCCCTTTTAGTGACACCCAGAGCGATGGTAGTTCAACCTCAATAGGTAGAATGGCCTTTGATCCATAGACTAGAGCATATGGTGTTGCTCGTGTTGGGGTGCGGATACCGGTTCTATAAACTCATAAAGCAAGGTTCAGTTGAACATGCCAATCATGTCCAGCCTTGTTGACGGTTTTCTTCAATATTTTCAAGATAGTCTTGTTTGAGGCCTCTGCTTGGCCATTTCCTTGGGGATAGAATGGTGTAGAAAACCGATGTTGTATATGGAACCTCTCACAGAGTTCTTGGACATCCTGATTTTTCAATGGTTTGCCATTGTCTGTGATAATGGATTGAGGGATGCCATACTGATAGATGATGTAGTTCAGTATGAATGATGAGATTTGTTTTCCTGTGATGGTGGTTAGTAGAACTGCTTCAATCCACTTTGTGAAGTATTATGTGGTTGTGATGATAAACTTGTGTCCATTGGATGAAGATGGATGAATCTTGCCCACGAGGTCCAATCCCCACTAACAAAAGGGCCATGTTGATGTAAAAGGTTGAAGTTATTGTGCCAGTGCATGGATGAGATTGCCATGAATCTGACACTTTTGGAATTTCTTGATGAACTGAAAAGAATCCCTCTCCATAATTGGCCAGTAATATCCCAAACGAAGGAGTTTCTTGGCTAAGGTTAAACCACTCGAATGAGTTCCACAAACACCTTCATGAACCTCCCGTAAATTTGTTTCAGACTCGTCACATTCCAAACATCAGAGGAGAGTTTTGTCAAGACCTCATCAATCAAGGACATCCGCAATAAGGGCATGTTCGGCGGCTTGACGAATGAAGTTTCATTTTTGATTTCGGGATAGGTCAGGTGGGAGGGTATTGTCTTTTAGGTAATTATAAATTTTCCTGTATATGGAGGTGTCAACCTTGGCTAGATGGTAGATGATCTGGGATTCAAGGTTTTCATATGATGGGTTGAATAGTTGTTCCACCATGAACTCGTAATGGGCTCATTTCTCAGGAATCTGTAAGAGAGAAGCAATGGTCGCCATGGCATCAACAACTTTGTTGTCACTTTGGCGAATTTGTTCAAATCTTATTTCCACAAAGTACTTTTTGAAGTCATCAACCATTCTTTTATAGGGTATCAATTTTTCATCCTTTGTTTGATAATCATCGTTTACCTTATTAATGACCAGTTGTGAATCCCCATAGACATGTAACTCTATGATCTTCCACTCGACTACTACTTTGATTCCAATAATCAATGCTTCGTATTTGGCTGTGTTGTTGGTACAAGGAAACATCAGTCTATAGGATTTGGGAATGGTATGTCCTTGTGGTGAGATAAACCAGATTCTAGCACCTAATCCATGTTGTGTATAAGTGCCATCAAAGTACAATACCCATTGTTGTGTTGATACCATTAAGACATTAGCATCTGGAAACTCAATGTTCATTGGATGATTGTCTTGCAATGGTGCTCTAGCTAACTGGTCTGCAATTGCTTGTCCTTTGATTTCCTTCCTATCGATATATTGGATGTCAAATTCACTCAGCATCATGACCCACTTAGCTAGTCTTCAAGTTAGATTAGCTTTGCTAAGAAGGTATTTCAGTGGATCTATCTTGGCTATTAACTTGATGGTATGAGTTAGCATGTAGTATTGTAATTGTTGGGTACCGAACACTACTGCCAAGCAAGCCTTTTCAATAAAGGTGTAATTGATCTCATAGCCATTTAGGGTCCTACTGATATAATAAATTTCCCTTTCTTTTCATGTTGAATCCTCTTGTGCTAACAAGGCTCCCAATCATATCTCAGTTGCTGCTATGTACAATAAAAGTGGATTTCCTTTTTTTGGTGGTATTAAGACGGGTGGATTCATTAGATATTGTTTTAATTGGTTGAAGGCCTCTTCACATTTCTCATCCCATCAAAAAGATACATTCTTGTGTAGCAAGTGAGTGAAAGGATGGGTCTTGTCTTCGGATTGATTGGAATCTCCCTTGCAGAGATCGTAGTTGATTGATGTTCTTGGGCGGCAACATCTCCATGATGGCTTTGACTTTTGCAGGATCTACCTCAATGTCATTTTCTGAAACTATATATCCCAAGAGTTTGGTTGAAGTCACCCCGAACACACATTTCTTTTGGTTCAGTCGTACATTGAACTTTTCCAGTCTGGTGAATATTTTATCTAGGATCTCTAGGTGTCCTTCTCTGGTGTATGATTTGGCTAACAAATCGTCCACATAGTCTTCCATGAAGGTGTGCATCATATCATGAAAGATTGTCATCATAGCACGTTGATAAGTTGCTCTTGCATTCTTCAACCCGAATGGCATGACATTCCAACAAAAGGTTCCCCATGGACATGTAAAGGTTGTCTTATCTTGATCCTCAAGTGCAATTTTGATTTGATTATAGCTGGAAAAATCATCCATGAGTGATAACATGCCATGTCTTGTTGTTAGGTCCACAATGATGTCAATGTTGGGTAGGGGAAAATAATGTTTTGGGCAAGCCTTGTTGAGATCCCTAAAATATGTGCATATCCTGATGCTCTTGTCTGGTTTTGAAACAGGCACAATTTTTGATATCCATTCGACATAGTCAATTGGTCTAATGAACCCAGCATCCAATAACTTCTTCAGTTCTTCCTTTACCAATATGGCAATATGCAGATGCATTTTCCTTAACTTTTGCTTGATCGGTTTAACCCCTATTGGTAGTGATAAGTGATGCATGATGAGTTCTGGATCAATCCCTGATATGTCGGCATATGAACAAGCAAAATTGACTTGTCTTTCTATGAATAATTTGATGAAGTTCAATTTTTCTTGATCTGTCAAGGATTATGCTAGATGGACAAACTTTATTGTTTCTTCATTGTTGATATTGATAGATTGAGTGGGTTCAACCAATACTTTAGATCATTCCTGAAAGTGTTCAAGGAATGTGTCAAATCTTCCATCCTTCAGCGCCTTAGAGAGGTTTTTGCCATTGGATATGCTCCTTATTTTTACTTTTTCTAGATCTGATACTGACATTGAATGGTTTTCACCATCAGATCTATTCCTGGTTGGAAGCTTCATTACAATGTTCAATAGTGGAATCTATTTCATTTTGAATAATGGTTTTCACCATTATTCATTTTATAGCTGGAAAATTTGACACTCTCCTGGTTGGAAGCTTCATTACGATGTTCAATGGTGGAATCTATTTCAGGATTGGTGGAACAGATGAAGTTGACAATGGCCTCATCATTTGAAAAGATGGGGATATCAGATGGCTTAGTTTGATCCCAATCTATGAGTTTGAGATGTACTAGGGGTAAGGGATCGTTGGATTGGTTAAGGTCAGATGCAATAAGGGTCCCGATGGTAATGTCTTCAGATTGTCCAATAGTGAATTCAATGTCTATAAGGTAACTCTCCTCTGAATTATCCATTTCGCTATGAGTCTGATCGTCTTCATCGGAGTCATCAATATGTTGTGATCCTATTTCAAGCAGTCTGTAACTTGAACTTTGACCCTCCTCACGTATGGGTGTATACTTTTGTACCACATCAATTTCCTTATCGTGACAAGACTCTTTGGATAGTGAATCCCACTCATATTCATTTGAATCAGTTTCATGATCATCACTAGCTTGTAATTGTAGGATTCTTTCAACAATTTGTTGCCCAGTTTCTTCTCTTGATTCTTCTTTATACCCCAATCCTATTTTATCCTTGGCTTGCATTGTGATAGGTTGTATCAGTTCTATGATGCCTTCTTTCCTTTTACCGATAGGACCTTTTCCCTCGTATCCCATCTTTTCTAGGATTGTCTTTCCTTTGCTATATTGCTCTATTTGCACACTTGAGGTGGATGCTTGAGATGATTCTTTGTCTTTGTATAACCAGTTTAAACCTTCTTTGTTGTCTAACTCATCCACTAATGTGCCTACTCTTACAAAGGTGCCATAAAATAGTGTGGTCGGTTGTGATGATTGTTATCTTGATGTTGATGGTTGTCCATGTGATTTAGGAGAAGAGGAAAGTTGTGATAAACATAAGGATTGCTCAAATGAGTATTCCCCCATTCCTTTGTCTTTTAATTGGATCTTGGCCACTTGTTTCGATAAGGACTCAAATTGACTTTCCTAATCTTGTGGAGTGGAATTACCGATACCTTTTTCTTTTGATTGATTCTTTATCTCAGGCTGGTTTAATGAAGAATTTGATGTACTTTCTTTACTTGAGGGAGTGCAATCACCAATACCCTTATCCTTTGATTGGTCCTTTTTCTCAACCCACTTTGACAAGGCATTTAATTGTTTCCCATCATTTGATGAACCATGAGTTGGAGCCTCCCTGTTGTGTGGTACAAAAGCATCTTGGGTAGTCTTGAGGGTGTTACAATATTGGAGGTTGTTTGAGTCAGCTGCAATAGTGATTTCTTGCTCATTGAAAGGGAACTTAAAACACTCGTGATATGTGGATGGTACTGCTTGCATGTCATGAATCCAAGGTCTTCCCAAGAGTATGTTGTATGTTAACTCTTTTTCTAACACTTTGCATACTATATCTCTGACAACTAGTCCCACTTTAATAGGTAGCACTATCAACCCTTGTGAAGATCTCTCCTCGTCATCATATGCTTTTATTGTTATTTTCCTTCTAGGATCAATAGCATTTTTTGAATAGCCTAGTTCACGAACAAGTTTCAAAGTACAGATATTCAAGCCAACTCCTCCATCTATTAGAACACATTTAACGTGGTGTTTGTGGATTAAGACCTCAATGTGGAGGGCAGTGTTGTGTGGATGGTTTATAGATACATCATCGTGTTTGGAAAATGATAAGCAATGTGGTGCAATCAAATGTCCCACCATAGTCTGGAATTGGAAAACCTCTAGATTGTTTGGTACCGTGGTGGCGACTAGAGCTTGTTACAAGATTTCCATGTGAGCAGGTGAAATCTTGAGAAGTTCTCATATGGATATTTGGGCGAGCATTTTCTGCAACTAATCAACTATGTTATATTGGGTTGCAGGGATAGCAATAGTTGCTCTGGACATTGAAGGGGTATCTCCTTTCAATGTTACCTTGGCTTGTCCTCGTGTGATTGCATTGATCAGTGAATTGTTTTTTCCTTCTTTGATTTTGATAAAATTGATTTGATTGTCATCTGCAATGATGTTGTTGAACAAATTTATAGGCGCAAGTTCATTGATTTGATGTGAGGTAGTGTTGATATTGTGATGTTGATTTTCAATTGCAATGATGTTTTGTTCATGTTCAAGGGTGTTGTCGTTTGTTGGGTTATTAATTGCAATAAGATCTTATTTGTCATGGGTTTGATCATCAACCACCTCAATATGCAGAATGGTGGTGTCATAGACATAGTTTATGTTTTTTCCTTTGGTATTTGAAGAAGAAGACTCCCCTTTTCATAGTTGGGTAGAGGGTTCTTGAATGCCCCATGATCATTGTTTATTTGGAGTCCTTCTACAAATATCATCTTGTTGTCAATTAATTCTTGTATCAAGTGCTTCAATTGCATGTAGTCATTGGTTTTATGTCCTTTGTTGCGATGAAAGTCACAAAAATGAGCATCATTCCACCATGGAGGCTTAACTTGTGGTTCCCAATTCCTTTCCTCTAGTAATGTTATGACCTTAGCTTGAAGAAGTTCCTTCAATGTTGATTCAGATGATTGTCCTAAAGGTGTGGACCTTCTTCGATTTGAGGACGTTTGATATGATGGTGTTTTTGATCCAGCATTACCTTGATTGTTGCTTTGGTTGACATTTTGGTTGTTGTTTTGGTTGTTGGGTGGATTTTTGTTCTAATTAGTTTTGGTGGCCGCTGGTGTCAAGTTGAATACAGGTTTTTCATTTTTGTTTTCAATTGTACCATTGTTGTTACCCATGTTCTTGTTTCGTTGCCAAAACTTTGGTTTGTCGTTGTTGTTGTAATTGTTAGAGGAGTTTGATGTGTTGTTGTCATTGTAAAGTTTTATGACTCCTCTTTTTACCAAAGCTTCTTCGATTTTAATCCCATTTTCAATCAATTTTTCAAATGTGGGTGGACATTGCAATTCCAACCTATAGCTCATCTCGTTATTTTGGTTATCGATAAAGATTTTCATCTTCTCTTTTTCAGGTACGGGATGAGAATATCTTGCGAACAACCTTCTCCATTTTTGCAAAAACACAAGGAATGATTCACCCTTTTTCTATTTCAAGTTGCAAAGGTCCTTCATTGTTATGTCATGTTGAATGTTATAAGAATATTGGGTGATGAATTTGTTGACCAATTCTTCAAAGGTTTTGATGGGTGGTGCAAGTTTTGAAAACCATTCAAGGCATTGTCCACCTAGACTTCTTGGGAATAACCTCATCAAATAAGTTTCTTCATGAGAAAATTCAAGACTCATGGTTCTAAATTCCCTCACATGATCAATTGGATCTGTTTTCCCATTATATTTGTCATATTTCAAGAATTCACAATGTTTGGGAAAAGGAATTATATGGATATCTTGATCAAAAGGATATGGAAAAATGTCTTGGATCAAATATCATTTTGATGGTCCCCTTTGCATGTCAAGAAGTTTTTGTTGAAGGCTCTTCATTTGATGAGTTAGGGAAATTACTTGTTTTGTTTCTTTTTCAAGTTGTTTGGGAGGTGCTTTTAATTGATTCACATCAAAGTCCTCGGGTAATTTGACACCTTGTTTAGCTAGCATAAGGAGGTACTTTTCCCCATTTCTTTTGAAAATATTTTCTAAGCATTTGTGGAAGTTTGGATCTTGATCTCATTTTGGATCCTCCTCGATTATTTCTTCCCCTTCATTATTGTAAAGTCCATGGAAATGATTCTCTTCAGCTTTTGCCATGGTGTTTTGCGTTTCACTATTTTGAGTTTCAATGTTTTGAGTTTTGATGTTGGGAGTTTTGATGGTTTGAGTTCCGATGGTTAGAGTTTCAAGGTTTGGCTCTTCAATGTTTTTATTTTCAAGTCCTTTTTCCTTGATTCTTTGTTTTTGTAACCTTGTTTGAACATACATACAAGTGTTATAGTTTTGATTAAACTTTGATCTAAGTTTGGAAGAGTACCAAGGATTACAAATAATTCAAATAGAATGACAAATTCTAATGAGACTAAGTTTGATTTGACTATATAGCTTTGTTTCGTGATGAAAGGATGGTAAATCCTGATGGTGAAACTAGGATTAATAATCAAAGGTTTGACAAGTTTGATGATTTTGGCACTTTGAGATGTTAGATCTTGGTTTAGGTTGGAGAATTCCACTTGTAGAGGTCAATTTTAACAAGTTTAGACTCTATGGTACCTAAGGAATGATTCTGGACTTGAAGAAGATTTTGAAATTTTGGTACAAACTATGAAACAAGGGACAAGTTTAACTCTTGAGTTTTACATTTAATGGATGCACTAAAATAGAGCCCAGATGTGCTAAAATATTTGACAAATGCGTTAAAACAAAGGACGGATGTGCTAGAAAAATGCATAGATGCGCTATAAGATTTTCCCGAATGCGCTAGAACATAGGGTAAATGCACTAGAAAAATGCACAAATGCATTATAACAGAGGGTAAATGTGCTGGAAAAATGCACAAATGCACTACAACATTAACTGGATGTGTTAGAATAGAGGATGAATGTGCTGGAAAATTGCATAGATGCAACAATAGTTGTATGCACTACAGGATTGCATAGATGCACTAAAAAAATACAGTGGATGCGCTGAACTGGGAGAATGGCGCAATTTCTTGCAAGTTTGTGTTTGATTTTTTGATTTTCCAAGTTATTCCAAAGGATTTTTTTTCTGAATCAAGGTTTTCACTTCCAATGTATGACATTTTTTTTTTAAATTTGTTTAAAAACACATTGGTAAAGACACATCAAGCATGTACAACTTAAGGCTGTGTAGGACAACATTTATTGGATTCCCACTTAGATTTTACTCCAACTATGCTTACTTATAGCTGATGATTAGATGCTTGACCCCACTGGCTCCCCTCCATGACACTCACTTCTACAGGGTAGCCAAACATCAATACCCATGAATCTCCCATGGCATATTTCTCATCTCTACTAAAAGCCACAAGAATGTGGGATGGCTTCAGAACAACCATTCTTGCACCAACAAACAGATTAAGGATTTTGGACTTGTTACAACAAAGGGTTCTAGTATAGGCATTTCGTTCGTGGGGGATCATCCATGTGGCAAGAGACCATTGTTGCCCTTCTTGTCGGAACAATCCTCGCGATACTTGAACTTTCCCCAAGTACCTACATTTATATCACAGTTGGAAGTCGCTTGGCTTTAGCATGTTACTGGTTGGGTCATTCCCTTGGGTGATTACTTTTTCCCACAAGGCAGGCCCTCTAAGGATAAAACAAAAGTGAATGGGTTTGGCTTTTTGGTCACCCAGTTAAGGGGAGAGCATATTCCTACCATTCATCAAGCACGAAAGACATGGTGTTCTTTATCCTTTCTAATTAAACTAGATGCCTATCTTAAGAAAAATAAAGCATTTAAATAACTGCAGCCCCTACATAAATCATCAATAGTTTGATAAATTTTTCTTTGGCTAGCATATAAAAATACCTGCAAGCAGAAAACACCAATTAGTTCTCGAATTTTTAAAATTTTCTTAATTTAACTAGATGCGCTCAAATAGTCATTCAATGTGATAAAAAATTATTTCAACATGCTAAAACAGATAGTCTATTCGCTAAAAGAACTCATGTATGTGCTACAAGAACTAATAAATGCGCTAAAATAAGTGATCGATGTGCTAAAGGAAAGACCAAATGCACTAAAATACTCCCTCTATGCGCTAGAACAGTTGATGTATGTGTCGAAAGATTGATCATATGTGCTAGAATAGACCGCGGATGCACTTAAAGATTGGTTGGATGCACTGAAAGATTTGTCGTATGCGCCGAAAGAACTAAGGGTTGCGCTAAAACGTCACGTCCAGCCTGTTTACAAGAAATTTTCCAAAAAATTGTTAGAAATGAGGTATTGCCCCACGATGGGTGCCATTTTATGTGTGTGTGAAATGTGGGAGAGTTAGTAAATCAACACAAACACCAATGAAATGGATTATATCAAAGATTTGAATCAAATAAACTACTCTATTTTGTAGTTAAACAAATATTTTAAGAACATTTCATTGTCCTCTATTCTCAAGGATTTATTAAACCATTTGGCCCTCAGATTTCTATGTGCACTATGGTTGTTAAAATGACAACTTGAGAAATGAGATAATATTCAACATGCAAGCCAATTAAGTTCCTACATGAAACTATATGATGAAAATGACAATGGATACTATGATGAATGGATAATGATGTTAGATTATACAATGAAAATGTTATGAAGCTAGGATGATTCTACATATGCTCAAATGCTAACTATGAATATGCTAATCTAAAATGCATCTATAAATCAAAGTGTGATTCTAAGATGTAACTATGAAACAAAACATGATATGAAATGTAACTATAAGACTCCAAAATGCTCCAATGCTCAAACGATATTCCTACATGATAACTCTACTCAAATGTGGATCCAAAATACAATGCCAAAGGGTTGTATTTATAGGCTTTTCCAAGCATCTTATGACGTGGCAACGATCGACAGTCCAGATTCAAACAAGAGGGATGAATGGTGGAGATGAAGAGAATCAAGAAGGTGTTCCCTTAACCAAAGACAACATGCCAAATGGATGGAAGAATCAAGTGTGTGAAAGAAAGACCGTGTGTTTAAAAGTTTGTTGAAGAAGTGTGTGAGGAATAAGCCATGTGTTTGAATATAATTCTAATTAAAAATTAGAATTATTTAATTCCATGTGACCTTGGTGAGGTGGCATGAAAAGTTGTAGACATGTGCTTGAATTCCTAATCCGAGGTTAATGAAACTTAATTAAATAAAACAAGCTTATGGAAATTTGTTTATTTAATTAAATTAGAAGAATATGATTTTAGATTTGGAGAATTAGAAAATGGTGAACTATATAATTAAATTGAGAATTCATTTATGCGTAGTTGAATATTAATTAAATAACTAGTATTTAATTAATTAAATGTCTTGACCGATTTTAGGTGTATACATATATATACATAACGAAATACGTTATTATAGACATTGAAAAATGTCTCGAATGATATCATACACTTGAATCAGGTATACTAACATCATTTCATCTTGAACCCATCCTCTTTTCACTTAATTGATTAAATTAGCCTAGCTATTTAATTAATTATTTCATTTGCACCTATTAACCTAATTTATCAAATCAGGTTAATTCACCCCATTTCGTGCTAACACTTTGTCTCATTAAATTAAATAAATCAAACTATTTAATTTAATCCCCTAAATCTTCTTATTTAATTAAATAACCCTAAGTTATTTAATTAAATGTCATTCCACCTTTCCCCCATTCATTAAATCATTTTATTTAATGAATATTATCTAAATTATTCTAATTCCCCTAATTGTATATTTAATATTATTTAATTATCAATTAAATCTAATACCCCCCTCTTGTAAAGGAATATTCCTTCTTTGCACATTCCTCCAAAAGGAACATTCCCATGGAATATTCCTTCCCCTTTTGCACAATTTAATTTAGTTTTAATTAACTAAATTATCCTTTTCCCTCACCCATGAGAAAATTCCAAAGAATATTCTCTTTCCTCACTCATTTGAAAAAGGAGAATATTCCTTTTTCTCAACAAACTTACTTAGCTTCTTAAGCAAGTTAACTTGTGACCTCTTAGACAAGTTGAAAGTGTGTTTGTTTGAAGGAATGTTAACCCTTGATTAAATCTCATCTTGCATTCTCACCCGTTGATGAGAATCCATGATCCATGCCTCTTATTTCTTTCATC
This sequence comes from Sequoia sempervirens, assembly GCA_007258455.2. Taxonomy (NCBI): domain Eukaryota; kingdom Viridiplantae; phylum Streptophyta; class Pinopsida; order Cupressales; family Cupressaceae; genus Sequoia; species Sequoia sempervirens. The sequence goes on from VDFB02281492.1 coordinate 919,878,240, forward strand.
CTTGACCGTTGATTGATCTTTTTTTATCTCATCCATTGATATCTTTTTACCTATTCTATAAATAGAGCTTGCCTCTATTGAATAGGGATCCATCTTTCAGAGAAAACTTATGTTGTTGAAAACACTCATACTCACACTCATATTTAGCTCACATTTAGAATCTTTTAGTTCATTTTAATTGCCTTTAGTTAGCTTTAAGCTTCCATTAATGGTTTCCATGATCACATAATACATCCATTTAGCTTGTTTGTTAATTAGGGTTTGAATCTTTTAGTTTAAATTCCATCTATATTAGCTTATATTTTGCATAACTATATCATTTTTAGCATAAAATCATGTTAAATTAGCTTGCATCATGCTCATTTAGATCAAAATCATGTTTTCATACACATCTCATAATCGTTCCATCAGTTTTCTTCAATAACAGGAACAAGCTCATTGATCCACGAGATTGGGAAATGGTCACCATTCCACATCAATGCGACACCACTCCCATAACAAGATAAGTTTAAGATGGATTAGAGTAGACATTTTAACGCTTTCATAGTTTAGAATGCTTAGTTTTGATAAATGTTTAGTTTAATTTCCATTCGATTGATCTTGTTGAAGATTGAAGTTGGTGGCTTTGTGATGCTTTGATTCTTCATGGATCAAGCGTAATTGGCCCATGTTAATCTGTCCAATCATATTTTGGCGCTATAAGGAGGGAAAAATCAATCAAATTTAATCAATTTCTATCTTGAATTCCATTTTTTCTAAGTTTTGCAGGATGCAGCGATGCCCAAAAGAATTTCAGCGACGCTTTTGTTGGGCTTCGCCATATTATGACACTATTGTCATCTGAAACAATGATGGCTATTTGATATCCTGACGCTGATTAGACCAAATGTCGATGCTAATACTTTTTAGAGGTATCAAAATTTGCAAACGACAACACTCTTCAAATGGCGACGCTATCGTCGTCGTTGTTTTCTCTGCAAAGCGACTCCCAAGTTCACCAAAGTGATGTTATCATGAATAGCAATGCCCAACTCTAGTAAGAAATTTAACGATCATTTTTCAACATGTGTTTTAATTTTTTTGCTTCATCAAATTACTAACATACTTCTAACGTTGTTTTGGTTTTTAGACTAACCGGGTTTTGTAGGTTGGACAATAAACATTGAAGTGAAGAAGCATTCTCATCTATGAATCTTATAATTGTAACAAGCATTTGACACTTTTGGGGAAATTATAACCCAATCTATTATTCTTTTCTTTTTATGCTTTAGTACCACACTAATTTTCATTTGGGTTTAAAAAGAACTCTCAAACGAGACTAAAATTGAACCCTCACTTCATCATTTTACTTTGGGTTTAAAATTGGACAAAACAACTTAACATTTTGTTTGGTGCATAAAATGAATTCATCTTAGCTTTAGGGGTTAAAATTAATGAGTGTTTGTTGTGTTTTGATTTACATCTTTGTTATTAAATTTGTATGCAATTCTCTTGCGCCACTCGGCGATCTTGAGAAATAGAAACATTCCTTAGCACTTTGTATAATCACCTATATCTTTCAATTTGGATTAAAATGAACCCCTTGCTAGTGTAGGGAAAAGGCGTGGTGTGTGTTCCCTCCTTGTTTCATACAAACTAGGATGATCGAACTACAAATGTACTTCCTTGCTATTTTTTATCTTTAGAGGGCCTGCCTTCCCGCTTCGAAAGGAGGGAACGACCCAAGTGGAAACAAGCTAAAGCCAAGCTCTTTCAAACCGTTATATAAATACTGTGTTTGTGACAAAAGTCATAAACAACAGGTGATGATGTGTCATACCGAAAAGTGTTACCCTTAGTATCTGTGTGATACGTTAAAATATCTTCTTAGGAAGAGACTGGGAGGCATCTTGATTCTCCATAATCTTAAGTTAATCTTACCGCGTATATGGCCACCTTGAACGAAATCCCTTAGTATGAACCGACTATTTAGAATACAAAAACCTTTATGCTTGCTGGTGTAGGAATGGTCATTCTAAAGCCGCCCCACATTTGTACTATTCATTATTGAAACAAAAAAATCCCTAGGATCTTCAGATCTTCAGGATTTTGAGATTTGGTGGTCCCAAGAAGTGTGTGCCATGGAGGGGAGCCAGTGTTGCCAAATCTCTAATTGTTCACATTGTCTTAGTGTTTGGAGAAATCTGAGTGGGGATTCAGTAAGCAGTAACTTTTGAGCCTAGGATGGTAAATACTTGTGAGTTAGTTTAATACTTTGCTTGGTTCCAAAAAATTACAAACAAACATTCACAATCTTTTCAAAATTTCAAACCCTTTGGTCTAAAGTATGGATACCTCTTGAAATAGCCTTGATATTAATGCTTGTCCAAAGGATTTCTATCCTTAGAGATTTCTAAATATCCCGAGTTATATCTCAATCCATACTTCCCAAAGTCAACATAAGCAACTATGCCTTCAACCTTATGATTTTCACAAAATGGACATTGTGAAATTTATGATGTTTTTGACATAGACATTTAGTTTGAAAACATAATCAAGACAAGTGTTTGTGGTAAAATAAACTCACTTAAGCAAGATAAACTTGAAAAATTGAATCCCACATGACCATTGGGAGACTGATCGCTCTCGTTGAACAACCTGACCTTACACATGCTATTATTCAACAAAACATTGGACTCATTGAAGGAGAACAAACTAATACAATTGGTAGTTTGAGAAGCTTCACTTTTGAACCAAAAGAAACACCCGCTCAGTGGAGAAATGCCGCAAACATCTTAGATGAAGAAGAGGAACAAACCGATATTGAGGTTGCAAGGTCCCTATTACAACCACCTGTGTGGCTATAAATATCCTCTTTTCTTCCATAGACTTATACTTCTCTAAATGATCTCATGCAAAATTAGAATCCCCAAGAGAAGGTCTATAGGTCGTCATTTCAAACTTAGGCATCTTACTCCAAAAGCTCTCAAAAAACACCTTGCAACACTTCACCAAAATAGAACCAAGTTGTTATACTACTACAAACGTGTTTCAAGGAACAATCCAGAATTGTATATGTTTTTTTTTGGTCAAAACCCTGGTCTTTTCATGATAATGAACTTATCTAAAACATTGGGTCTTTATGATTTGAAAACTTTAGAGTTCTAACATGTTTCTCACTACCTTGGTCTTGTCAAAAAAAGGTTCACTTTAGGTCAACATTGGGTCAAACATTTCACTCACCCCTTCATCAAATTCCAAACTTCACTTCACCAAACTTTGCAAAAATTTTGAACAAACTAACACTTTTTAACTTAAACATCTATCAAACCAACTCCTAACTTAGCTACTTTGTATATGAAATGTATCATTTTCCATGCACTTGGTTGATTTTGTTATCATCTTTAAACTAGTTTGTCTTGAAGGTCACGAGTCTACCCTAAAGATTCTCAAGTTCATAAGCATCCTTTATCAAACATCAAAACATCAAACTTAAGTCAAAAGTGTTGTCCCAAAACGCTTACAAAGATCACTTTCCACATCATTCATTATTTCACCTCCCATTATCATCATTGCTCCAAAAATACTTAGAGCATCCCTTTTACCTAAATTTGAGTCAACTAGAGAGTTCAAACATTATAAATCACAACACAACTCTCCCAGAGCTGACCCAAAATTTATGGTAAAGACAAGATCACAACACAAGAGAATCATGGAGAAAACCAAAGTCGCATTTACCTCAAGTGATCAAAATCCTCTAGAATTTGATCCAAGAAGTCAAGTTACCCCATCACAACAACCTTTGTCACCATCAGGGCCATATGAGATAGAAGACATCACAAATAATCCATTTGGACTTGCTAGGGAAGAAATCATGGAGCATCAAGCCTTAGAGAACATAGTCCCTAACTCCCTAACATCACAAATAGAGAGAACAAAAAGGCTTGACGTCATCCACTTTTCAAACCACTCCATCCCTAGGGCTAAATAAAACATCAACACCTAGTATTGCAGCTAGTCTTGCTAAGTACTTTGGCCATACTCTTCCATTTGAAAGCAACACACTTGTGGGTACCCTTGAAACTAATCCTCCATTCCAAATTACCACTTGGACACCAACTTTTGGTGCTCCTCCCATTCCCAAAGATCCCCAGCTATATAAACCACTTACACTTCATTAGTCCACCACAACTTCAACATTTCGAGGACACCCCTCTTCATCCATCCCCACAAGTACCACAAGTGTGCCCAAAATTATGTAAAGTAGTGTGGACCAAGTGTCACGAGTAGGCCCAAAAGGGCAAGGAAATACCCTCATGCAAAATCAACCTTTAACACCACATGGGACCTCTTCATCCAATTCTCCCATGGATACATCAAACACAACAATGGTTCAAAACACATCTATCCCATCCATCATCAACCCACATCAAA